>OZ038378.1:123331598-123708032 GCA_964036045.1 Eutreptiella sp. 'Long Island Sound 2002' | reverse complement strand
AACGTCCTCTTCACCAGAGCTCCCCACCCCTTCTACCCCTCTTACTTTGACGCCTACCTCAAGCCAACAAACCTCACAACCTTCTCAATCTTCGACGGCTTCATCGGGGCCGTCTAGTATTGGTGATGTAGATCTGTCCCAAGATTGGGATGAGGTAAAGAGACAGATCCACAAGTGCACGGAGAAAATGGAACTCTGTGACTGTATCCAAAAATTGGAAACGTGGGTCGCATCCTTAGGGGACTCTCCTTTTCGAAAAAAAGTGCAGGATTTTTTCCTCCAGGAGGCCGAAGAGCGGGGCGAGCTCACCCAGACAGCAATCTCTTTCCTCTCCTTGCAAAACGAGGCCGATCTTTGGGCCCGAGTGCAGGCACAAGTAGGGTGGGAGGATACCCACGATGCCCGCCAGCCCTTTCTGGAGCAGCTTGACATGAGCCGTCCGTGTGTTCATGAACTGCTAGGTCCGCCGCGTGGGGCCGATGAGGCCGTCGTTAAAAAACGGTATCGGAAACTGGTGCTGTGGGCTCAGAGGTTTGACATCAGTGTCATTCAAGGAATCAATGGGGCGAAAGACATCCTTTGTGGGGATAGCCGACGGTTGTACGGGGCTCAATTGAGCGGCCTCGTTGCACCACGGGGGGAAGATTTAGGAGATGACCCTGCTCTTTGGCCGCGTGAACACGTTTGGTGGCCATCAATGGCCCACGTGGAATCTCCGGAGCCCATGCAAGCTGCTAACCCCGGCACCACTGCGCTGCACGAACCTATTAGCCCTGAGCCAACTTCAACCTCCTCACTAACCGTTCACCCGGAATGTAGTGATGCCGACGACACCCCATCTCCTGCCGAGGGCCCTGCATCTGGGGTAGATCGCATCAGAGTCCTAGGCATTTTCTTGACAAATCATGAAACACCGGAACAATTAGGGGGTGATCGTTGGATCGAGGATAATTTGATCAAAATTCGAGTGCAACTCATGATTTTGCTGCTCCATCGGAAACTCGGCCTCCAGCGAAGGGTCTGGCCTGTTACCCTTTGGCGGAAAAAGAGCTTGCCACAGAAGGAAAACTGCTTTGACCTCGTTTGGTTTATTTAGGTCTGTGGCGAGCAGGGGCAGTGGTGGGTGGCAGTTTTTCTTCATCTGCTCTCGTCCCCTGAAGTGTGGATTCTGGATTCTCTGTGTCCGGATTCTGCCCAACGGCAACAGCGTGGAACCGTTCTGTGGGACCTCCTTAAGCAGCATTGGCAGGTGCATAACCAGCACCAGCCATGGCCATTCTCTACCGACGTGAACCTTAAGAAATTTCACTGTGTACATCAGCCAGATGGTTGGTCGTGTGCAGTGTTTGCCTGCTGTGGTGCAGAGTGGGTCGTTTTCCTTGTTTTAGGCGGTAGCGAGGTTGATTTGTCACCTCTATCGCTAGAACTAAGCGACTTAGTCCTTAGGAATATTTTACGTAATTGGCACAGAACAGTACGTCTGCTGCATACGGATGTAGTTCCCAATCATCAGCTCTTCCCGGATTCTAGAACACCTTCTTCAGTATCCACAATGTCTGCCCGTCGTGAGGAACAGATGAAGATGGCAGAAGAGGAAGGTATGATATATCACTGTTGGGCGAGCGTCTCGCCGATGCATGCCAGCAGCAGTCCTCCCATCGTCGCCTACAGTGCCAAAGACGGAGGAGCCAAAAGAGCCGGAAGCAGGCAACGTGGAAGGTGTGGAGGCAGCACCGGAAGGTATGCTACTGATTTCAAACACCTCGGATGCACGAGGCTGATAGGCTTGGCCCAACAATACAACGCACATCCCTTGATACAGGTGCGGGGCAAGGGGAGCAAGCCGCAGAGGAAGCGGGCGAAGCAGCGGCGGAGGCAGCAGCAGAGGCACAAGAAGGAGCGGAAGGAGGAGCAGCGGAGGAAGTCGCCGCTGCGGAAGAAGCGGGAGGAGAAGCGGCAGAAGGAGCACCAGCACCAGCTGGAGAGGAAGCAGGAGGAGGAGAGATGGAGCAGGAATTGCCAGAAGAACTCCCTGCAGGTTTGCCAGGAATTGCACGACAGTACATTGTGACACTACATTACTACGCCTCACCATGGGAGCCTATCAAGTTCTACATCAGAGGCCCCCAGTACATCAATAGTCAGGGCGTAGCCTATCAAGTTCGTGCATGAGAGTCCCTTGGTAAGTCAATAGTCAGGGGGTGGCCTGTCAAGTTCGTGCATCAGAGGCCGCTGGCAAATCAATAGTCAGGGGGTAGCCTATCAAGTTCGTGCATCAGAGGCCCTGATTATTTGTTTACCCAGGGCCTCTGATGCACGAACTTGATAGGCTACCCACGGACTATTGATTTACCGGGGGCCTCTGATGCACGAACTTGATAGGCCCGCCGGTAACTATTGATTTACCGGGGGCCTCTGATGCACGAACTTAATAGGCTACCCCCTGACTATTGGTTTACCCAGGGCCCCTGATGCAGGAACTTGATAGGCTACCCCATGACTATTGATTTACCAGGGGGCCTCTGATGCAGGAACTTGATAGGCTACCCCCTGACTATTGATTTACCAAGGGCCTCTGATGCACGAACTTGATAGGCTACCCCCTGACTATTGATTTGCCAGCGGTCTCTGATGCACGAACTTGATAGGCTACCCCCTGACTACTGATTTGCCAGGGGCCTCTGATGTACGAACTTGATAGGCTACCACCTGACTATTGATTTGCCAGGGGCCTCTGATGCACGAACTTGATAGGCCTGCCCGTAACTATTGATTTACCAGGGGCCTCTGATGCACGAACTTGATAGGCTACCCCCTGACCATTGGTTTACCCAGGGCCTCTGATGCACGAACTTGATAGGCTACCCCCTGACTATTGATTTACCGGGGGCCTCTGATGCACGAACTTGATAGGCTACCTCCTGACTAATGATTTACCAAGGGCCTCTGATGCACGAACATGATAGGCTACCCCCTGACTATTGGTTTACCCTCTGCGTCGTAGACTCCCCGACCCCCGTCCGCCCTCCTCCTCTGCTTGCTGTGCCATCACCCATGCAACCCCCTGCCCCATCCATCTGTTCCTCGTGCTGCAGACAAGGCAGCCAAGCTAGAAGCCGA
The DNA here is from genome assembly GCA_964036045.1 of Eutreptiella sp. 'Long Island Sound 2002'. Classification (NCBI taxonomy): domain Eukaryota; phylum Euglenozoa; class Euglenophyceae; order Eutreptiales; family Eutreptiaceae; genus Eutreptiella; species Eutreptiella sp. 'Long Island Sound 2002'. The sequence continues at coordinate 123,704,912 of OZ038378.1, read as the reverse complement.
GAAGAAAGCCGCTGCAGACAAGGCAGCCAAGTTGGAGGCCGAGAAGAAAGCCGCTGCAGACAAGGCAGCCAAGCTGGAGGCCGAGAAGAAAGCCGCTGCAGACGAGGCAGCCAGGCTGGAGGCGGAGAAGAAAGCCGCTGCAGGTGCTTCACCCCTCGGGCGGCACAGGCCATTGCCCAATCAACACACCACGGCCCATCTTAGCCCCTCTCGCACCCGCCATCTGACGAGACCCACAGTCACCAACCATTACCACCACCGCGATCCTGGTCAACACATCAACAGTTCCAAAGGCACTTCTGATGCACGAACTTGATAGGCTGGCCCCTGACTATTGACTTACCGGGGGCCTCTGATGCACGAACTTGATAGGCTACCCCCTGACTATTGATTTGCCAGCGGCCTCTGATGCACAAACTTGATAGGCTACCCCCTGATTATTGATTTACCGGGGGCCTCTGATGCACGAACTTGATAGGCTACCCCCTGACTATTGATTTACCGCCCCTGATGCACGACATTGCTAGGCTGGTCCTTGCAATAGAACGCACATCCTCTGGTCCAGGTGCAGCTGAAGCCGAAGTGGAGGAAGCAGCGGAGGAGGGCAAAGAAGAAGCAGAAGCAGAGGATGAAGGGGCAGAAGCAGGTTTGCCAATGATTGCACAACACCACTGATGATCAACCTCGATAGGCTACCACCTAATTACTGATTCACAAAGAGCCTCATAAACGAAACCATATGCCTGCACCTATAGGTCCTGCGAGTCCAGTGTCGGAGACGACGAAGGACCTGGCGGCCGAGCTGCTGGCCGGGTGCAAGTCAGACGAGGGGGAGGATTGGTGGAGGATGGCGGGGCACAGGGAGAAGCCGCAGCGGGAGAAGAAGAGGAGGGTGTCCTGGGACCTGCACCGAGGGGATGTGAGAGCCCTTGGTATGTAATTGCATGCGTAAGTGTTTTCTTCTGCTGCTATGCTTCTTGAGAATATAACTCTGGTCCTTGCTGTTTGTATTCAGTTCTCGGCAAGAGGGAAAGAGGAGAGGAGCCTGCGGAGAAGTGGGCCCATGAGAAGGAGCAAAGGCCCAGCCCAAGCCCTGAACACCAGCTTCTCGGAGAAGGCTCGCCCAGCCCCCAGCCCCAGTCGCCGGTGGTCACCCCAACCCCGACCAACGTGTTGATGGAGGAGGAGGAGGGGGAGGAGGCAAAGAAAACGGAGGAGGAGAAGGGGAAGGAGAAGGATACCGAGACTGCGGAGGTGGAGGGTGCGCGGAAGGGGGCAGAAGCGGGGGGCGGGGGGACTGCCAAGCAACCGGAGGGGGTCACAACGAGGAGCCGAAGCAAAAGGAAACGCCGAGTGAGGAACACGGGGGCGGGGGAGGAGGGGGGGCAACGGGCAGTGGTGGAGCGGCCGCATTTTGTTATGGGGAAGCACCTCCAGATCGTGGAGTGCACGATTGGGGAAGGCCGGGGGGTGAAAACGAAGGTGGATATTGAGGCCGACACCTGCCTGGGGGAGTACAAGGGGGAAGGGATTGAAGGAACGGCACCGGATTTGACTGACGGGTAGGGGGGATAAGGTTTTGTGCATCAAGGGCTGGGGGGCAGATTCAAAGACTGGGAGGGGGGTTTGGGTGGACGGGGGTAAAAGGGGGAATATTCTGAGCCGCATCAACGCTCGCCCTCGCCTGGAGGATTGCGACGTGATCATCCACCTGGATGACGGTACCCCCCGGGTTTATACCCGGCGGGAGGTGAAGGCGGGTACCGAGCTGGCCATGTTCTACGGCGTAGATTACCCGTTGCCCCCTTCGCCTCCACCTGCTGATGCTGCTGACCCTGATGAACCTGCTGCAGAAGGTTCCAACCAACCAGTTCTAACCACCCAGAACATTCTTCCCAGCGCCTCTGCCCTGCCTGCAGGGCAACTGTATGCTGATAACGGGTCCCTGGTGGGTCGCCAGTATTTTTCTTCGAAGGTGACCTACCCCACCCAGGCCACCGTGACCCATGTTGATGGGGGGCAGTTTATTGTCAGGAAGGGGGACAGGGTGTGTCTGCTGTGGTCCGAGATGGGGGGACCGCACTTGACACAGGTTGAAAGCAAGACCTGTTGTTTCAAGAGGAACTGGCGGAAGGGGAGGTTCGTCACGCCGTTGACCACGGTCTGGGGTGACCAGAATTCTTTGGGGGGCGACTTCATCACGGCTGGGTCGCGACTTGCAGGCGTTTACCCTCCCTGGTTTTGTTACGAGTTCGAGGGGGCTGCTCCTGGGGGTGTCGAAGAAATGGTGTTTGTGGGTTGTAAGTGGGAGGTGATTTCGGTGCAGAATAGGAAGGACGTGTACGGCCAGACGGGTCAGTGGCTGCAGGTTGGAATCGACCTCAGGGGGTATGATGTGGAATACCAAGCTGCAGCGCGTGGTATCCGCCAGAAGACATTTTTTGTCCGGGCAGAGAGGGCTATGGGTGTTGACAGCCGGTGGGGGGCGACGCTGGATTGGGCTGAGTGGCGGGCGGAGCACCTGGTAGCTCCGCCTGGCAAAAAAACCATCAAGACCGAGGACAAGTCCGTGTACGAGAGGGTGAAGGACAGGGTGTATGGGCATGTCATTTGCAGGGTTGATGGTCATGCCATTAAGCTCGTCGACGGCGGTGGAGGGACTGGGGGAGGGATGGGCCACTGCATCTCGGTCATTGCCGAGTGCAGCAAGGATTTCAGGGGGAAGTCCAGCTGGTTTCTGCTGGTCTGGGAACCTGGAGGCTTGGATTCGCCAAGGATCAGGCGGATCTGTCAGGTGGTGGTGGAAAGGGCGCTGGCTAAGATGCCTGATCTGCAGTCGCGGATCGAGCATAGGGGAAAGAGCTCGACCGTCAGCCCCCCCTGCGGCGTTGAGCCTGACGAGCCCAAGGCAAAGAGGGCTCTTGTCGATGGGGGTACGTACCGTTGAACGTTTGCAACGGCAAATTTTTTAAAGAGTTCATCCGTAGGGGGTCGTTGCTGGTGCAGAGAGCAGGTTTGAGGCAGCAGTTTGATGTTCGGGATCCAAGTTTTTGTTGGACAACTCTGTCCCAGTTTGTTGTTTGGGGGGGGGAATGGCAGATGAAGAGGTCTGTCCCCGTTCAGAAGGCGAAGGCTGAGGTGGAGGAGATGCTCAGCAAGGTCAATCCAACGCAGTGGCTCCTGCCACCAGAAAAGGCCGTCCCCTATCTCCCCCTCGCTCTGGTCGACTCCGACCAGTGCACCCCCCCTTTCACCTTCTGTCGGCCCGCCTCCAAGGGCCGACTCAGCAGTTTTGAAGCCTTCTGGGTCCCGGACGTCAATCACAAGCGGCTTGCAGGGGGTAGGAACTTTCGGCAGGTGGAGCGGGAAACCGAAATGGGGGGAACCAACCAAGTTGCATGGGTGGTCTATCTCCTCAATGAGACCGCCATTGGGTTGGAGGATCAGTGGGGGGGCTCGCGCGAGGGTTCCAGTAACCCCAATTGGAAGCGCTAGAAGTTTTTCTAGTGCTTGCATTGTGAAGTGGTTTGGGCAGTGAGATGATGGCGTGTGTAGTGGCAGAGCGCATCGCCGGACCAAGACTGAGATCTGAACCCGCGCATTGCAGGCTCCGCGATTTTCTTCTACGGCGGGGGGGTCAGCAGACTGCTGTTTGCTTGGCAAACTTTACCCTTGACACCGGTTCCCGGACCCAGATAGAATATTGAAAGGCCAGGCTGCATTGCATTCTGTTCCTTTCTCTGCGCGGTGAATTCTGTTTGACCTCCCACTGACCTCCTACCTGATACGCGCGTGTCTAGCCCTGTGACTTTTTCTTTGGCGCTATTGGGGTGTTTGTTCATTTTTCGGAGCCAAAGGGCACCCTATTTCCTCTCATTTGACCTGATCTTGGCCAGATCCCATTGCTTACTTTCCATCTGGTTTCAGCAGGTGGGACAGATTGCAGGTACAGGTACTGGTTTCTGTTACGGCAGGTGTTGTTACAACACACTATTTTTTAGGTTCAAGAGTATTATTCAGATCTACCCCATTTCGTCTGATTCGACTGGTTTGACCGGACCGAACCCTTTTCGTTTGTCTAACCTTGAGCGTAATGGCTGATACAGGCTACAAAGACACCACATCTACAGTGTGTTTGCGTCGTTTGCTTCTTAGTTGCGTGCATGCGGTTAAGGGCACTCGAATTTTGAACCCAAATGGGTTCAAGAGAATTATACAGACCCAACCCACGTTGTAAGTGGGCGTGAACCTTGTTCCTGACCTTAAAAACAGGTCAGAAGGGACCTGGGAAACGGCGCTGGCCAATTAGTGCAGGTAAGGCGGCTACCGGGGCTAGGGGAAGGTACGTGACGCCACAGATGTGCGGATCCTGTGTGATCACGCACCGGGAAGCTCGAGTCCCAGAGGGTCCCCCTACAGGGGGGCGATAACCAAGCTACGGCACCCTCTGGGCCGAATCCCAGCCAGCGAGTTTTGTTTCCAGGTTACCGGCCAGTTTGTACGGTCTACCCCCACGTGCTTATAAGTGTCAGTTAGCGTTGTCGTCATCAGCCTGATTCTGACTCCCCATATGTTTCTCCCGTTTAACCCAAGTGTGAACAAATGCTACTGGATCCTTGAAAATGATGTCCTGGATTCGCACATTTTACTTGCTCCATCCTTAATTCTGCTATTGATTTGTTTCGTTCCCTTGCCTGTCGTGCGTGGGCCTGTCAATGATTCATGATTCAATCACCAATTGAGTCGATGCCCGTTGTACATCAGACGCCCCAGTGTTTCCCCCTTTTACCCCTGTATCTCCCCCCTACGCTCCCCCCCCCGGGCCCTCCCAAACCTCCCCTCCAACCCCCCAAGCCCCCCCACCCCTCTCCCCCCTACGCCCCTCCAGCCTTTTCCAATATCCTCCTCCCCCGCCCCCCCCCCCTCCCGCACCCTCCTCCCATCCCGGGGCCCCCCCAATTCCCCCTCCAACCCCCCAAGCCCCCCAACCCTCCCCCCTCCCCTCCCTCCCCTCCCCCCCAGCTCAGCCCTCACCTCCCCCTTCACCCCCCTCATCCCCCCGCATCCTTCAAGGCTGGGGAGGGCAACGTCTTGCCATACATGAGTCAGACAGTAGCCTATCAAGTTTGTGCATCAGAGGCCCCGGGTGAATCAACAGGCAGGGGGTAGCCTATCAAGTTCGTGCATCAGAGGCCCTGGTTAATCAATAGTCAGGGGGTAGCCTATCAAGTTCGTGCATCAGAGGCCCCTGAAAAATCGATCGTCAGGGGGTAGCCTATCAAGTTCGTGCATCAGAGGCCGCTGGCAAATCAATAGTCAGGGGGTAGCCTATCAAGTTCGTGCATCAGAGGCCCTTTTTGACTCAATAATCAGGGGGTAGCCTATCAAGTTCGTGCATCAGAGGCCCCCGGTAAATCAATAATCAGGGGGTAGCCTATCAAGTTCGTGCATCAGAGGCCCCTGGTAAATCAATAGGGGGTAGCCTATCAGGTTCGTGCATCAGGGGCTCTGGGTAAATCAATAGTCAGGGGGTGGCCTATCAAGTTCTTGCATCAGAGGCCCCTGGTAAATGAACAGTCAGGCGGTAGCCTATCAAGTTCGTGCATCAGAGGCCCCTGGTAAGTCAATAGTCAGGGGGTGGCCTATCAAGTTCGTGCATCAGAGGCCCCTGGTAAATCAATAATCAGGGGGTAGCCTATCAAGTTCGTGCATCAGAGGCCCCAGGTAGATCAATAGTCAGGGGGTAGCCTATCACGTTCGTGCATCAGAGGCCCGTTTTCACTCAATAATCAGGGGGTAGCCTATCAATTTCGTGCATCAGAGGCCCCCGTTAAATCAATCATCAGGGGGTAGCCTATCAAGTTCTTGCATCAGAGGCCCCTGGTAAATCAATAGTCAGGAGGTAGCCTATCAGGTTCGTGCATCAGAGGCTCTGGGTAAATCAATAGTCAGGGGGTGGCCTATCAAGTTCTTGCATCAGAGGCCCCTGGTAAATGAACAGTCAGGGGGTAGCCTATCAAGTTCGTGCATCAGAGGCCCCTGGTAAGTCTATAGTCAGGGGCTGGCCTATCAAGTTCGTGCATCAGCGGCCCCTGGTAAATCAAAAATAAGGGCGTAGCCTATCAAGTTCGTGCATCAGAGGCCCCTGGTAAGTTAATAATCAGGGGGTAGCCTATCAAGTTCGTGCATCAGAGGCCCATGGCAAATCAATAGTCAGAGGGTAGCCTATCGAGTTCGTGCATCAGAGGCCCTGGTAAATCAATAGTCAGGGTGTGGCCTATCAAATTCGTGCATCAGAGGCCCCCAGTAAATGAACAGTCAGGGGGTAGCCTATCAATTTAGTGCATCAGAGGCCCTTGGTAAACCAATAGTCTGAAGGTAGCCTATCAAGTTTGTGCATCAGAGGCCCCCGGTAATTCAGTGGTCAGGGGGTAGCCTATCAAGTTCGTGCATCAGAGGACCTTTGGGAATCAATAACGGGGGTTAGCCTCTCACGTTCATCTCTCGTTGTAGACATGTCCATCTTAATGCTTTTGCTCTGCGCAATCTGCGATGTCGGCTGGAGCCTTGTGGGGCTGACCATAGTCCTTTGTGGTCTCATTTTGGCCGCTGTTGTTCTCTCCCTTCTCCATCGGAGGCATCGTAGACACCACCAACGGCGGCGAAGATGCTCACCGTGTCGACTACTCCACAAGGGACGATGTGCGAGGAAAGAAATCCCCATTCTCGTGTCACTCCTCGACAGAACCCTCGCCTAAGGATATCAGTGAGGCTGCCATCTCAGATCTGGTGAGGATCATCACTGGTGTGCCCGTTCATGATCAACGAATTTGTAGAGTTTCACGCAGAACCGGTACTTGGGTCCGTAACGAACGAGTTCTTGTCCTGTTCCGTCTCCGCGGTGGTGTTGCATGGAACTGCATCCCGCTGCAGGATCAAACCGCAGAGTTCCTTCCAACAAACGTTTGGTCCCTCCACGCTCCCATGGGCCACCCTACCACCGCCCAGATGACCTTGCTCTTTGAGGGTGTATATGCCGATCCATTTTGTGCGACCTTGAGATCTGTTTCTTCATCAATGTTGGACAACGTCAAAACGGAACCCGCGGAAGTGGCAGTTTCAAGCATTGATGTGCTAGGCCCAGAAGCTCTGAGAAGCCCTTCCAATGGTGCATCATCCAGACCTGCCCTCGTAAGAAACCCCCCTGCCATCTTATCTCCGACCCCGGCATCTGACTCGGGACCCACGGAATCCAGGGATCCGGCCCCCTTAATTAAGCATGAGTTTAGTGCCGCCCAGTCACCGCGTTCTGATCCTAAACCTCATCCCGACATCCCCCCCCGCAAACACGTGAAACGCGAAGCCCATTGTCCCTCCGAGCACTCCCCCCGACCTGGAGACGAGGTTGGCTGCACCTTCCGGTCCCACACCGAAGCTGTTGCATACCTGAATAAGATTCGGGGGGAGTTGGCAATACATAACAGCGTTACCAGCAAGTCTGCAGGGGGGAGTAATCGGGCACGTATTGGTTGTCGCATTTGGGGACGCCTAAAACAACACGGGCCCGTAAAGGAGACCAGTAGAGCACGCCCAGAAAAGCAGCCCCGGCCTCTCACGAAGTCTGATTTGTGTCCATATGGTGCAACGCTAACCCATGATCCTGGCACGGGCCTGTGGAAGCTAACCGAGTGTAATTGGGACCACTCTGACCATTGGTGGCCTGACGAGGAGGAGGCCGCCCCACTGGACAAATCAGCCCTCCCTGATGAGCTCTGGCACGACCTTGAGCGGGCGTATGAGGACCGTGAAATGCTGGAGCTAATTCTTGTAAATTTGAGGAAGAAATATAGCGAGGACACGTACCCAGCAATCAAGGGGTTTTCAACCCAGCACATCAGAAGTTTTTTGAAGTCCATCGAACGCAAGATGGACCCAAATGATTTTGCACGTTTGATTAACATGCTCCCCACCGGCCTTGCAGCCGCGCTGGGCCAGGAGCTGGACGGCTGCGACGGGCTGCGAGTGGGGTGGCAGGCAGTCGCGGACGGCACTCTACTGGCCCTCCTCCACGGGGACGCCGCAGACGGGTGCCAATGGGATACGCTGGCGCCCCGCCTCACCGAGCGCCACGTGTATATGGCAACCCCCCCCCTAGGGGCACCGCCGCCCGGCGTGGGACGACCTCATCGCCGCCTTCCACGACCACGGGATTCTCCCCGACGACACGTGGCGGGAGGTCCAGCGGAAGACGCTCGGCAGGGACTACCGGCGCCGCGTCCGCGCCCACCTGCTGGAGATCCGGGACCCCCTCCGACAGAGGTGGAACGACCTCTGGCTCCGCCATCTCGACCCTTGGTCGCCGCCCTCCCACCTCCCACACACCTGCCGACTCTGCGGGGAATGTGACACGGTGTCCTCCGCAGCGTCGACAGGCGCCAACAGGTGCGCGCGGTGCGCCCAGCAAGCTGCGTGCCCCTGGCCCGAACCTCCCGCGGGCCCGCGCAGGCGCACGGAGGAGGAGGCCTTGCACCGGCGCATGGAGGGGGCACACGCCCCCTCACATGAACGCGCAGGCCCCGCGGGCGCTGCCCTTCTGTGGATCCACGTGCACCTGAGGGACCCCACGTCTGTTGCGCACCTGTCGCACGTGTTCGCGCCCTGACCCCCACCCGCCGCCGCCCTTTGCAGAGCCCGCAGTACCATGCCACGCCGACGGGGGGATGGGCCGGGACACGCCAGGGCCCGCCGCAAAGCGCAGGAGGCGACCGTCCGGGGCCTCGTAGCGGACGCGGTGGCGGAGGCGCATCAGGCGCAAGCTGCCGCACGACGTGACCCGACGGGCAGTGCGAGGGCTTTCCTCAACGAGACCGCCCTCCCGGCCGTCCGCGCCCTAAACGGAGCAGGGGCCCCTACGCTACTCCCGGCGATGCACCGGATCGTGAAGGCCATCCAGCCGGGGCTCATCGGCCCGGAGGCGGCCCTCTACGGGCACTGGATGGAGTGGCGCGAGTCCAACCGGTCGGGCCGGCCCCTGTCCATGGAAGACACCCTGCGGCTGATGGGAGCGGGGTCTGCCATGTCCCTCCGCAGCAGCGCCCCAGCCCTGCTGCACGCCCTCAGGACGCGCTACCCCGGGGACACAGCCCCGTACCTGAATCAGGCGGGGGCCACATACCCGGGGGGAGTGTCCGAGCTGAATGCGGCGCTCCACCTTCTACACCCACCGGACAAGGACCTGGAGGTTGGCGAAATCACGGTCTTCGTGGAAGGCGCGGACGAGGTGCCCGCCCGCCCCCGGCCGACCAACCCGGTATACGACGGCACCAGGCCGACCCCCCCGTACGCCATCGTGTGCGAGGCGTTCCCCAGGAAGCCCACCTAGTGCCCCGCCCTCCCGCCGGCGACGCACGCGCCCCGCGGCTGGGCCAAGCCAGACCCGCCCCCCCCCTCTCCAGAACCAGGGGTGCCCACCACAGGGGGCAGGTCCTCTGGCAAGAGCGCCCTGGCACCCCCCTGCTCCTCCTCGTCGTCGCGACCCGCGGGGACCCGGAACGGGTCCTGGGGATCACCCCCACCCACCTCTATGGGGCAGCACCCGAGCCCCGCCCCCCCCTCCCGGCGCCCGCGGCGCGGGACGGGGTACACACCTTCCTGCGAACACAGGAGGTCACCGCCGTTACGGGGGTCCTCCTAGTGCGGCTCCCCCCGGCACCACCCGACGACCCCCGGGGGCCCAGGGCCCTGAGCCCCGCCCCAAACTGGGAGCTGTGGCGCGACGCGTGGGCCGCGTGGCTCCCCCGCCTCCCCACCCAATGCCGATGGATGGCCACCGGTCCCCGCCCGTACGGGGCTGACGCCACAGCCGGCCCCCCACCCCCTCCCCCCCTCCCCCCCACAGAGCACTGCACAGCACTGCCCACGGCACGACACTAATGCACCGGGAGGTAGTGGGAAGGGCGCACCTGCCACCACGCATGCCTACCAGGATAACAGTGATGTCAGACTCCGATGGCTCCCCCCAGCAGGACGACCGCCACCATCGCCGGTCCCGCTCCCGCTCCACCATCTCCCCGGACTGGGCGGGGGAGACCCCCGCGGAGCGCGAAGAGCGGAGGCTGGCGGAGGTGGCGGTGCTGGTCGGGCCGCTGGCTGGACAGCCCCGGGCGGCCTCCGCTGACACCGGGCCGTCGACCCAGGAGCCTGAGCTGGCCGAGGTGACCGACCCCGCCGCCCAAACAGCAAGCCCTGCCGCCCCACCCCGGGAGGGGGCCCCAGACGCGCGGGGAGCGGAGGCCGCAGCCCCAGCGAGCCACGCCGCGGCCCCGACCGCGGCCCCCAGCACGCCGCCGACACGGGGGGTAGGCCCGGCGCAGGAACCAGGAGCATCGCCGAGGGCTGCCGCAGCCGCAGAGGGGAGCCGGGAGGGTGCGCGAGGGGTTGCGACTGCAGCTCGGCGAGCCGCGCCACCGCCTCGGCCGGCCACGCCGCGGCCCCCAGCACGCCACGAAAGCAGGGGAACGGACCCCGCACGGACCACGGGCGCCTCGCCGGCGGCCGCCGCAGCAGCAGCAGTGGGCAGGGAGGGCGCGAACTACCGCGCCCACGTTAACCCCACCCACACCCACACCAGCCTCCCCATGCCGTTCCCCCCCAAAGTCCTTCCCCTCGGGGCGGACGCGGCACGTCCGCCCCCCGGCGCCCGAGCGCTCGCCGCCGGGCGTCACGCTGCCGCAGCTGCAAAGGCAGCGGGACGCCCGGCGCGTGATCCAGGAAGGAGGGGACGGCGCGCAGGCAGAGCTGCGTACCAGCCACGGGAGCGCGGAGCGGGGGACAGGAGGCGACAGGGGAAGTGCCCAGGGGCACGCGCAGGGAGCGGGCCAGGGCACAAGCGGCAAGGAGCAAGGGCGCAAACACGGACGGGGCACCGAGGCCAGCAGCAGCGGAGGGGGACAGAGCGCGGGCAGCGGACAGCGCGACACAGGGCAGGGAGCCGGGAAGGGGCCAGGGCACGGGAAGGGCGCGCAGGGGCGCGGGCAGGGCGCCCGGGTGCATGGAGCGGAGCGAGGGACGGTGGGCGAGCGCGGGCGCAGCCAAGGGCAGGGGCACGGGCACGGGACGGGCACGGGCGCCGGCAGTGCGGGCCAGGGCGTGGGTGACAGGGGGCGGGACCCACGGCACGGGCAGGGGGACAGAGGCATGGGGGCCGGAAGGGGAGCCAGGGGCTAGAGCAAGGGCGCCACGGGCCCCCAGGGACAGGCAGGACGGGGCATTGGAGCCCGGGGGGGAGGGCGAGTCAAAGGCAGGAAGGCGGGGGGCGGGGCGCCTCCGCAGCCGGACGTGCAGCCGGTGAGGTGCATCCCCCGCAGCATCCAAAAGATGCCGGCGCACCACACCCACCACCACCACCCCCACCACGCCCACCTCCACAACATCGACCCCAACACCGGAGAACTCATCCCCCCCCAAACCCCCACGACCCCAGCACCAGCCAGCCCCCCTTGCGCCGGGACGGGAGCCGGTGTTGATGGCCTCGGCGGGGGGGGGGGGGCGGGGCGCGGCGCCGGCGCCGCAGGCACAGGGGCCGCAGGGGAATCCGGCGCGAGGGGCAGGGGGGGCCTTGCCCTGCGACCGGGACTTGGGCACGGTCCCGGACCCTCTGGGGGATGAGGCCCTCCCCCTGGTGGGGGAGGTGTACGGGTGGTTGAGCTGGGCCAACCAGGGGACCACCAGGTGGATGAGGAACCGGCCTTTCGATGCCGTGCTCCTCCAGTGGGATGGAGGAAACTGGGAGGTACCCCCGGGGTCGGGGGGCAGCCCCAGAGGACCAGGAGAGGGTCCTCAGGTCAGTGATCCGGGCAGCGTGGCTCGACAGGGGGCCGACGTGGCCGGCTTTCCTGGAAGGGGGGGCGGTAATCCGCCTCACAGATGCGGACGCCAACAACTGGCTCCCCCGGGCCTTGCGCAACGCCCTCACCCACTGGCGCTACCGCCGGCGCAACCCGCCACCGCTACAGCCCCAGCCCCCACACAAGCGGCGGCGCAGGTGACGGCCCAGACGGCGGACGCGAGAGAGTGGGGGGGGGAGCTGGGCCCCCCGACCCACGCCCCCCGCACGATACGGCGTGACGGAGGAGCGCGCGCCAACTCCCGTGGGAGGGAGGGCGGAGACAACGAGCGTGGGGGGGAACCTACTGCCCCGCAGCCCGCTAACCGCTGACCGCTAACCCTCACGGCCGCCCCCGGCCGGCCAGCGCCGCGCAGCGACAGCGGGGGGGACCAGGGACCCCAGCGAGGGCCTGCACGGGGGTCCGGCTCAAGGTAAAAGGGGGCGGGGGAAGAGTGCGACCCCCCAGCGGACGGCTGGCCCCCGGGGCCGGGACCGCCACGCCGCCCCCCCTCGGCCATCAAGGGGCGGCGCCAGGGGACCAGAGGGCCCCCCTCATCCCCCCCCCCCCTCCCCCTCAGGCCCAAGAGCAGACGGAGGCAGACCGAAGAGAAGGCGGCCCCGCACCCCCCCCTGAAGAGGCCGCTACACCCGGGGTGAGGGGGCACCGCGGCCGCGGCAAGCGCCCCCGGTGAACCGCCCGCACGCTCCCGCCCTGCCCGCTGCCGACCGACGGCGGACCGGCGGCGCCCAGGACGGCGCAAACAGAACGGCCCCTTCAGAGGCCGGCCTGGGGAAGGCGGGGGCGCGAACCAGGGCGAGGGGGTTTCCCCCCCCTCCCTCCACCCCCCGCCGCACTGACCCATTGGCGGCCGACCGGGCCGCGCCCGACGCCCACGGCCGCCCGGCAACCCCCACGGCACGAGTATACCCCTGGGGGGCGCGCCGGAGACAACGGATGGCAGGCCGACGCCTGACGGGGAAGGGGGGCGGGAGGGGGCGGAGCGGCCCCCCCACTCCCCCCCCCCCGCTCCCCCCCCCAGCTTGAAGGCCACAGGAGCGACCCTCCGCCCCCCCGGAGCCGAGGGGACGCCCCCCCTCCCCCAGAAGGGACCGCGACGAGGGGGGCTGGGGGTGCGGCTGGACCTGCACACTGCGCGCCCCAGCGCCCCCAGCCGCCTGCTCCCGCGGGGGTCGCCGCCGACGGGCAAACCCAGACCAGAGCGCCGGAACGGCGCGCGGACCAAGCCTGGGGGCGGCACACGGCGGCGCACCAGAACAGTATGGGGGCCGCGCCCCCCATGACCCCCCCCATGACCATTGCCCACTCGGGGAGGGCAGAGGGAGGTTTCAGGTCTGAAGGAGCCCCCGGGGGAGCGGTCCACGGGCCGCCCCTCATCCCAGCTCCCCCCGGGGCGGCCCCGCGACCCCAACCGAACGCGTACGCTGGGGGGGAGTGCACCGACGACAAGAGGGGGGCCAGGGTAGGGAACCGCGGGCCGCGCCCCGGAGGGAGAGCAGGGAGGCCGCGGGGCGACCCCCCCCCCACCCCCCCCACCGTCCTGCAAGCAGCGGGGGCGCCGGCCCCCACCCCCCCGAGGCAGGGGGAATGGTCCCCCCTCCCGCCGCCCGAGAGAGGAGCCGGAGCACGGCCCGCCCCCCCGCCCCAGCCGCCGGCTCCCACAGGAACCGCGGGTAACAAGCGAGCCTGCGCCAACGCGCCAGGACGTCGCACAGATCGCGCCCAGAGAAGGCGGACGAGCACAAACCGGAGCGGTGTGGGGGCCACGCCCCCCATGACCAGAACGACGCCAGTGACACCCGCTTTGTTGCCTGTTCAGGGAAGGCAGAGGGACGGAACGAGGCAGAGCGACCTGCCGCCCTACTGGCCCCCCCGACCGCACAAACGGGGGGCACGGCGCACGGGCCGCCCCCCCCCCCCCGACCCGCCCCTCGGCTCACGAACGCCACGGACCCGCCCCACGGGGGGCGCACAGCCCCAAGCCAGGTAGGGGGGAACCGGGACCGGACTGCCCCCCCCCCAAGCACGCCAGACGGAGCAAGGGACTGGGGCAGGACACGCGGAGGGGCACGGACCACGTGGAAAGGCCCTACCAGCGCCCAGTGCCGGGACCGCGCGAGGTGCGCACGCCACACCACCCAGGGGGGGGGGGGGGGGCGGACGCCGCGGGAGCGCGAGCGCACACACACGCAAAGGGCACGCGGGGACTACCAGAAGGGCAACCAGACCGAGCTCGCGGAGCGCACATACCGCGTGGAATGGCGTACCAGCGAGCGAGGGTAAGGGACACCCGGAAGGGACAGCCTGCAACACGCAGCGCGGGACACGCGGGGCGGGAAGAAGTAACGGGAGAGACACAACACCAGGTACCGGCCCGAGCCCCCCGAACCGGCCGCGAGCGCCGCGCACTCACTGACGGGGCACTGCACCCGCCAAGGCAGTAGTGGCGCACTGCGCCACGCCCCAACCCCTAGGCTAGGCAGCCTCCGCGCCAGCCAAAGGGGGTCCCACTGGCGACAAGCCAGTAGCACGGGCCCGGCGGCGCCGGCACCCCGGGCGACCACGCATTAGGGGGGCGACGCGGTGGGTAAGCGCCTGCAGCCACGGCTGCGAATTGATGCACTGACCGGGGAGTGGCGAAACGGGGAAGCCGGGGAGGGACGGGGCTCCAAGCCCTGTGAACCAGGGGGACTCCGCCACCAGGCAGGAGGTGCGTCTTGGAGGGCCCCCCACTAGGACCCGGTGGGCAGGATATCACCTGGCCCCACCAGGTGGCCCCCCGGGGCCGAAAGGCGTTTAGTACCCGCAAAATCAAACCTCAAATCTCAAACCTTGCTCTTTGAGGGTGTATATGCCGATCCATTTTGTGTGACCTTGAGATCTGTTTCTTCATCAATGTACGACAACGTCAAAACGGAACCCGCGGAAGTGGCAGTTTGAAGCAGTGATGTGCTAGGCCCAGAAGCTCTGAGAAGCCCTTCAAATGGTGCATCATCCAGACCTGCCCTCGTAAGAAACCCCCCTGCCATCTTATCTCCAACCCCGGCATCTGACTCGGGACCCACGGAATCTAGGGATCCGGCCCCCTTAATTAAGCATGAGTTTAGTGCCGCCCAGTGACCGCGTTCTGATCCTAAACCTCATCCCGACATCCCCCCCCCGCAAACACGTGAAACGCGAAGCCCATTGTCCCTCCGAGCACTCCCCCCGACCGGGAGACGAGGTTGGCTGCACCTTCCGGTCCCACACCGAAGCTGTTGCATACCTGAATAAGATTCGGGGGGAGTTGGTAATACATAACAGCGTTACCAGCAAGTCTGCAGGGGGGAGTAATCGGGCACGTATTGGTTGTCGCATTTGGGGACGCCTGAAACAACACGGGCCCCTAAAGGAGACCAGTAGAGCACGCCCAGAAAAGCAGCCCCGGCCTCTCACGAAGTCTGATTTGTCTCCATATGGTGCAACGCTAACCCATGATCCTGGCACGGGCCTGTGGAAGCTAACCGAGTGTAATTGGGACCACTCCGACCATTGGTGGCCTGACGAGGAGGAGGCCGCCCCACTGGACAAATCAGCCCTCCCTGATGAGCTCTGGCACGACCTTGAGCGGGCGTATGAGCACCGTGAAATGCTGGAGCTAATTCTTGTAACTTTGAGGAAGAAATATAGCGAGGACACGTACCCAGCAATCAAAGGGTTTTCAACCCAGCACATCAGAAATTTTTTGAAGCCCATCGAACGCGAGATGGGCCCAAATGATCTTGCACGTTTGATTAACCACCTGAAAATGCTCAAACAGGCAGGTGCTGCCTGGTATTTCAATCATGAAGCCCCTGACCCAGTCACTGGGGTTGTACGAAGATGGTTTTTTATGACACCAAAGCAAGTAAAAAACGCCAGAAAATATGCACAAGTCATTTTTGAAGATAACAAGTACAAATCGAATCAGTACGGCGAGGCATTGGCCTTTGCGGTATCAACGAACATGGCCAAACCCTTCTCCTGGCTCAGGGCTGCATGCCAAGCAGTGAAAATGCAGAGGATTATGAGTGGCTCTGGCAGGAGTGGATAAAGGCAACCGGTTGTGCACCCCGGGTTTTGTTCAGTGATGCTGCATACGCCCTCTTGGGGTCCGTTCCCAGGCTTTTCCCCCCGGACCGAACTGCTCACTTCCTCTGCCTTTTTCACATTTACAAAAATCTTACCGAAAACTGCCAAAACTCCTTCGAGCAACACAATTTCACTGCTCTTGAGGGCGCCATCCGACAGGTTCAGGAGTGCCCAGATAAGGACGCTGCTGATATTCTCTGGCGCAAAATTTTGGAGGACCCCCGCTGGAAAACTGTCAAGGACTCCCTTCAAGTCAGATCCCCCCTACATCGTCTTGACCGTTGGTGTGTTGCATGGCAGGTACAAGTTTTTACCTTCGGATGCAAGTCCACACAGAGGGCTGAGTCTTTGAATTGCCGCATAAAGCGCCACCTAACTGCAAGAAAAGGTTACTACCACATTTTTTTATCTGTTTTGCACTTGCTCTCCAAGGAGGGCTATAAACTTGAATATACTGAAATGGTGAATCACCGGCACGCCAATCACCAAATAGCTAACCAAGCCGTCCCATTCTATATCAAGTTGGTTTCAGGCAAGGTGACAAGCTGGGCGTTTGATAGAATGCTCCAGCAGAAGAATGCTTCAACTGCGTACCTCATGTATGAGTATGACGTGTCCAGGGAGGCCCAATATATAGTTGCCAACAGGGCGGCACCCTTATGGAACTATGATCCACAGTGTCACGATTCACTTGAGACGGAGTTGGTAGACCTACCGAGATTCTGTGCGATCTCCAATGGTGTGCACCAAATCCAAGGCAAAAATATAGTTTATGAGGTAAAGCGAAGTGAATCCATCTGCACTTCGCGTTACATGAACTGTCCGCATTATGTTTGTCTGTTCGAGCCATTGGCTGAGGATGGTGCCTATACTAAGTTTTGGTGTAGTTGTGGACTTGCTGTCCGAGTCGGGCATCCATGTCGTCACTATTTTGCTGTTTTGCATCATCGGTCATCTTCAGTCGGCTTCCATCTTGGGTTGTTCAATCCAATTTTTATTTTGAAACAATTTCAGACTGCAACTCAGGTCCTTGTCAGTGCCAAAAGCAGCAGCCAACGCCTCCCCGTACCCACAGTGCAGGTACCCGTGGCGATCAATGCTACAGACGATGACATTATATTGACCGACATCTCCTCGTGGGCTGATTTGCCAGCCAGAACGAAACGCGAGCAGATTGTCCGCTCCCTTGGGAACCTGCAGTCCCGGATGCGTCAATATATAACTAATGTGGATCGAGTGGCAACTCATCTTTCCGACCAGGGACAGGATGCAGGGGCCTTTCTCGAAGAAGAGGAGAGGCTACTGAACCAATTTGTGGACATGCGAGCCTCCTCCACACAGGTGCATGTGGCAGGTGCACAAGCACCACGACCTGTTCCCCCGCCGGTGGCCGCCAAGCGAACCGTGCAGCCAACTGTCAGGAAGGCCGCTAAGCGAGCGGATGGTCCAAAGGGTGCTACAAAGGGAAGAGGTAGGGGTCAGGGTAGGGGTAGCGGTCCGCCGCTGAAGGAAGAGCTAAATGCTGCCCTTGAGCTTTCAGATGCACTAACCACCGTGAATCAGGCTCCTGGGGGCCTGAGTGCGCAGCAGGCCGCGTATAATGATCATTTGCATGCACACATTCACAATATAGTTGACTCGGCTGAGCAGGTTGATACTCAGCTGGCTTAATTGTATGCTCGGACTGCATGTGGGGAACAACTTTCGGCAGCTGAGTTGCATCAGTGCAAGCAGCTTTTGGAGGGGCGGGCTCAAGTGTCGAAGAACTAAGGACATTTCAAATTTCATGTCTGAGTTTATGTTCCATGCCTTCAGGGTTTGCCTGTGTGAGGTTGGGTTTGCCACTGCTGAGATCTGAGGTCCGTTGAAAATGAGTAGGAGGGAGTTGAAATTGAGTAGGAGGGAGTTGATTTTCACTTTAAGGGAGTTGAAAAATGAGCAGGAGGGAGTTGAAATTGAGTAGGAGGGAGTTGAAAATGAGTAGGAGGGAGTGGATTTTCACATGGAGGGAGTTCAAAATGAGCAGAGGGGAGTTGAAAATGAGTAGGATGGAGTTGAAAATGAGTAGGAGGGAGTTGAAAATGAGCAGGAGGGAGTTGAAAATGAGTAGGAGGGGGTTGAAAATGAGCACGGGGGAGTTGAAAATGAGCAGCCAGGAGTTGAAAATGAGTAGGAGGGAGTGGATTTTCACTTGGAGGGAGTTGAAAATGAGCAGGGGTGAGTTGAAAATGAGTAGGAGGGAGTTGAAAATGAGTAGGAGGGAGTGGATTTTCACTTGGAGGGAGTTGAAAATGAGCAGGGGGGAGTTGAAAATGAGCAGCAGAGAGTTGAGAATGAGTAGGAGGGAGTGGATTTTCACTTGGAGGGAGTTGAAAATGAGCAGGGGGGAGTTGAAAATGAGTAGGACGCAAGTGGGTTTTGACTTGGAGGGAGTTGAAAATGAGCAAGGAGGAGTTGAAAATGAGTAGGAGGGAGTGAACTTTCACTTGGAGGGGGTTGAAAATGAGCAGAGGCGAGTCGAAAATGAGCAGCAGGGAGTTGAAAATGAGTAGGAGGGAGTGGATTTTCACTTGGAGGGAGTTGAAAATGAGCAGGGGGGAGTTGAAAATGAGTAGGAGGGAGTGGATTTTCACTTGGAAGGAGTTGAAAATGAGCACGGGGGGGTTGAAAATGAGTAGGAGGGAGTTGAAATGGAGTAGGAGGGAGTGGATTTTCACTTGGAGGGAGTTGAAAATGAGCAGGGGAGAGTTGAAAATGAGTAGGAAGAAGTTGAAAATGAGTAGGAGAGAGCCGAAAAAGAGTAGGAGGGAGTGGATTTTCACTTGGAGGGACTTGAAAAGCAGCACCAGTAGCCTTCTTACCAGTAAGGTATCGTTCCCTTATCTGGCGATAAAATAAGGGAAAACCCCGCGACTTAGATTACCCCGCCTGTTGGACTGGTGCGCGCCGATGCGCGCCAAAATCTGACTGCGCGCCAGTCCCCCCAAACGGAAAAAGGGAGACACGGCGGGACTCGAACCGCCGCAGTGCTCCCTCCTACGAATAATATACCCGGCTTTACCCATTGGGCCATTGGTTCGCCTGCAACATCATCCGAGAATATTATTAATGGATTTGGTCCCTCCGACGAAATTTTTTAAAAAAAACCAAGCCACCGGCCGAAGCCGGCGGCTGCTGGCTTTTCCCAGCCATGCGCAAAGGTGGTCGACGGCCCGTGGGGCCCTCGGGCACCTCGGTTGAGTTACAAACTTGACCACTTTCGGTCACATTGTGCACAATCATTGGCCCATTTCCATCATTGAGCCTAATGGTGAAGGGAGGGGCCAAAGAGGTGCTTGGGCCAAAACTTTGCTCCAAAGGTGAGTTTTCCTTGGAACCTTTTTGAGTTTGGAAGACCTTCTTAACACAAAAAGAACACACCCTATCCGTCACGGCCCTAGGGATGGTCAGACCTTAGTCGAAGGGTGGAGGGGTAGAAAAGTGACCCTCTTTTGAATGGCTACTTCTTGGTGGCAACAAGTGTTTGGCAACACAAAGTAAGGATAGTGTGCACCTTTGGAAAGCTTGTTTTCCATATTGACGCCCCTTTCCATAACAAGGAAAGGTATCAAACAAAAATGGTGACCAAGTAAGGTTGGCACTCGTTTGTAGTCGTCGGTGTAGCTCAGAGTGGCCACTTTTTGAGGTGGTTTGTTGTTCCCAAAGGGTGCCACTCCAAGACCTCCAAGGACTTTTGTGTGGGCCTTAGTGTGAGCCTTCCTTGGTCACCGGTGCCTTTTGGTGCTACAAAGACCTCTTGAACACAAAAGGAACACCCCATATCACACCTTACCACAAGAGTACATCTTACCACAAGAGTGGGGGGGTAGAAAAGTGGCACCCTAGAGTACCAACTCTATCTATATCCTACAATAAAAAGTGTTTGGGTGCATAAGGAAAGGATAGCTTGGAGCTTGAAGCCCCGTGAGCTATTATGCAGAGATATTGAAGTGCAATGGTAACCAATGTAGGTTGACACTAACTTGTACTCTATGAGGGGTCGTGGAGTGACACCCCTGGAGGTGGTTTGTAGCACCCCAACACCGCCGCATAGTGTGCCACCCAAGCAGTAAAGCACCACAAGTGCTGTGAGACCACTCCACAACTCACAATGTATGTCAACTAATAATGTGTATTCTCTCTGCTTCTAGTGGTTTTGCAACAAACGTTGGAGCAGAAGTTGGTCACTACAACATTGTACCACACCAATTTGCCACCCTTGATGATAGGCAACCAACAAATGCTATAATTACAACACATCCCCAAGCCAGCCTTGTGTTGTAAACGTCAAAAGCACTTAGAAACGTGTTGAATGACCATGACTTACCTTGTGCAGGCAGATGCAAGCCACATTTTGGTCGCAAAAGCAAACAATCTTCACAATTGCACATCTCTCTCCCAACCAACATGTTCAGAATGGGTCCAAACACCTCAACGGCCGAACAACGAACTTTTGACCTATGGAAAGGGACCCTAACTGCGAGTTAAACCCATAAAACGTACGTCACCCTGTGGCCAAACACCCAAAAACGAACTTCTAAACTCGAAACATGGGACATGTCGAGATCCAACCCATCATGTCTCAAGGACATGGCATGCTCAGAGTACATGACCAATGACCAAAGTTTCACTTTCAGGGAACAAACCCCCAACAATTACAACACAGGACCAACCAAAAGACAACTCAAACCACATTTTCGACATGACTAGACAGCTGCAAGCTGTCGAATGCAAAAAACACCACTTCGAACGCAAACAGTGGCACAAAGATATTCAAATGCGTCTACATACAACTCATTCCAAGTTGGTGGGGTTGGGGTAAAAAGTGGTCCTCTAAGTGTCTGAAAGTTTGACCAAATTGCACTGCGAAATCGACGACTCGACGACATTACAGATAGCTCACCTCGTAAACATACACCTGAAAAAGACGTTCCCAGCGTCTCAACCTTTCATCTGCCAAAAATTTCGAGAAAATCTCAAAACTCTGCGCGTCGCGGTTCAGTCCAAGTTAGCGGGGTTTTCCCTTGATGCAAATATTTTATAAATTTGGGCTGCAGAACGGTTCAAAACATCCTTGTCGCCTTTTAGCAGAAGATCAGTTGCAGTAGGTCAGTTGCAGTCTTTTTTTCGGTTGTCATAAATGCGCGTGTCGCCTGTTCGTGCGCAGTCTTTTGCAGTCTGCTAGGGCCGCAGTCTGCATACCGTCACCGGAGAAAACGCTTTTCTCCGGATAACACTTGCGCGTGACCAGGATCCGAGCGATGCCTGCCACGGTTTCAACGGAATTCCTGCAATCATCAAATGATTCTGCCAAAGTTTTAGGCTATTCTGTTACTAGAGGGGTTGCAGGTGTGGATGAAACCCACCTCACCACGGGGTTGCAAAAACAAAAAATGGGGTTTTTTGTGGAAGTAAAGGAAAACGGAACGCACCACGATCGCTGAGCATAGTTCTGCGCACTGTGGGTTCAACGGAAAAATTAAATTCTTAGATTGACTGCACCGTATCTGACTTCAATTTGCGACATTCGTGTTTTGGAGGTTTCTACTTGTATTACATTGGGAATGGTATTTGTTGTTTTCGTTTTTTAAGGAATTCCACAATGATGAGTTCGGGTGTCTCAATGGTATCAAAGCCGCAGCCTGAGTTCAAGGGCCCGCCCAATTACTGGGTGACACCCAAATGGCTTTTCCATATCAATAAAGATGGGGAATTTCTCCAGCTTTCTAGTAGGGGTGGGGGGCGCGAAGCGCGCCAAGAAAATTTTTGGAAGTTTCAAGGGGGGGAGGGCGCGAAGTGCCTGAACAAAAATTTTCCTCAAAGTCTTGTAATGTCCCAGGAAAAAGTCTCGTAATGTCCCGAATGGTCCCAAACGGTGCCCATATAGGAAAGTCTCATAATGTCCCAAATGGCCGGCACCGAAGTCTCGTAATGTCCCAAATAGCTTGATTTTGTCCAGGACATTATCGGACATGTTACTGTAGTCCTAAGCCGTAGTCCTGCATAGCCATTCCCAAATTACCCCACCAGCCAGAAATAAAGTCGATTTGGGTTTCTGCAGGACCCATGCATATATCTAACTGCTAAGATCTGTTCACATGGACACGTACGTGTTAAAAGCCCGACACGTACGTGTTGGAATCCCAACTCGTACGCACTGATTTACCGAACCGACGTACGCACTGCGTACCCGTTTGGCGCAAAATCGTACGCAGCGCGTGCGCGTTTGGTACCCAGTGCGTGCGGTGTGGAAAATCAGTGCGTACGAGTTGAGATTTCAACGCGTACGTGTCCATGTGAACAAAAAAGGCCACATCTTAGCAGTTACATATTTATGTAGAGAACCTTCATGCGGATCGATCCATGCTAAATTTCTAGCACTTTCGTGGCCATTTTGATGGATTTCGTAATTAATAGGCTTGTAGAATCTCAAATTTTTGGTGTGGGTTATATCAATTAGATGAATCGTAGTTGGTTGCGAGCGCTTCTGGCACTATTTGTCGTGTTTCGCAATGACTGACTGCATGTCGCACAGCTTGTTTTCATGTTGCGGCTGTGGTCGTGCTTGGCACTTGGTTTCGTTGCTTTTCTGGCTGTGGCGCAGTTCACCAATATTTCCGAAGGTATGGGCTGTGCTTACCATATTCCTTTATCTACAGCCCCATATGTGCAACCCCTTCGCCAAAAAATAAAAACTTTTGAAAAGTTGGGAACCCTAGGTTTTTGGACCTCAACCACCTCGTGGAAACATCCGTTTTGTCTAATTCCATCAAAAAACCACTTTTTCATTTTTGCAACCCCGTACCGAAGGTGTTTTCGGCCCCCTGCAACCCATGGGGACCCCCAAAGACCAAAATTTGCAGGTTGCAGAATAAAAAAAGCGCCGTCATATTATGACACCAATAAAGCGGTTGCATTCCATCATTTCCGGTTCCTGCAGGTTGCAAATTCTGTGGCGGTTGCACATGAGGGTTGCACACTCTTGTTGTCCCCCTTTTGCAATGTTAGCTTTCTTCTCCTCCACCCATGTCCGCGGACGATAACGATCCGCGACTGCCTGTACCGAAGGCATACCGCATGCCGGACCACTACACGGCAGTGGTATCCAAGAACACGCTGAAGAAGGACTCCCCTTTTGCTTTACAGGTTCTCCCCTTTTGTCGCATGCTTTGTCGCATGGTTTGAGTGTCACTTTCACGTTCACTGAAAATTCAAGGTCTTTCCTCTTCATGTCTCTCGTGCAGCTGTCGCGGCCCAAGGGTTTGTACGTGGCTGGTTGGGTCCACCGAGTCAACAAACAGAAGAAGCAAGTGGAGTTCTGCGACGACCAAGAGTTCATGCCTCAGGAGTACGAGATCAGGAATGGGAAAGAGGTCAACCAGGCCTTCCCCAACAATTGTGACTATGCCTTTGCCGATGTATGCTGCATTCTAGTTCACTTCGCACTGTTTCGTATGCAATTTTCATTTCAGCCTAAAAAAGCTAGCGGTTGCAGGTTGCTTTCAAGCGGTGTCACGAGGCGGTTGCACACTCGAAGCGGTTGCATTCCGGCGGTGTCATCCAGCGGTTGCACATTTCCCACATTTACCTTTTTGCTTATTAGATTATCAACGTTTGGGCTTTTTACAAGAAGGAGCGGCCAAAGGTCAAGGTCAAGTCGAAGGCTGAGTCACATGCCGCCGCTGCCCAGGCCCAGGCCCAAACCGATTGGCGGAAGAGGCAATCGCCCAAGAGTGATCAACCCCCAAGAAGTGTGCCTTGCCCCGTGGACAGTGACTCAGATGCAGCGGATGTGGCGCCCGAACCAAGGAAGGCCAAGGACGCTGCAGTGGTACAGTCCGATGGAAGCGAGGACGACAGTGACACGCCGCGGCAGCCACCGGCAAAGAAAACGAAGAAGGAGAAGACCGAGAAGAGGGGCAGAAAGGAGGCAGCAAGTAAGGGTTTCAAGATCGAGGCCCCACGTGGGGGTTCCCCCCGCATTTCAGCCGCACCAACAAGAGCGGAGAAGTACAAGGACTCCCCGAACGTCAATGCCCATTTGACGAGTTTGCGGCGAATGCTGAAGAAGAAGGCGGGCATCAGTCTGTGGCGATTGGCACATCACTACAAGCAGTGCATTGACACCATGGAGCAATCTGTATGGGCCGACCGCAGGTTGGAGTTCGGCTGCACCGCAGGAGTGGTGGGGAATGTGCCCGGTGAGACCCTGGTCAGGCACCTCAAGTTTCACGGGCCCTACTGCAAGTCCGTCCCGGAGGCCACGCGCATCATCAAGAGTCGGACTGGCCACTTTCACGAAAAACTCGGAGAGTGATGAGGAGGATGACTTTGACCACGTCGAATGGGCTGGTGTGCATTTTGTTTGTGGTTTTCTGTGAATTCCGCTCTGTGGTAACGCGTTTCTGTGCAACCGCCTTATGACACCGCTTTTTTTTATCTGCAACCCCTGGATGTGATTATGCAACCGCTTGATGACACCGCTTTTTTTCATCTGCAACCCCTGATTTATTTTTGTTATTTTTCGTAGTGGACCACTTGTCGAACAACGTGTAATGGCGATGTGCCTGGGAACCCCCGTGAAGAAGGTGAAGCTCAAGCGCAAGCGCCACATCAAGGAGGAGACCGAGGAGAAGATGGCAGAGGAGGCTGCAGATCCAGCTGCGGAGCCGGCTGCGTCGGCAGACGCAACCGACGCGACGGAGCCGGCAGAGCCGGCATTGGAGGCCCCGCCGCCCCCGGAGCCAACGCAAGTGTCGCAGGACATCATCCCAGCCCCAGAACCGCAGGTAGATGCTTTTTGACAGGAGGTGGCACAGGGGTTGCAAGGGGTTGCAAGGTGGTTGCAAGGTTGTTGCAAGGCGGTTGCCCGATTTAGGCGGTTGCTTTCAAGCGGTGTCACGAGGCGGTTGCATATTTTGGCGCGTGATTTCAAGCGGTGTC
Source organism: Eutreptiella sp. 'Long Island Sound 2002' (assembly GCA_964036045.1). Lineage (NCBI taxonomy): Eukaryota > Euglenozoa > Euglenophyceae > Eutreptiales > Eutreptiaceae > Eutreptiella > Eutreptiella sp. 'Long Island Sound 2002'. The sequence continues at coordinate 123,679,914 of OZ038378.1, read as the reverse complement.
ACGAGGCGGTTGCATATTTTAGCGGTTGCTTTCAAGCGGTGTCATAGGGCGGTTGCACACATGAATCTGCCGGTTGCATGGCGGTTGCACGCTGTTTTCATTGATTTTGTCAGGACACGGCTGATGTGGAGCCCGAGGAAGCCGAGGCGGCAAAGGCCGAGGGCACTGGAGGAAGTGGCGCCGCTGCGGACGCAGTACAGGCGGGACGCCACCAGCGGCACACCCGGAGCAAGCCGGAGGAACGCCCCCGGCCGAAGGGGATCAACCAGCAGTGCCGGCTGGGGTGGACGACGAGACACCGATGTGACGGTTCACTGCCGGTGAGATCCAAGCCGCTGCCTCACCGGTGGCGAGCTGCAGCAGTGGTAATGGGTCGCCTTTCCAGGCTGAAGGTTATTGCAGTCAATGTCTGTGTTTTGAGTGCAGTTGTGTGCTTCGCACCAGCCCGCACTGTTTTTTGACGCCCCCTGAGCGCAGGAACCGGTGGAACCAGCGTCCACCACAGATGCGTTTCTGTCCGGGGAAGAACATTGACAATGGTGATGTGGTTTAACCACTGCCTTTCTGTTATCACCGTTTCCATATATTTCACTTCAGGTGACAGGTGACAATGGAGGTTTCGTGTATACGTGTTGGCCGAACCGACCTCATACCCCGGCTCGACAATTATTTGTGTTTCCGCCTTGGGTTAGGCATGCTTCGACCTAGGCGTGTCGATGACATTTGGGACCAAAATGGGGCCCTGTGTGCAAATGCATACATGGCCAAACTGCTCACACGAGCAGAGTGAACACTTTGCACAAGTATGTTAGTGGTTGCAGACTAAAAAAAGCGGTGTCACAAAGCGGTTGCACAATGTTCTTTCAGGCGGTTGCAAAGAAAAAAAGCGGTGTCATCTGGCGGTTGCCCGATTTTTCGACAGTTTTTGTCTTCCTTGCAGGTTGCTGAACATAGACATCTGCAACCTGCTTCACATGTGCAATCAGCAGTGGCACCGCGCCTGGCGATCCGGCGCCTGCTACGCGGGGGACGAAACAATCGTCCCCCATAAAGGCAAACGATGTGGCCGGCTTCGCCAATTTGTACCGCGCAAGCCCCACTCCACCGGCTAAAACTTTACGTTTTAGCGGACTCTTGTTACGTGATTGACATGTTCCTCTACTGCTCGAAGCCTGGTGTTGTAAGGCGCACTAACCCCCCGGTCACAGGGCAACTAACACCCAGCGAAGTGGTGGGTCGCTGGACCACAAAACTTCCACCCGGAGTTGCACTTTGTGCGGACTCATACTTTGGTAGCGATGCCACCGCGAAAGCATGTGCTTCACAGGACACACCTTTCCTGTTTTTAACGAAACGCGATGAATTCGGTGTACAAACCATGGGACAGGGGATAAGACCCGGTCACGTTTCAACGGCCACCCATAGGCATGGACACTATAGTATGGCAGTATACAAAAACCCAAAAGTTGGGTCAAAACCACCGCGTGTGGTGCCACTGCTGACAAACTGTACATTTCAGAATCGGTGGTGGTGGTCGGGGCGTGCCGAGATACCGTGTGAAATAGGGGCGTATCGTCAACTGGCCGGGGGCGTCGATACGGCTAATAAATTAGCGCTTCAGCATAGAGAAGTAGGTTGTTTCCGCTCATGGTCAAAGGCACTCGGCGTTTTGGTCGCCAGATACGCCATCTCTGATTCGTTTGTTGCATGCAAAAGCATTGATTTGATCCCCGAAAACACATCTTTGTGGGATTTTCAGCTTGGATTAATGCATTCCGTGATGCCCCCTATGTATGTCCCAAGAGGTCCATTGCCCAGTGAAGTCTCCTACCCGTGGCACCTGCAAAGTGTGTGGGAAGCGAACCTACTGGGTCTGCAAGGGTTGTGGTGTACATCTGCATGTGAAGAATTGTTTCTTGGCACACCATGGGTTGGTCTAAGAGAACATTGCCCGATTCAGTGATTTTCGCTTAGGGGTTGCAGGTTGCATGGGGGTTGCATAAGGTGGTTGCAAAAAAATACCCATGGGTTGCACAAGGGGTTGCATGAAGCGGTTGCAAAATAGGGTACCGGTTGCATAAGGCGGTTGCACAATTTTTAAAGCCCAAGAACAGGCGGTTGCACCTGAACAGTAGTATTTTGAAAGAACCAAAATAGGGGTTGCATTCCGACTGGTCACGGAATGACGCAACCGTAGATAAAGGAATATGTTCGAATCTAGCAAGGTTAAGTTGCAATTTCAAGGTTAAGTTGTGATTTTGGCATCAATGATGACATTATGGTCCTGGTTTGTGAGGGTTGTCTTTGTTGTTCAATCTGAATCACGATTGTCCAAGGCATTGCGAACACTTTTGGGAGATCCTTCCTTGTGCATTTCGGATTTCGTCATTGCCACAATTTGTTGTGTCCCTTTTGTTTGCACGTGGTGAGAAGCCAACTTTCAAGACCACCGCGGGTTGGTGTGTGGCTCACCTCAAACGGTTTGCTTGGAAGGAGTGCTGTGAGTTCACTCCTAGGGAAAGGAACATTGCTTTTGCGGAAGGTGTTGCCATGGCCACAGCCAAGAAAGTTACCAAGTTGCTTGTAATTTGTAGGCAATGTGATTTGAAGTTGCCACAAAGGGTGCCTACCACTCCTGAGGGTAAAAACTCGGAGGGCATACCTACATAGGCAAATATTGCAAGCTCCCTTAAAATTTGCACGCAGCGCATAGCCGTAGCCATTAGTGAGCCTTGCTTGCGGTGGTGGTCGGAACAACGGAGAAGAGTTGTCGCTCTCAATGGACGAATCAGTTTTCTAAAGAACCGAATCCGCAAGGCCAAAGGGCAAGGGCGGTGGGATGATGTTGCGGATCTCCAGTTCCGGTTACAGGCCAAGAGATTTGCATATGCATTGGTTGGGTCTAACCTTAAGCGGGATGTGGAGTGTAATAGAACTGCACATCTCTGGATCGGTGACAGTCAACAGTCAGGACTCAGAAATTCAGTAATCCAGTTGCAAGAATTGGACAGTCGTTGGCCGAGACCGGACAGGTCGCGGGTTGCAATCTCCAGTGACGAAGACAGAATTTTGGATGATTGAGTCTCGACAGATATGTTGTTTGTTCCAATCTGGTGTTTTTTCGCATTCCCTGGTCAGTTCGATTTACTATCCATTGACTGAGTCACGCCGCCAAGAATGAAGTGAATATGGGTCGAGCATAATTAATTGTCGCTTTGAATTGAAGGATGTACCAGTCTAATTCGGAAGCCACGCGTATTGTTGTAATGTCGAAGACATGCATGCTTCCCTGAGAGACCAAGAGTGTTCGAGCAAATGAATGTATATTCAAATTATGAGGTGTTACACAAAGCCGTCCATAAATTAGAATCCGTGAATGTTCGTAAGGTTTCCATGGTTAATGAATGCATATTCGATCACGAGGTGTTACTCAAGGTCATCTCTAAATTAGGAATTGTGAGGTTCCCTTTACCATGTTCGTCACGCGAAGCCTTCATGGTGCCAATGGATTGTTGTCACAATCATGTATGTGTATGTTGGTCCATGTGACAATTTCGAAGGGTTTGCACACTCTTGTGGTGAGTTGTGAATGGTTGTTGGAATGCCATGAATTCAATTATCCTTGAATCTTTTCAATTGATGGGAGTCTTTCAACCTACCATGGTATTGTTCTCATTTGGGCATGAATTTTCATCTTGTTGCAAGGAGCCAATATTTCTCTTGAAGTTGGTTGATTGTTCAATGCTTCGCCTTTGAACCGTGAAAATTAATGAAGGTTAGTCTTGGATACTCTTTCGTTGAACTCTTGTGGATTTACACGACATTGGTCCATGTTGTTGTTTGAATTTACATTTCATGGATAAATAGACATAGTATGCAATTGATTTGCCATGTTAGATTAATGACCAACTTGAGGTGGCTCAAGTAGGTGTGCATGCTTCATCATGCGAGTCGATATTCGACCATGTGTCATGCCATGATATGCATTATGTATTTTGACCTCCGTGGTGTAATTACATTCATGACCTCACGAGTGAATGCAATGTTTGTCTTGAGGTTAAGTTATAGGTTTGATGTTTGATCGAATTTCGTTCCATCTCTCTTTCCATGTGTTCGACATGTTTCATGCATGGAGTGCCTCGATGACACTCTTTGATTTGGTCTAATTCTTTCGTATCTCAGGACTCTTTGAAATGAATTTCAATTAATACTCAATTCAATTCAAGTGGTGGATTATCAATTTGTTACAAGGAGAGTCATATCAATCGTGAAGGTAAGCGCCGAGCCCATTCCGCGCACCAAGCACAACCGGGACCACGAGGAAAAGTCAGACACAAAATTGTGTTGTATTGTGTGCTGTTTGCCTCGTCTTGGTGAGAGTTTGTGCAAATTTTATTAGCTTTGCTCGGGGATTTTTCTTTTTGAAATTTTAGAGAAATCTCAAGCCCCTAGCTTTTTTCTATTTTTGATTTTTGGTTAACGTAGAGCAAGGCACTACAATGGAAGTTTCAGGGGCTACTCCATTACATGGTAGCGGAACGGGATCATGAGGTGGTTTTGGATAGCATGCGTGTCAAACCATACATATCAATGAAAGGGGAACGGGATCAAGAATTGACCCCACCCCTGCACTACTATTCGGACTCTGACTTTCTGGTGGAGTCTGACACATACATACTTGAAAAAGTTTTGGACCACAGGGAAGTGGGCAAGGGTAAAAATAAACGATACGAGTGGTATGTGAAGTACCGCGGCTACCCGGAACCGGAGTGGCAGCCAGCTACCTCATTTTTACATGATATTAATGAGGACTGGCGCACATACAATACCAAGCATGGTATAGACCTCACACTCAGTCAAGTACGTACACTACAGGCAAAGACAACTTCGCATGCTTGTTACAGACATAATACAGATGTGTGTGAGGAGATGGAAGCAGCTGGTTCAGTGACCATGCAGGGAAGGGCAGATGTGTTGCAGGAAGAGCAGTTGGGATGGAGATGTATTTTGAGACAAGCTGCCGCTGAACGAGCCAGACTGACTCCTTTTGTTCCTCTGGCAGTGGCAGATGCCAAGGAGTTGAGGGGTATACGTAGTCTACGGATGTATAGGGAAACATATGATAGATGGGCAGCCGTTATGATGTAAGTCCCCCCCCATGTCTTCAAGTTATTGCTGCAGGGATGTATTTACTGAGGTTCGTAACCCCCCCAATGACCCCCACCCCCTTTCTTTGACAACTGATGGGATTATGGACCCGAGATCAGTCTCGGACTGTGTACATGCACGGTCGGTAACCGCTTTCCCGGTAGACCCTGAAGGACAGATTGTTGTCAAGGCCAATGTATTGTTTTTCTATTTTTTGGGTGGAATCTTGGTAAATATATCGGCAGAAGCGTCGTCCCCGCTATATGGGGCCGGTCACATTCCAGATGCCAGTCGCATTGTTTTTTCTCAACCCCCTGAACTGTCACCCCATCCTCTTCTGTGCAATGATGCTTGTTCCCTCCCCCAGTGTCTGTTGTGTTTCCAGTTCCCGATTCCTTTACAGATTGCAGACTTCCAGATGAGATTTCCAGATGAACTCTACATGACGTTTCCAAATGAATTCCTGAGATGCCAGGTTCTGTGCATTTCTATCAGTGTGGTTATCAGCCACTCAGTCAGGGACTTCGTAGCTTAGGAAGGGAGTGTAATAGAACTGCACATCTCTGGATCGGTGACAGTCAACAGTCAGGACTCAGAAATTCAGTAATCCAGTTGCAAGAATTGGACAGTCGTTGGCCGAGACCGGACAGGTCGCGGGTTGCAATCTCCAGTGACGAAGACAGAATTTTGGATGATTGAGTCTCGACAGATATGTTGTTTGTTCCAATCTGGTGTTTTTTCGCATTCCCTGGTCAGTTCGATTTACTATCCATTGACTGAGTCACGCCGCCAAGAATGAATTGAATATGGGTCGAGCATAATTAATTGTCGCTTTGAATTGAAGGATGTACCAGTCTAATTCGGAAGCCACGCGTATTGTTGTAATGTCGAAGACATGCATGCTTCCCTGAGAGACCAAGAGTGTTCGAGCAAATGAATGTATATTCAAATTATGAGGTGTTACACAAAGCCGTCCATAAATTAGAATCCGTGAATGTTCGTAAGGTTTCCATGGTTAATGAATGCATATTCGATCACGAGGTGTTACTCAAGGTCATCTCTAAATTAGGAATTGTGAGGTTCCCTTTACCATGTTCGTCACGCGAAGCCTTCATGGTGCCAATGGATTGTTGTCACAATCATGTATGTGTATGTTGGTCCATGTGACAATTTCGAAGGGTTTGCACACTCTTGTGGTGAGTTGTGAATGGTTGTTGGAATGCCATGAATTCAATTATCCTTGAATCTTTTCAATTGATGGGAGTCTTTCAACCTACCATGGTATTGTTCTCATTTGGGCATGAATTTTCATCTTGTTGCAAGGAGCCAATATTTCTCTTGAAGTTGGTTGATTGTTCAATGCTTCGCCTTTGAACCGTGAAAATTAATGAAGGTTAGTCTTGGATACTCTTTCGTTGAACTCTTGTGGATTTACACGACATTGGTCCATGTTGTTGTTTGAATTTACATTTCATGGATAAATAGACATAGTATGCAATTGATTTGCCATGTTAGATTAATGACCAACTTGAGGTGGCTCAAGTAGGTGTGCATGCTTCATCATGCGAGTCGATATTCGACCATGTGTCATGCCATGATATGCATTATGTATTTTGACCTCCGTGGTGTAATTACATTCATGACCTCACGAGTGAATGCAATGTTTGTCTTGAGGTTAAGTTATAGGTTTGATGTTTGATCGAATTTCGTTCCATCTCTCTTTCCATGTGTTCGACATGTTTCATGCATGGAGTGCCTCGATGACACTCTTTGATTTGGTCTAATTCTTTCGTATCTCAGGACTCTTTGAAATGAATTTCAATTAATACTCAATTCAATTCAAGTGGTGGATTATCAATTTGTTACAAGGAGAGTCATATCAATCGTGAAGGTAAGCGCCGAGCCCATTCCGCGCACCAAGCACAACCGGGACCACGAGGAAAAGTCAGACACAAAATTGTGTTGTATTGTGTGCTGTTTGCCTCGTCTTGGTGAGAGTTTGTGCAAATTTTATTAGCTTTGCTCGGGGATTTTTCTTTTTGAAATTTTAGAGAAATCTCAAGCCCCTAGCTTTTTTCTATTTTTGATTTTTGGTTAACGTAGAGCAAGGCACTACAATGGAAGTTTCAGGGGCTACTCCATTACATGGAGTACCAAGCTGCCTTGAGAGTTCCGCAGGGATGGGTGCACCGGTTCACAAAGTTGGCCGCTCTGCAGCGCCTGATGGGAGGTAGTGTTGATTACACGGCCAACCCTCACCTCATTCAAAGGCTCATTGTTCGCGCTGCCAGCTTCTCCGGTTTCTTCGCATGCAATATCCCAAACCGAGGGTCTACCCTCAGCTTTACCTTGCCCTACCCCATGAGATCCAATTCATCATGCACCACAAATTTTGCGGGTATGCTGATGAAGGACCCATGGAATCCCAACACGCTGACCATAACCGCATCCGTGTACGATCGAAGCATTGCGTGAATCAGCAAATTGCTATGTCATGCTTCATGCTTCTGAATCATGGTGTGAACACCTTGTTGGTGCGCGACAATGTCAATTGTTGCATTACTGCTGGGACGCTCCGGAGCGAGCTTGGCTGAGGAGGAATGAGCGGACCATAACTAGCCAACCCTGTCACAATGAATGTTTTCTGCAGATCCTAAAAACAGCCTGATTCCAGGAGGGTTAACTCGCCGCCGGGAACCCAGCGCTAGCTGGGTGGCGGCGAGTTAACCCTCCTGGAATCAGGCTGCTTTCCAGGATCTGCAACACTGTTCTGAGGCACTTCGAAGTACTTTCCTACCATGGATAATTCCCTACCATAGTGAACTCAGTACCGTCGCCCTTGAGCCCCCCTAGAAGTTCCAACTAAAGGTATGTGTTTGCGCAGCAAGAAAACGTTTTTTTCGACGAGAATTTACGATACTGTAAAAATAAAGTTCAAACAGCGGAGGAGGAACTTGATCGAGATGAGGAGGGGGACGATGACACTCATCACCCGAATCAGCTGGCTGAATGCTTCCATATCAACACCTACACCACTCGGGGCGGACAGCACACAAAGGTCCCAGTTAAGTACACTTAGGAATCAGATGGGACCATGTTTTGTTGTGCTCGTGTCTTTCTGCTTCTATGTATCATATTAAGTTGAGGGCATTGGGAGCATCAAAATATAAGTAATAAGTAAGGGCGTTTCTAGATAAATTAAAGGAAAAAAGTACTAAGTATTAAGTAAAGCTTTGCGGGAAACCATTAATATGCTGTTTTAACTTTATTTTTACAGTGCTAGGATGCATCTAGACAGGCACGACACAGCATATTCCTTTGGCTCCCAGACCGGACGGAGGACCGGTCCGGTCTTGTGGGTAAAATTGCCACTTGTTGGGCAAAGATAGGGTCAAGGGTTTGGAAAGGTGGCCGAAATGATGGTTTAGATGGTTTTCTTAGATTCAACAATATTTTAAAGAAAAGCACTAAGACCGGTTTCAGAGACCGGTGAGACCGGTCTTTGTTTTCTATACCGCTTGGTGACACTTTGGAGCACTTTGGAGCACTTGATGACACTTCCCTCCCATACTTGCCTTTGCGCGCCCATTGCGGAATGCAAGTCACCAGACACCAAACACACACGGTACACACAAACACCTAATGTGCTTCCCATGTCCCTTTGACGACTTTAGCCTTGTGTGTAACATGAAAAGCACGCAACATAGATAAAATAAGGTGGTCTGACATGTAACTACGAAGCCAACCCCAGATACTTTACATTCGCCAACTCCTGGTCAACTCCATGTCGAGACCATTCAACTTGCTTGTACTTGTGCACTGTGTTGTTGCTACGCCTTGTGCATGAAACGTGAGGAACTATTGATATTTTACAGCTTTTGGTTGCGTTGCTTTGTTGATATGTTGCAAGATGTGGGTTTTTTGGGTCGAAGCCAACTTTTTGGAAGCCAAGTCGGAGTTGGCGCGCCAACTTGGCACTTGGCGCGCGCCAACTGCATAGTCGGCGCGCCAACTGCCAAGTTGGCGCGCCGACTTGGCGCGCCCACTCTTGAGTTGGCGCGCGCCAACTCCGGTTTTGGCGCGCGCCAACTGCCCCATTCTTCCTCTTCCTTTGCACCCTTAGACTTTATGCATTCCCTTTCCCTTCTAGGCATTTCACTTTATCATGCCTCCAAAGCAACCCAAGAAGAGCAAGGGGAAGAAGGTGACAGTCACCGACCCCACGTCTGCCCCCGCTGCACCACCTAACCCTGAGGTGCAGCCGGTGGTGGGTGCCCACATCGCCAACGTGGGCTCCGAGCACTTCCCCGGGGGCTATTTTCCCATCCCCTACACCCTCACCTCCCCGGACGCCGAATCCTTCCCCCAGCTCCCCCCCCTCCGCGAACCCCTGGAGGCCGCACTCTTCGGCAAGTGGGACCAGCCGGGCAATCCCCACTTGGTCTGGCGGATTGACGCCACCCGTGTTAACTTCGCCCTGACCAGGGGGGTTCTCAGCAGGTTCCGCTGTGCCGTGATGGGCCCGTACCCCACGACCCTCGCGGTCGAGTTGAAGCTTTCTCAAGTCACCCTTGAGGCCTTCAACAAGACCCTGAAGCTGTGCACTGCTGCAGCGTCAAAAGAGTTGGTTAACGTTCTCGACCTGCAGGAGAAGCCGCCTCAGGGTCTCCAGCCCGAGGAGCAGTGGCTGTGGGTGGATCCAGTCAAAAAAAGTGGCTGGAAGCACCGCACGGCCACTGACGCCATCGTGCGGTACCAGACGGTGAAGGTGCAGGCCTGGGATGCAGTAGCTCCCACGGAGTTCTCCACCAACCGTCGCCTGCGCACCCACATCCCCGACATCACCCACCCCACCCTCTACAGCATCGACGCCCCCTTCACCATGCTTGGCATGTGTTGCCCCCACCCCTCCTTCCACAACTCCTACCCCGTCGCCAACCACTACATCCCCAACCCCCCCATCGTCACGGAGGAGGGTTTTGCCGCGGCGGGCTACCGCCAGTATGACCGCATCATCCCCGAGGATTCGTGGGCCAGACTGGCGGAGCTCGCCACGGTGGAACTCAACCCGTCGCTGCTCGAGGAGGTGGAACTCCAGGCCCCCGGGGAAGGTGGGGGGCGCTATCAGACGACGGTCTCCATGCAGCGTCCCCCACTGGCTCCCGGACGACCTCTGGCAGGCTGTTCTGGCCCTGCTGGGTTTCTCCCTCCCGCCGCTGCAGGGACTTGAGGGCTTAATTGCCACAATTGCCACAAATGTGCCCCAAGATCATCGAGCGGTGGGAGGCAGAACCCTGGAAGGGTTTCCAGATCCCCCACCGCGATTTTGCACTGTCTGTGAAACAGTCAGTGCAGTGCATGGTCGTGTTCATCCCCCTCACCGCCTCCCCCCCGTCCAAGTTTCTCCAGGTGTGCCTGGGCACGCACGGGGGCTATCACGCTGCGCATCGGTGGGATATTGTTATCCAACCGCATCGCAGCGTGACGCTCCTCCGCGGGACGGTGATCCACCGTGGTGCAGGCGGGCCTGGCCGGGCACTGTTCATCCCGTTTGCACCCGTCTGCTACCGGTCGCTCATGCTGACCGTAGAGGCGGAGAGTGTTACGGAGCTGATGAACACAGTTCCGGTGATGCCCTCCGAGCTTCTGGCCGAGGGGGCTGCAGTCACGTCTCCTCTGGGCACAGAGGCCAGTGTGAACTACAGCCCCCTCGACCATATGGACATGCCGGAGGCGCCTGCGGATGCGGATGCCCCCCCCCCCCCACAGAGCTAGTGCGGCAGAGGAGGAGGAGGAGATGCCGGCGGCGCCAGCGGATGCGGAGGCGCCGGCGGTTGCAGAGGCGCCAGCGGATGCGGAGGCGCCGGCGGATGCAGAGGCGCCGGCGGAAGCGGAGGAGAGGCCGCCCGCCCCCCCCCCCCCCCCCCGGCAGAGGAGGACTTCCTCACTCCCGACGCGATCCCCCAGCCAGTCTGCTTCGTGTCGCAGGCTGAGCAGCCGTTGGACCCCCCGGTGCCCTGCATGGGGGACATCCTCCTCTTGCAAGAAGGGGTGTCTGCGGGTCTGTTTCCGACCCCCACCGACCACACGCACGTGGGGCCCACCGCCGAGGCAGCCAGAGCGGATGCCTGCCTCACTCTGCACATCCACCGGTGGTGGCTTCCCCCCCCCGAGGCGACCGACTTCTGCCGCGTGCGCTGCACGGCCGGCACGGTGGTGTACTCATTCGCCGCACTGGGCGCCGCGTTTGTGCGGGAGCCACGGGCCGGCCGCATGGCCTGGATGGCCATGGCCCACTTCACCCCGCCCCTGAGCTCCCGGGACGCCGAGAAGTTGGACCTCGTCTGCGTGGACAAGGCCCGCCGCACCATCTGCTCCTGCAGCGAGAAGGTGTGCCCGCGCGGTGCCTTGCATGCATGCGATGTTGTCACACGTGACACGAATTTCGCGCGCGCCAAATGGCAGATTGGCGGGCCAGCTTCGCAGTTGGCGCGCGCCGACTTCCATCTTGGCGCGCGCCAAGTCACCGGTTGGCGCGCCAATTGTTCGGTTGGCGTGCGCCAAGTCCAGTTTTGGCGCGCGCCAAGTCCAGTTTTGGCGCGCCAAATAGCTAGTTGGCGCGCGCCAAGTGCCGTTTTGGCGCCTGAATTGAATTCGTTGGGCTTTATCGGAAACGCTGTTCTGTGGCTGGTTTTTGCGTTCTCTTGGCTGTTGCAGTGGTCTCGTTGTGTGCATTGTTTTATGCTTGTGTTGTTGCGCATTTGCAGGTCCCCATCCACTACGCCAATTTTCAATTGGAAGTGGACCCGCGTCCGGTGCCCGTGCCGGCCGGGGCGGAGGGGGTGGAGGGGCAGCCGCAGGAGCAGCGGCAGGAGCGGCGGCAGGAGCAGCGGCAGGAGCAGCAGGAGGGGGTGGAGGTGGATGTGGACGTGGAGGTGGATTGGGAAGTTCCGGAGGTCCCGGAACCGGCGGACTTCGGGGACGCCTTGCACAGCCCCGACAAGTTTCTGAAGGTGACGTCTGCCCAGGCGACGGCGGTGGACGTCGTCGATGGGGGGGAGACGATCATCAGCCGCCTGTTCCAGGCGCAGGTGATTCGGCGGGGTTCGGGGCAGAATAGGGTGGTGGAGTGCCCGTTCTGGGCAGTGGTATAGGGGAAGGGGGGGTTGCAACCATGGGTTGTCTCCGTTGTGCCCTTTGTGCAGGTGCGCCCCCCCTCCACGCACAACCGCCTCCTCCTCTGCAGCATTGACACTCTGGGACAGCTGCAGAGGTGGAAGCAGTGTGAGTGGAGCGACGTGCGGGCCATTGCCCCCGCCCCCCACTTGAAGGAGGCAACGTAGGCGTTTCTGCTCCGCTTCCAAAAGCAGCTCGTGGGGGAAGGGCCGAAGGGGGAGAAGGGGGGCAAGGCCGCATCTGACGCGTCTGGGGACCCCTCCCTGCAGAGCAAGGGCCGCACGGAGCAGCAAGCTAGGAGCTCCAGGCGCCCTCGCCCCATGACCACCCCCCGGGAGGCAGCACAGGCAGCGCAGGCAGCGGGAGACGGGGGTGGGGCACGGGAGAAGGCGGAGATTCTCCGCCTGGAGGCGGAGAACAAGCTGCTGCGCGAGCAGCTGAAGGCGGCGGAGGCCGCCCGCAAGACGGCACAGGACGCGCTCACCGGTGAGCGCGCCTTGTGGCAGCGGCGGGGGAAGGGGTGGGAAAAGCAGAGGGGGGAGTTGCAGCAGCAGGTGACCGCCACGGCGCAGGTGCCTGCAGTGGGGGAGGGGGGGGAAGACCCGGGTAGTGCCGACCCCGACCATGTGCTGTACCTGCATGCGGCGGCGGTGGAGTTGCACTCTGAACTCAGCGCCAAACGCCATGTGGCCATCAACATGGGGGTCAAAGAGGCCACCCTCACGGAGCTGAAGCGCCTGCTGGACAAGCACCCGGTTGCGCACCTGCTTGACCCCAAGCGCAGGCGGGCGGAAGAGAGCGAGGGGAGTCAGAGTCAGGGCAGCAAGTGGTCGAAGAAATGAGCAGGCACTTGCTGGGCATGGTTTTGGCGCGCGCCAAGTGGTAAGTTGGCGCGCCAAATCCTGAATTGGCGTGCGCCAACGGGGGAGTTGGCGCACGCCAAATGAGAAGTTGGCGCGCCAACGTACCACTTGGCGCGCGCCAACTTCTGACTTGGCGCGCGCCAACTGACGAGTTGGCGCGCGCCAAATCCCGAGTAGGCGCGCGCCAACTGTGTGCCAACTGTGTGCCATTTGTGTGCGAACGTGCAACAACGTTCCCTTGTATGATCCCACCTGCCTGCCACGTCCTCACGTGGCCGGTCTTTGTTTGTGCACCATGCAGCGGCCCTTTGAGCAGCTGGCGACCTCAAACTACCGCGACAGGCGCGCGCGGCTGGCACGCCTTCGCGAAGTCGTGGCGGAAATTTTGGGGCCACATTGGGAAGTACACGTCAAACCCGGCCGCCGCCGCATCCACCTCGTTTGCGGGGAGAGCAAACCCCCCACCCCCGATTTGGAGCTGTTGGCCGCGGCCATTATGTGGGAGAGCCGCAAAAATGGCGACAGCTTCCGCAAACTGCAGTACAGCCGGGCACACAGCCAATAGAAGTGCCCATAGGGAACCCTGATGCAGGTGCGAAAGGCATTGTCCGCCCCCCGTGTCACGGAGGTCCATTTTGAGACGGACGAGAACAATGACATTTTTGGGGCCGCATGCAATTTGTGGCAGAAACTGCACGTATTTTCACCTTGCACCAAAGCGTTTCCCGGCGACCGTTCACGGTGACCCGGTACACACGGCCTGTTTTCTGGCATAGGTGATGTGGCACCGTGACGGCCCCACGTTTGTGACGGACAACGTGTGTCCTTCGTGCATTTTGCCGATGGAGACCTGGGGAGTCAAATGCCCTTGGGCTCTTGGATCTTGCTGCGCGGATCCGAGAACAAGGCCCTCATTTCCCAATTGGCCGAGGTCTATGACCTGAACGCGGACCTCACCGAGGTGGCGCAGCAGCGAATCCCCCATAAAGGGGGTTACCTGCGTAAGGTGATTTTTTTTTTATAGCAGACACCAAGGCGCAGGTCATTTTGGGGGGTTGCTCCTCCTTCACGGCCCGGAGCCACCGTTTGTTTGCTGTGTGGAAAAAATCGGGCAACCATTCTGCACGAATTTGGTTGCGGGATGGGGGTAATTGTCGAGGAGTGGCTGTGGGCGGGGATGATCTGCCCGATTGTGCGCCCCGCCCAGCGGCCCCGCGATTATGGGCTGCATGGTGTGCACCGGCAAGTGCACAATGGGCTTTCAGCCCTTGTGAACAGCCTCCACACGGTGCATCGGTGGAAAAGGGGAAAGGCCGTGAGGTTGGTGCAATGGTTCCTGGATCCCATTCGGATCCAGGCACGGACCGCCACCGGGGTGGCGTTGGAAGAGGAGAGGAAGGATAAGAAGAAGGCGCCCCTCAAAATCGAGCAGACGGCGGCTACAGAGTGCGTGAAGAGTGAAGGATGGGACACCATGTGTCACCATCTGGAGGGGGAGGGCCTCCTGCAGCATGTCGTTGACATGGGGGGGGTCCAGGTGTCCTGGACGGACGCCTTCCGGCAATGGGGAAAATCCCTGTTGGCAACAAGCGATGTCGTCTGGAAATCCGGACCATTGCAGTTGCCCGACATGAAAATTCTGCGAGCAGAATTGAAACAAATGGGGGAGGCCCATAAGGCCTGTGAAATGAACGTCACCCTGTGGGCCCATCTGTGGATTGACCACCTGTTGGGATGGGCCCGCAGGTGGGGGCACATTGCCATTTTTGCCGCCTTCAAAGGAGCGGGGCGGCACAAAGCCCTGAAATGTGAAATCTCAAAGCGCAGCTTTCGAGGTGGAAGTAAAGGCGGCCGGGTGTCGAGACTGCGGGGGGCCAGAGTGCGGGTGAAGGGGGGCAAGGGGGATCGCACGCGGAAGAAGGGGGGGGAAGTGATCCGCTCAAATAATCTGGACTGGGGGTTGTATAATAAAAAATTTTCGGTTTGGGAGTCGTCGTGGACCAAGCAAAGGGGGTACATAGAGAATAAGGGGGTCTTCGTCCAGGCTGAACAAGGCATGTGACCTCTATATATGATTTATATGATTGATATGACAGCTTCCTGCACATTCACAGTCTTTTGCACATTAATCAAAAAAAGATGGAACAATGCTTTCTTCGTGCCAAGTGTGCAAGGGAAGGTGAGGGACGGAATTTCCGGTGACAACAATGGTATGCAAGTCGATGGTTTGATCGGTGGGGGGACATTTGGCGCGCGCCAAGTCGCAAGTTGGCGCGCGCCAACTTCCCAGTTGGCGCGCGCCAAGTTCAGACTTGGCGCACCAACTTACATTTACACCAAAAAGGAGGGAAAAATCCCTAGGTAGCCGGTGTAACAACATAATAGACACCCGCTATGATTTGGCTGCATTCCGAAGCAAGTTGGCGAATGTCTCTTGGCTTCGTAGTTACACACTTTCCAGAGACCTTCAGAACACTTACAGTAGGACCAGTTAGACAGGTGTATGCAAAGTGATCTAAACCGCATCGGACCGCATCGGTTTAGACCACTTTAGACCACTTTAGGTGCTAAAGTGTGCTAAAGTGTGCTAAAGTGGTCCGGTCCGTTCGGTTTGCAGAGACCGGTCAGACCAGTCTTTGAAAAATCATCTAAACCGCATCGGACCGCTTCACTTTAGACCACTTTAGAACACTTTACAGTAGGACCGGTCAAACCAGTCTTTGCAAAGTGATCTAAACCGCATCGGACCGCTTCACTTTAGACCACTTTACACCACTTTAGGTGCTAAAGTGTGCTAAAGTGTGCCAAAGTGGTCCGGTCCGTTCGGTTTGCAGAGACCGGTCAGACTGGTCTTTGCAAAATCATCTAAACCGCATCGGACCGCTTCACTTTAGACCACTTTAGAACACTTTACAGTAGGACCGGTCAGACCGGTCTTTGCAAAGTGATCTAAACCGCATCGGACCGCTTCACTTTAGACCGCTTTACACCACTTTAAATGCTAAAGTGTGCTAAAGTGTGCTAAAGTGGTCCGGTCCGTTCGGTTTGCAAAGACTGGTCCGACCGGTCCGACCGGTCTTCCTGAAATGAACGCTTCAGCCCAAAACACTAAAGTGGCACGAAGCGGTCTAAACTGAACGGTTGGTGATTAAAGTGACCCCAAGTGGTAAGTTTGCAAAGACCGGTGGACCGGTCCTGAAAATATGGTAGCCAAATATGGTAGCCAAAGGAATATACTTCGCCAAGAAGACACACCATATACTTCGCCAGGAAGCGGACACGGGAGCAGTGGGACCCCACCTTGTGGGAAGTCCCGCTGCAGCCACTACCTATTAGGTTTAATAAACGACACAAAGCGCACTGGGATCCAAACGAATGTCAATGGGAAATCCCCCTAACATGACTACACCTACGGGAAACAATGGGGGCCCAGTCATGAGCTAAAGCCCATATGTTCACCCTGGCACTGCCAAAATCTTATTGCTGAACTTTGCCCCAACGGCGCCTTGCACATTCGGAACTGGCCTCTTTGATAAAAAAAAAAGCGTCCAACCTCCGGGTGGGGGCGCACTTGCAAAGGTGAAGGGGCACGTACTACCGGGCCTTCCCCTTGCTACTAGTCTGTTTTGACAAAGCTGTACGTCACGGAATTGCATGTACTCCTAGCCGGGGCAGGGTAATTGTGCATTGGGTAGGAGGGGTCCATTGTTGGTGGTCTGCTCCATGATTCATTCTTTTTCACGGCTAGCACTGCACCCAACCGTTGCCCTCAATGCCTAGTCCAGCTCAACAACGGACAACCTAATTGCCACAATGACACTAGGATTCGAACGAAATTTTCAAACGAAATTTTCAATGAAATTTAAGCTTATCTTTCAAATGAAAATTTCACTAAAAATGTGCCGTTCCTTCTTTTTTTCATAAACAACATGAAAAACAAGAACTTGGGCACCCGGGGACACTTCATCGTAGTGGAGTACAAGGGTGATGGTGTTACTCCCAAGACAGTATCAGGGGCAGAGGATTCTTTTGCTCCCTGCGGTGCGCATTGCATCGTGCAACTGAATTTGGAGTACTAGCTAGGGAATGTTTCACGGTACCTTATGTTACTGGGCTAACATAGGGGGGGGGGGGGGTCCGAGCAACCCTTGAGTAACACAGTTCTACCCGGTGCCAGGTAATGCGGAGAAGGGAGGGTAGGGGAGTCACAGTCCATTGTTACCTGAGTAAAGTTGCGTGCTGTGAAACATTCTCCTAAGCACCTGTGGGTTGTCGAGACTGCCGGTAGGAAATGGATTGTCACCCATCACATTGTTTGTGGACTTCGCCATTCTAATTGTCATGTGTCCATTAATGTCTTTCATCAAGGGCTTGGTTATGGTGCATGGATTCCGTGCTATGCTGCTACAGAGCCCCCCCCTTCCCACGGGGACCATAAATTTCATAATTTTCATCATTTTCTAAAAAATTGAAATTTTCACGAAAGTTTCAGTTGTCAATGTTTTTCACCTGAAAATTAAAATCCTCTTGACAATTTTCACGAAATTTTTAAATCCTAAAAGTGTTAGATGGAGGCGAGTTTTCGGGACGATAATCGTTAGATGAATCTCGCGGTCCACCTAACATTTATGGGCCTGAAAATTGCTAAAACTGTTAGATGAGGGAAATTATCTCTCAAATTGAAAAAAGCACGCAACACCACCCACAATGTTGTTGAACCAGGTGGGCCACCTTTGCAAGTTCATTTTTAGCCACCATGTCAAAAAGAATGGAGAACATGCTTGATGCGACTTTGCCCCCACCACCATGCCTCACCTGCTTCTATTCGCTCATCCTTGGGGTCTTTGAGTGGTGTGTCTGTAGTTCTCCTTGAGGAGAAGAACTCGGCAGAGTCTTTGAAAGAGGATGATAGTGACTGGGATTATGATGAACGGCCTCTCACGCAGCCCTACCTCAAGCGTTCCCTCGAGGAAGCCCGTGAAATTTATAGGACCGCGACTTGGGAGCCGCCGTCAATCAGGATTTCTCCAATGTACCGCAACCATTCAAGCGAATGCGTCGCCCACGGTATCCTCCAAGGCATGTGCCACGGGAGAATACATGCTCCAAGTGTTCGCGTGAGATTTTTGTTTGGCGACACTTGCGTGGTGGTGCCCGCATTCAGTGCAAAGTGTGCAGATGCACCTTACCATGAGTCTTGCTTTTATGCCACCTCGTCTACTTCTACCATGAAAGTGGACGATGGTGGGTCCTTGTTGTCGCGAGTAAATTTTATTGACCATCCATTTTGCTTGGCAACCATGTCATTATGGGAATGCCACACATTCCATTCCGGCTGAAAGAGACCGGTACCCATCACCACAAGTAGAGTGATAACTCAGTTTATATAACGCGCAACCTGCGCAACCTCTACGCGCGCCGCTCACGTAATCTCTCCTATTTCATGGTCACTGATTGTGTTTGTCATGGTGAACAAATATTTGCTGTGTCTCGCTTCCTTTGCCATTGATGGCATCCCGTTTCTGCCCCAATGTACTATATTGCTACGCATCGAGTTTTGGTATGTGCATGCATCATATCCAACAACACTCGCCGCATAAGTTTTTGCGTGTCTGATTCCAGCAAGACCATGGTGTTGTGGCCCAATTTTTGTTGCTGATTTGTGGGCTTGTTGCAACGTCTTTGCATCGCCTTTCTCCGCGACCATTGGTGCCCAAATATTGCCGCCTGACGAAGGGGTCAACAAAGGGTATCTCAGGATAAGTTAAAGCTACTACGCCCACCGTATAGCAAGTACGGTGTGTATTCCCGACGTTGCTCGCCTTCACCTACACCATTTGTCTTTATATCGAGAAGCTTTTGCTTGATAACAATACCATCTCATACCAATGCTTTCCCAATCAGTCACGGAGAACGCCTACTGGTGCGATCATTGCGGTTGGAACAACAATCACAATATATACACACAATCATGGGACACACGCGCCTCCAGCCGGCTTCAGCCGTTGGCCGTGTGAAAATTGTGGACGTGTGGGGCATACATATGATTTCTGCAAACATCCAGCGGACTGGCCGAAAATCCTACGATGTTTCGAAATTAAATCGGAAAAACGCCAACGCACAATGCGAAATGCAATGAACCTGAATCAAGCCCTTGCCCAACACGGCCCATCGATATCATGCCCGACTATTTCAAGCGAGCACTGTCATCGTCCGGGTTTGATGCTGGAAATTCAGGAGCATCCTCTTCTTCCTCGGTAGCCAAGCCTCGTACCAACACTCTCCTACGCCCGGCTCCCGAACCCCCGGATCATCCCATGGAAGTACCATCGAATAAGCTGTGGCATTTTGTGTGGGGCACAATCCCCGAAGAACTTCTACCCCATTTTGTGGACGCCCGTGTTCGCGCCCTCAAAGATTTTGTCCGATGGGAACAAGTGCAACCATACAATGGGCGAGTGCGATTGATCTTTTGCAAAGAGGCCAGTGCACAAGCTGGGCGAGATCTCAATGTGTCAATGGGTATCATGCATGGGGACAAATACATGGAAAGTACATGTACGGTTGTAACGGAGCTTGAACCGGTTGTTGAACAAGAAGCACCGGCTACTCCCGTGCGTGTTGATGCCGCTGCCCCACCAACGACACCCAGTAAAATGACATATGTGCAGCCCCGCAATTCCGACGCGAAAATGCAGGCTATTGAAGATGAACAGACACGGCAACGAACACAACTCACCGATCTTGACAGACGGGTACAGGAGAATACTACATCTATTGGTATGGTGCGCAAGGATGTATCAAGTCTCTTGAAAACCCAAGAAATCAACCAGCTCATGGAAAAACCTGATTGGCACACTCCGAACACCAATGTACCCTTCGTGAACCGGCCGTTTGAATCCGAGATTCACGGTACCGTGAATTTCACCCAATTTTGCTGTGTTTTGCTCGTAACTTGGTGCTATCGTGTGCTTTTGTCGTGCTATCTTCGCCCAAAGTAAGATCCAACAAATGTGTGCAATTTACAGTTTTGAAGTAGCCGCATGGTTCAACACATTTGGTGAGATTGGCGTCAATGTGAAATTCACGCACCCAAATTCACGCATAAATTCACGCTAGATTCACAGATTCACGAGAATGTGAAATTCGCACGAATTTTCCTACGAATTCGTACGAATTTCGTACGAATTTCGTGCGAATTTCGTGCGAATTCGTACGAATCGGCCCCAATTTTGTCTTGTCACTGCTATTTGTTGCACACATTGGATATTGAACAATTTGTTTTGTAGATCAAATCAAAACATTGCACATTACATTTCTTAATCTTTGTTGCGTTGCTCACAAATTTGTTGGGAAGGGCATAGGTTATAGGTGATAGTGGATGCAGTGGTGGGGGGTCCATTGGGGTCGAACCATTGTTGCCTTGCTCACACCGTTGTTGGGAAGGGCAAAGGTGATAGTTGCTAGTAGATGCATGAGGGTGGGGTGGGGGGGTCCATTGGGTCAAACCATAGGAGCGTAATCAACCACGTCTAGGGTTGGGGGGGGGGGGGGGGGGCAAGGAGACCCCCCACTTACAGCCCCTGAGTGTCTGGGTGTGGGGTTATGAGGGTGTCTTGCTTGTTGCAGCGCGGTTAAGGTTAGGGAGGGTATCCTTTTTCTCTTCACAGGTTTTGTGTATTGAGTCGCTTCCCAATGGTGTTGCCTTGCTTCTCACCACAGTCAGCCGCATCGCGTCGCGGCACGGCCTGGCTCTGCAGGATCCAGCACGAGCATTCTGTAGAAGGGGTGATTGGGAGCACAGATTGTGGGGTATTGAGAGGCCTCTTCTTGTGCACTTTCCAATGTTGAACAGGGACGGCATTGCTCTTTCAGGATTGCGTACAGATGGGGTGTAGCCTGTGCTGATATGAAAGCAAACAGGTATGTTTGTGTTTGTGTTTGGGTTTGTGTGTTTGTGTAGGGGTTTGTATGGGTGTGTGTGTGTGTTAAAATAGGGCAAACCTCATCAATGGTCTTTGACTGGTATATGGTTGAGGGAACTTTTGTTTTCTGTAAGCTATTGTATTGCACATCAAACTTCACCCTGCACTAGTGTCAGTGACCCATGTGCTACATGATCTATCACTGAACGGAATGCTTGAATCAATGCATCTTTTGGAATTGAGACCGAAATCCATGAGTGAAATCGATATGGCATAACATTCATACCCACACGAATACTCTTCTATCACTGTTATCGGTTACACTGCAGGTACATGAATTCTTGTTGAGAAAGTCTTCTTCCCTTGCATTGTTGCATTGTGTGATATCTCGCGCAGCGGTTAGTATTCACCGCCTTCACCACGAGATTCATCCTACTGCACCCCAGCACGAGTACTGTACATTCCTGCTATTCTCTTCGTGATCATCATGAAGTGTTTTGCATGTGGACAAATTGGACATCTTATCAAAAATTGTCCTCAACAACAACCGACTCAATCTACTTCTATTGTACCGAGTGGTGACAACCAAATTGGTGTTTGGCCGAATGGAGCACCCAAATATTTCTGTAAATTCCACAACAGAGAGGTAGGACATCAGTCTTCCGTTTGTATCCTGCGCAACTCTCGTCCGTTTCCAACCGGTGCTGCTGCTCAACCTCCTGATGCTAGCCAAGATTCTCTCGCACAGTGCGTCCGTGAAGCGATCGCTGACGCACTGCCGCAATTTGCTTCCGACCTCCTTCGTTATAATATCAAATACGGCATTCGAGTTCATCTCTCCAGGGCGTCTACTGAAAAAGATGCTACTACGTTGAAATCTTCTCTTACGGGAGTGAAAGTAGTCTACTTCAAAAACAAAGAGGTCATGCTGGGTTTCGACACATCGGATGATCGTGACACTGCTCTTCAACGCTTGAAGATTAGTAAAGATGGAGAAACGCTATTGTCCTACGACATCTTCACAGGTCCGAAGTGCACTCAAACCTCTTTGCTTCCTATTGTTCTTGGAGAACCTCCTATTGCTCTCGATGGTGCTGAATCTGGAAAACGACCAGCGGAACCTTCGACTTCCGGGGCCCATGCTGCTAAACGGACGCGTCCTACCAATGAGAAACCTCAAGGAGCTATGGAAGTTGACGATGATGACACCGCTCCCGATCACGTCAAAACCATTGATGATCGAGTTTCGGACTTGGAGACAGGCCTGGGTGAAGTTCGTACTCGCGTTGGACAGATTGAAGGAAAACTTGATGCTGCTATTTCGTCGAAAATTGAACTGAAATCGTTCTCTAAAGCAGATCAAATTCACCCAAATGAAGTTCTTCCTGGTCGTATTCTTTGGTTCTGCTTTCGCCGATCATCCATTGAGCCATGGATTCCTACCCGAGGATCCATCACAGCCGTCACTGGTGACAAATTTCAAGCTGTTGCTGTTGATCAAGCAGGAGTAACCATCCCTTCTGTACAAGTTCAGGGTGCCTGTGAGCACCTACCGAAGGATGAGGCTACTGCAAAAAAGTAGACGATGCTCTCACATCTCCATCTGTGATTGTTCCTCCTTTCACCCCAATGTATCCTTCTTCCATTTTTCAGTGGCATTGTTCCTGTCCCTATACCCAGTCACCATTGTATGATACTGCTGCCACTATTGCTCCCAACCTTTTGCGTTTCTGTCAAAACTGGCATATCCCAACTTGTAAATGGACATGCTCATATTGGACTCACGAACCTGATTTCAATACATCAACATGTCTTCACCAAAACATTCAACAATGCACTCAAGATAAATCTATTACTGAGTTGTTACATGAATTGCATGGGTTGTTATATGTTCAAGAAACATATCTGCAAACCATCAAAGATCTTCGTACAGCACAAAAAATGCAAGCGTCAGGTCATGAAACTGAAGATCCCTTCATTTTGAGTTCCCCATACCCGCCCTCACCTCTTGTCCGTGCAATTGCGTATGCGGTATATCGATGGCAATTCTTGCGCTACACATGGGTCTTCTTCTGTCGAAAACGTGGTATCACCCTGTGGTCTCAGGTCACTCCCTCCATTGTACGATACTTCCTCCCCTGGTTGCTCATCCTTGTCAATGCAATTTTTCAATTCCAATATCACACCAGCCAGGATAAACAACCACACCCGTTGCCATACCAATATGCAAAAAATCTGGCCACGGGACGAATGTCACGACTCCTGAAGGGACTCTACGTTACAATGGGTGTCACCATGGAACTGCACTCAAATCTGGCTTTTCCGACTGTCCTGCCTTACAGTCATATGCCACTTCTACCTGACAGTATAGATTGGTATTCATCGCCTGTTACATTCATGAACCGTCATCGATATGTTGCGGCTGTTTGTCTCCAACCCTATTTTCATAACACACCATATAACTCACTACCTGAAATTACAAAATGCCTGGTGCAAAATGCGTACCCTGCTCGTTTTATTCTCATGCTTCATAGAGAGGATACTGTGCTCATTCCGAATCTGCTGTACAATTCCGTAAGCTGTCAGCTTACCCATCCCCTGGGTGACAATTGCACTTCTCTGTGGTTGTTTCAAAACACCAGAGCTGCAGCACAGTGGCCGGTGAATTTTCCTTTGTACTCAACTACCATGGCCGAACCCTTCTCCGCTATTCATCATCGCATGTTGTTTCTACCTGTACATCTCCGTATGAAATTTGATGTGCTACCACCCAATGCTGTCACACCTCTCTCTGCCTCTTCTCATGTATATAAATCTCCATCTGCTACTGAATTTTTTTGGTCTGTATGGAATCAAGAATTGATTGTTCGAAAACATGCGTTTCAAAACATTAAACAGAAAAATGCGTGGGACATCATCAAACAATCTGTGACTCGTTGTCTCCCTGTCCTACCGTACGCTCCCATGTACTGGATTCGGGACCTTCTGTTAGAAATTCATCCTTCAGCCATTTCTGGACTCTTTGAGCCTGGTCAGTGGCTGTATTGTTCACTGTCCCCCATGCTACGTGCACCCTACTTTGGTCAGACAGGTGCCATTACTAATCCGCGGGCAGTGTTCTCTAGATGGAAGGAAGAGTTACAGCAAGCACTAGCCTGGGTAAAATTGCAACGTACTCGCCGTGGCCCTACATATTTTACATACCTTCATCGCCTAGGGTTTCATAATTTTCTTCCCCTACCTATCAAACCCCTGGCCATGTTTGAAGCTGACCGGATGGAACAGGACTTCATCAATTCACACCACCCCAACCTCAACGACAAAAAACATAAACAAAAAGGATTCCTAAGGTGGCTGATTCGACATAACATGGCCAGACAACTCAGCGACACAGCACTGCGTGATCAACAACTCTGGGATCAACAACTCCACACCAAACGCCTATCCATCACCCCGCTTGATGCTCTGTCTATCCTTGTCAAGGCAAAAGGCTCACTGAATGGATGGAAATATCGGTGTCTGCAAAATCGATTTATACCATTTGTAAATAAACATCTACAAACAAAACTGCCACTATTTTTACATTTGCGAATCCCCTGCATCACCTCACACCAAATAAAATGCATTCGATCTTCATTCAAGGATTTTTTGCACTGCACCTCTCTCCCAAAACCGGTTAAATTGTACCTCCAGTCCATTCTTCTCATTCCCAACTCCTTGCCCCGCAAATTACTGCACTGCTTCACCAAGGATCGTATTACTGTGTCACTGCATGAGGCTCAACAAAAAGTCCATCACTCCACAGCACCGAATTCTGTTCTTACTGGACCACAAATCTGCAAACACCTTAATTGCCCTACTCTTAAACCACTCCTTCATGCCTCCCTCGGTACATGTGTTGCTCCGCGGTCAGACAGGGCCCACAGAAATCTTTCTGTACAACTCCAACAACTTCGAGATGCCATTCCAAAATGTAGGCCCTTTCCGTTTGCTGCATTTGCTTCTAATGTACATCAGGTTTTGCGCTCCTGTCTCCGACCTTCCAAGGCTACTCTCATCCCACAGCATAAGATCTCACAGTTTACAACCCTCTCACCCGACTCTATTCCTATTCGTGTAGATAAGTACCCCCTTCTCTTCGTTGTGGCCTCAGTGATCACATTCTTCAGACTGTTTGTCCACGTGTTTCAAAATGCAAGAAACTACAGATGCCTGCAGACCACATCATCTGC
Organism: Eutreptiella sp. 'Long Island Sound 2002'; assembly: GCA_964036045.1. Classification (NCBI taxonomy): domain Eukaryota; phylum Euglenozoa; class Euglenophyceae; order Eutreptiales; family Eutreptiaceae; genus Eutreptiella; species Eutreptiella sp. 'Long Island Sound 2002'. The sequence continues at coordinate 123,654,570 of OZ038378.1, read as the reverse complement.
CACCAGAACAAGGGACATTCTCATTGTATATTACTATTTGTGTGCTAGAATGTTCCCCTTCATTGTTAGAAATGCTGGTCAGTCACGTCAGCGTAATGCACTTTCGGTTCACATCCCACAACTCAAAAATATTGTCCTTCCACGTATCCCTATACCTACACCACCTTCACAGGAGCCGTTAGATTTCATGTCTGTAAAATATAAACTACTGTCTGCAGCTACAGAGATCATGCATTTGACAGACCAGGTTCTTTATGTTCCACCTGAACTGCCATACCACAAACAAGCTCCTCGATCTGTTTATCCGCCTTCAGTCATCCTTTCGATTAAAGGTAGATCTCTGCCTTATACACCTCCAGCCCCTATCTCCTCCCTCAGTACGCGTGAGATCTTTTCCAATGGTGGTCACCCATGGAAATATTCTTACAGTATAGTTAGCAGGGCGGCATCTGTTGCTCAACGCTACTTTGCTTCCATTTTCTTCACCCTCCTGGTGTGTGATCAACAACAGATGGAACATCACTTTTTGCGACCATCCAAAGAGTATTTCCAAGTCTTAGGGGTTCCAGTGGCCGGTTTTGAACTGGATCTGGAACGCATGTTCCCATCTCTGTTGAGAAGTCAGCTGAACCCGAGCTACGCTAATCTGTTCAAACGTGCACGTGCCATGTACTGTACAAAGAGGGCCGAGACAAATCTGTATATATCCATTGCCAAGGGGAACTCAAAGCAATTAGATTGCATTGGTAGAAAGTCTGCGCAGTACTATCACGTGCTGTCCGACAACGATTTAGTCGCTGCCGTGACAGCTGAATCCTGTCTCAACGACCTCTTCCAGCTTGGTCCAGAAATCTGGGAACAGTTTACAGGCGTCACTATCGGAGGGAAATTAGCATCTCAGAATGCTAATATTCTGTTGACGGAGAAAGAGAGCAACATCAACTTTGATCGTGAATTACCTCCTCATACAAAACTGTGTAGATATGTAGATAACATTGTTTGCCTTTGTCCTGCTGATCAATTGATGTCCACTGTGAGAATTGTTTATAATCTTCTGAAACGTGCTTATGGTGTTTCCCTCACTGTTGAGCAGGTGGGAACATGTCTTACCTCCCTTCAATTTCAAATTTATTGTGATGGGCCTCATATCCATTGGGGCCTGAAAAATAAATGTCTCCTTTCCCACCTGAGTACCCGCCTCCCATTGCAGAGATATCCTGCACCAGACTCCATGTATGCTCGTAGAATTGTCAGGGGAATGTTGCAGAACCTGGTGTCTCTTTCACAAAATTTACAGACACATCCGCAACTCTTTCTCTCCAATCTGAGTCATACCATTTGGGAAATGAAGAAAAATCTCTACCCAACTTCCTGGTGGTTACCCAAAGTGAAATCGGTCTATACTCGGTGCCAGGTATCTCGTCTCCCTCCCTGGAGCGACTTCTTTAGCACTTTGCCCTGGATTGCCGTTATTCCACCTAAATATTGTACATTATCTCCAACTCCTCTGTCCACAATTGTATCATTGAAAACTACACCAACACTGGATACCATCTTACCTCTCTTTCCTGATGCTATCCCTTTGAAAGTCATGGAACGCACTATCTTCCCTCCGCCGTCCATTGCTCTCCTCATACCACTACTCTGGATTAGAAATATACTCCCATTCTGCAATCCTGCACTATTCAGCACAGCTATACTCCTATCCAAATCAGTCTTTCAGGCAACATGGCCCCTACTCCAATATCACCATAAACATGTGCCAGTGCCAATTCTCCACTTTGCGGCTTTTTTGAAATGTTCAATTCCACTAAGTCATTTCACTGCCCTTCTTTTATTTCTGCGTCGAAAAAATCATCACAGGTATATTCGTTCTGACCTTGCGAAAACACTCTTCTCCTGGTGTGTTGGCCCTTATCCTGGGAAAACTGTACCCCGTCCCCAGCCCCCACTTGGTGGACGCTGGAGATATGCTGCTGTGCAACATCAACATCAGATTTCCCATGCGAAAAAACGCCCACTGCAACCAGCGAGATGCCCCAGAGCGAAGAAACCCAGTACCCACTGTTCCTCCACCCAGAAGTCACTGTTGTGTTCTCACAAAAGGCCAGCGGATACACATATGTTACCTCAATCCCTTACTGCACAGACAGCTCTGTCCACACTCACAGCTATTGCACAGGACCCCCTACCGAAGAGAAGTTGTCGTCGGTGATGCAGGGGATTTCTGTGTGTGTGTGTGTGTTAAAATAGGGCAAACCTCATCAATGGTCTTTGACTGGTATATGGTTGAGGGAACTTTTGTTTTCTGTAAGCTATTGTATTGCACATCAAACTTCACCCTGCACTAGTGTCAGTGACCCATGTGCTACATGATCTATCACTGAACGGAATGCTTGAATCAATGCATCTTTTGGAATTGAGACCGAAATCCATGAGTGAAATCGATATGGCATAACATTCATACCCACACGAATACTCTTCTATCACTGTTATCGGTTACACTGCAGGTACATGAATTCTTGTTGAGAAAGTCTTCTTCCCTTGCATTGTTGCATTGTGTGTGTGTGTGTGTGTGTGTGTGTGTGTGTGTGTGTGTGTGTGTGTGTGTGTGTGTGCCGGGGGGGCAGGTATCGGGAAATGTGTGTGCTTGGTTCTTTGGTCACCTCACGCCGTGTGTGTGTGTGTGTGTGTGTGTGTGTCTGTGTGTATGTGTGTGTGTGTGTGTGTGTCTGTGCGGTGTGTGTGTGTGTGTACATTGCTGCACTGTATGTGTGTGTGGGTGCCGGGGGGGCAGGTATAGGGAAATGTGTGTGGGTGTGGGGACTCCGGTACATGCATAGGTGGTGTTGGTGTGGCTCTTCTGCCAGTGTCCTGCAAAAATGGTGCGAGATTCGTACGAAGTTCGCACGAAATTCGTGCGAATTTCGTACGAATTTCGTCCCTCAATACGTACCGTGAATGTGGTTGTTACGAATTTCGTACGAATTTCGTACGAAGTTCAAACAATTTGCATGAATTTCTGTCATTTTTGTGTGTGTGTGGGTGTGCCTGGTCGGAGGGGTTGTTGTTTGTGTGGGCGTGGGTGCATGGTGTGTGCGTGCCTGGGTGATATGTGCATGCATTGGTGGTTCTTGGGTTCTTGGGTGGTTTTGTTGAATCATGTGGGACAATACTTTTGTGTTGTTTGTAGTTTGTGACTGTCTGTCGTTTGTGTTTGTTGCTGCTGAATGTCATTATGTGTGTTTAATGCCTGCTTTTCGACTGCGTTGGTATCGCTGTTTTGCTGGCTGCTTGTTGTGCTTCGTCTGTCTGCTGCTCCTCACTGGTGACTGTTGCTGATGACCTGACTGTATTGTTCTTCTGTGTTGTTGTTGTGTTGCTGTGCTGTGTGCTATGAGTGGGTGTGGATGGTTGGATGGGTGGCTGCCCGTTGTTGAATCATGTGGGACAATACTTTTGTGCTGTTTGTAGTTTGTGACTGTCTGTCGTTTGTGTTTGTTGCTGCTGATTGTCATGATGTGTGTGTAATGCCTGCTTTTCCGCTGTGTTGGTACCGTTGTTTTGCTTGCTGCTTGTTGTGCTTCGTCTGTCTGCTGCTCCTCATTGGTGACTGTTGCTGATGACCTGACTGTGTTGTTCTTCTGTGTTGTTGTTGTGTTGCTGTAGTGTGTGATATGGGGTGACTGTGTTGTTCTTCTGTGTTGTTGTTGTGTTGCTGTGTTGTGTGCTATGGGCTCAGTGTGTTTGTTCTGCATAAAAATGATACAAATTCATGCAAATTGGTCGAAATTCGTACGAAATTTGTGCGAAATTCGTACGAAATTCGTAACAACCACATTCACGGTACACTTTGGGGACGAATTTCGTACGAAATTCGCACGAATTTCGCACGAATTTCGTACGAATTTCGTGCGAAATTCGTGCGAATTTCGTACCATTTTTGCAGGACACTGGCAGAAGAGCCACACCAACACCACCTATGCAATAACGAAGTCCCCACACCCACACACATTTCCCTGTACCTGCCCCCCCCCCCCCGGCACACACACACACACACAAACACACACACACACACAGACACACACACACACCCATGCACAAACACACACATACCCTCAATGAAAGCAAACAGCCGCCCATGCACTCGACCCACACCCACACACTGCCCGCTCACACACCCTCATACGTACCTGGACAGTGGATGTGCCACGGTTAGATGTTTAGGGGGGGGGGGTTCTGTGTGTGGGTGTGTGTATGTGTGTCTGCCTGTGTGTGTGGATGGTTTTCTGCGGATGTGTGTGTGTGTGTTGGTGGGTGGGTCGTTGTGTCCATGTGTAGTTGGGTGCCCGGTTGTGTGTGTTTGTGTGTATGCGCGTGTTGGTGTGAGGTGCAGGAAGGGTGTGTCTGTATGTGTGTGTGTGTGTGTGTGTGTGTGTGTATGGCTTGTGCGTATATCTGGTTTGGTGCTCCTCACATCCTCATCCGCCCCACACACACAGGCGCACGCCCACACCCATGACCAAAAAGACAGTCATACACCCCCCCCCCACACAGACACACACACACACCCATGCACAAACACACACATACCCTCAATGAAAGCAAACAGCCCCCCACTCGACCCATACCCACACACTGCCCGCCCACACACCCTCATACGTACCTGGACAGTGGATGTGTCACGGTTAAATGTTTAGGGGGGTGATTCTGTGTGTGTGTGTATGCGTATGGTTTGTGCGGATGCGTGTATGTGGGTCGGTGTGTCCATGTGTAGTTGGGTGTGTGGTTGTGTGTGTTTGTGTGTGCGCGCGTGTTGGTGTGAGGTGCGGGAAGGGTGTGCGTGTGTGTGTGTAAGGCTTGTGCGTATATGTGCATGGTTTGGTGCTCCTCACATCCTCACAGACAGTCGTACATGTACCCCCCCCCCCCCACACACACCCACATGCCATTAGTGGAATCAAACCGCCCTGCCACCCCACCCACACCCACACACTGCCCAGCCACACATACGCACACACACCTGCATAGTGGATGTGTCGTGGTTAGGTGTGTGGGGCGGGATCATTGTGGGTGTGTCTATGTGTGTGTGTGTGTGTGTGTGTTGATTGGTTTGTGCGCGTGGGTGCGTGTTTGTGCACGTGTGGGTGTGTATCCATGGGGCCGTGGTTGTGTGTGTGGGTGTGTGGGTGTTGGTGTGAGGTTTGGGACGGGTTTGTGTGCGTATGTGGTCGGGTGGCCCCCACATCCTCACACACACCAACACACAGACGCACGCCCGCACGTAGAAACAAACAGGAAGTCACACATCCACCCACATGCAAACCCAACCATACAACCATACACAAACCCACACAAACCCACACACCCCACACAAAGGCACACCCACACACATGTGCACATGTTGCCTGTAGCCAGGGTGCCTGCAGGGGTGTTTGGGGGGGAGGTACCCCGGGTGTTAGGACAAATGAGGGGGTGCACAAGGGTGAAATTGGTATGAATTCACGTGAATTCACGTGAAATTCGTACGAAATTCGTGCGAATTGGTGCGAATTTGGTACGAATTCACGTGAATTCACGGCCGTGAATCGGCTACAGGCTTGCCGGGTCTCGGCACCTCTCGTTTTGGGCACGGTTCGGACATGATGGATGCTTTTGGGGCGGGACCTTCATTGGATGATGCGTAACGAAGGTAGGGGAGGAATTTTGGCCCCTCAAATCCCTCGGAATGAACCAATAATATGGCATTTTCCCCCAAAAACCTCAAAATTTGGGTAAATTCACGTGAAATTCACGCAATTATCCAAACGGCCACTTAACGGCCGTTCACGAAGGGTACAAACGACCATGTCGTTCGCAGCATCCTCAAGGGGAGCGTCCGCAACGTTACGATTGGCGAAAGCTATTACATGGTTACTACCAATGTGCCAATGGATACCTACGTTGTCATGCACGGCAACGTTATCAACATCGATGGCCGCGAGGTGAGCTGGGTTGAACAAGGTGAAGATCCGGATGAGTCGGAGGTATTCCTGTGCCTACGCGACTTTGTATTTGCCCGCAATGAGAAGGCCCAGGAAGTGGCGGAGAATGCCACAGCAATCCTACGACGCCACATTGAAGCAGTGGAATCACTCGCCAAGGACACGCATGGTGAACAAGGTGCTGCTGAACCAAGCTGCTGACGCCCAAGGAATGGAGGAGGAGGTGTAGCAGCGACTTGCTGCACCGCACCCTGAGGCGTGGGAAGCCCTACTCGAACAGTACTCTGCTTGCTTACACGTCCTAACGGAGGCTTCACGTGCTTGCACTTACACACGCACAATACGGTCTGCAATGAGAGGTGCCATGGAAGTCGTACGTGCTGTCACACAACTTGACCGCTTTGTACCATATGGCTTGCATGATGGCGAACAAGGCACATGGGATACGGCGATCTCATTCATGCGTATCGGACGGGAACGCCGTACCAAGGAGACCAATACCAAAATACAACGGTGCTTGGACGCACTCAATATTTTGGAACAAGATCAGGAGTCTATCACTCATGAGTTCAGTGAGATGCACCGATGTACGCATTCAATTCTGAAAGACACGGGCTGGGACGATAATTTTTTCGATCTTCTGTGTACCCTTCGTGAACGGCCGTTAAGTGGCCGTTTGAATAATTGCGCGAATTTCACGTGAATTTACCCAAAGTTTGAGGTTTTTGGGGAAAAATGTAACTACGAAGCCAACCCCAGATACTGTACATTCGCCAACTCCTGGTCAACTCCATGTCGAGAGCATTCAACTTGCTTGTACTTGTGCACTGTGTTGTTGCTACGCCTTGTGCATGAAACGTGAGGAACTATTGATATTTTACAGCTTTTGGTTGCGTTGCTTTGTTGTTATGATGCAATATGTGGGTTTTTTGGGTCGAAGCCAACTTTTTGGAAGCCAAGTCAAAGTTGGCGCGCCAACTTGGCAGTTGGCGCGCGCCAACTCTTGAGTTGGCGCGCGCCAACTCCGGTTTTGGCGCGCGCCAAGTGCCCCATTCTTCCTCTTCTTTTGCACCCTTTATGCATTCCCTTTCCCTTCTAGGCATTTCACGTTATCATGCCTCCAAAGCAACCCAAGATGGGCAAGGGGAAGAAGGTGACAGTCACCGACCCCACGTCTGCCCCAGCCCCAGCCCCCGCTGCACCACCTAACCCCGAGGTGCAGCCGGTGGTCGATGCCCACATCGCCAACGTGGGCTCCGAGCACTTCCCCGGGGGCTATTTTCCCATCCCCTACACCCTCACCTCCCCGGACGCCGAATCCTTCCCCCAGCTCCCCCCCCCTCCGCGAACCCCTGGAGGCCGCCCTCTTCGGCAAGTGGGACCAGCCGGGCAATCCCCACTTGGTATGGCGAATGGACGCCACCCGTGTTAACTTCGCCCTGACCAGGGGGGTTCTTAGCAGGTTCTGCTGTGCCGTGATGGGCCCGTACCCCACGACCCTCGCGGTCGAGTTGAAGCTTTCTCAAGTCACCCTTGAGGCCTTCAACAAGACCCTGAAGCTGTGCACTGCTGCAGCGTCAAAAGAGTTCGTTAACGTTCTCGACCTGCAGGAGATGCCGCCTCAGGGTCTCGACCCCGAGGAGCAGTGGCTGTGGGTGGATCCAGTCAAAAAAAGTGGCTCGACGCACCGCACAGACACTGACGCCGTCGTGCGGTACCAGACGGTGAAGGTGCAGGCGTGGGATGCAGTAGCTCCCACGGAGTTCTCCACCAACCGTCGCCTGCGCACCCACATCCCCGACATCACCCACCCCACCCTCTACAGCACCGACGCCCCCTTCATCATGCTTGGCATGGGTTGCCCCCACCCCTCCTTCCACAACTCCTACCCCGTCGCCAACCACGACATCCCCAACCCCCCCATCGTCACGGAGGAGGGTTTTGCCGCGGCGGGCTACCGCCAGTATGACCGCATCATCCCCGAGGATCTGTGGGCCAGACTGGCGGAGCTCGCCACGGTGGAACTCAACCCGTCGATGCTCGAGGAGGTGGACCTCCAGGCCCCCGGGGAAGGTGGGGGTCGCTATCAAACGACGGTCTCCAGCGTCCCCCACTGGCTCCCGGACGACCTCTGGCAGGCTGTTCTGGCCCTGCTGGGGTTCTCCCTCCCACCGCTGCAGGGACTTGAGGCCTTGTGCCCCAAGATCATCGAGCGGTGGGAGGCAGAACCCTGGAAGGGTTTCCAGATCCCCCACCGCGATTTTGCACTGTCTGTGAAACAGTCAGTGCAGTGCATGGTCGTGTTCATCCCCCTCACCACCTCTCCCCCGTCCAAGTCCCTCCAGGTGTGCCCGGGCACGCAGGGGGGCTATCACGCTGCGCATCGGTGGGATATTGTTATCCAACCGCATCGCAGCGTGACACTCCTCCGCGGGACGGTGATCCACCGCGGTGCGGGCGGGCCTGGCCGGGCACTGTTCATCCCGTTTGCACCCGTCGGCTACCGGTCGCGCATGCTGACCGTAGAGCCGGAGAGTGTAACGGAGCTGATGAACAGTGTTCCGGTGATGCCCTCCGAGCTTCTGGCCGAGGGGGCTGCAGTCGGGTCCCCTCTGGGCACAGAGGCCAGTGTGAACTACAGCCCCCTCGACCAAGGGTCTGAGGAGGCCGAGGCAGCCGCCACCGACCCCGTGCCTGCCCCCCACGAGGTGGACATGCCGGAGGCGCCGGCGGATGCGGAGGAGAGGCCGGCCACGCCGGCTGACGCGGATGCCGCCCCCCCCCCACAGAGTGCGGCACAGGAGGAGGAGGAGATGCCGGCGGCGCCAGCGGATGCGGAGGCGCCGGCGGATGCGGAGGCGCCGGCGGATGCGGAGGCGCCGGCGGAAGCGGAGGAGAGGCCGGCCGCCCCCCCCCCGGCAGAGGAGGACTTCCTCACTCCCGACGCGATCCCCCAGCCAGTCTGCTTCGTGTCGCAGGCTGAGCAGCCGTTGGACCCCCCGGTGCCCTACATGGGGGACGTCCTCCTCCTGCAAGAGGGGGTGTCTACGGGTCTGTTTCTGACCCCCACCGACCACGCGCACGTGGGGCCCACCGCCGAGGCGGCCAGAGCGGATGCCTGCCTCACTCCGCACATCCACCGGTGGTGGCTTCCCCCCCCCGTGGCCACCGACTTCTGCCGCGTGCGCTGCACGGCCGGCACGGTGGTGTACTCGTTCGCCGCACTGGGCGCTGCGTTCGTGCGGGAGCCAGGGGCCGGCCGCATGGCCTGGATGGCCATGGCCCACTTCACCCCGCCCCTGAGCTCCCAGGACGCCGAGATGTTGGACCTCGTCCGCGTGGACAAGGCCCGCCGCACCATCTGCTCCTGCAGCGAGAAGGTGTGCCCGCGCGGTGCCTTGCATGCATGCGATGTTGTCACACGTGACACGAATTTGGCGCGCGCCAAATAGCAGATGGGCGCGCCAACTTCGCAGTTGGCGCGCGCCAACTTTCATCTTGGCGCGCGCCAAGTCACCGGTTGGCGCGCCAAGTGTTCGGTTGGCGTGCGCCAAGTCCAGTTTTGGCGCGCGCCAAGTCAAGTTTTGGCGCGCCAAATAGCTAGTTGGCGCGCGCCAAGTGCCGTTTTGGCGCCTGAATTTAATTCGTTGGGTTTTATCGGAAACGCTGTTCTGTGGCTGGTTTTCGAGTTGTCTTCGCTGTTGCAGTGGTGTCGTTGTGTGCATTGTTTTATGCTTGTGTTGTTGCGCATTTGCAGGTCCCCATCCACTACGCCAATTTTCAATTGGAAGTGGACCCGCGTCCGGTGCCCGTGCCGGCCGGGGCGGAGGAGGTGGAGGGGCAGCCGCAGGAGCAGCGGCAGGAGCAGCGGCAGGAGCAGCGGCAGGAGCAGCGGCAGGAGCAGCGGCAGGAGCAGCAGGAGGGGGTGGAGGTGGATGTGGACGTGGTGGTGGATTGGGAAGTTCCGGAGGTCCCGGAACCGGCGGACTTCGGGGACGCCTTGCACAGCCCCGACAAGTTTCTGAAGGTGACGTCCGCCCAGGCGACGGCGGTGGACGTCGTCGATGGGGGGGGGACGATCATCAGCCGCCTGTTCCAGGCGCAGGTGATTCGGCGGGGTTCGGGACAGAATAGGGTGGTGGAGTGCCCGTTCTGGGCAGTGGTGCAGGGGAAGGGGGGGGTGCAACCATGGGTTGTCTCCGTTGTGCCCTTTGTGCAGGTGCGCCCCCCCTCCACGCACAACCGGCTCCTCCTCTGCAGCATTGACGCTCTGGGACAGCTGCAGAGGTGGAAGCAGTGTGAGTGGAGCGACGTGCGGGCCATTGCCCCCGCCCCCCACTTGAAGGAGGCAGCGCAGGCGTTTATGCTCCGCTTCCAGAAGCAGCTCGTGGGGAAAGGGCCGAAGGGGGAGAAGGGGGGCAGGGCCGCATCTGACGTGTCTGGGGACCCCTCCCTGCAGAGCAAGGGCCGCACGGAGCAGCAAGCTATACCCTTCGTGAACCGGCCGTTTGAATCTGAGATTCACGGTACCGTGAATTTCACCTATTTTTGCTGTGTTTTGCTTGTAATTTGGTGCCATCGTGTGCTTTTGTCCTGCTATTTTCGCCCAAAGTGAGATCCAACAAATGTGTGCAAATTAGAGGTTCGAGGTAGCCACATGGTTCAACACATTTGGTGAGATTCGCGTGAATGTGAAATTCACGCACCCAAATTCACGCATAAATTCACGGATTTTGGCACCTCTCGTTTTGGGCGCCGTTTGGGCATGGTGGATGCTTTTGGGGCGGGACCTTCATTGGATGATGCGTAATGAAGCGGGGAGAAAAAATTTTTCCCCTCAAATCCCTCAAAAGGATCCAATAATATGGCGTTTTCCCCCGAAAACCTCAAAATTAGGGTAAATTCACGTGAAATTCACGCATTTATTCAAACGGCCACTTATCCCCCGTTCACGAAGGGTACGTATAGGGGCTCCAGGCGCCCTCGCCCCACGACCACCCCCCGGGAGGCAGCACAGGCAGCGCAGGCAGCGGGAGATGGGGGGGGGGCACGGGAGAAGGCGGAGATTCTCCGCCTGGAGGCGGAGAACAAGCTGCTGCGCGAGCAGCTGAAGGCGGCGGAGGCCGCCCGCAAGACGGCACTGGACGCGCTCACCGGTGAGCGCGCCTTGTGGGAGCGGCGGGAGAAGGGGTGGGAAAAGCAGAGGGGGGAGTTGCAGCAGCAGGTGACCGCCACGGCGCAGGTGCGTGCAGTTGGGGGGGGGGCAGAGGGTAGTGCCGACCCCGACCATGGGCAGCATGTGCTGTACCTGCAGGCGGCGGTGGAGTTGCACTCTGCACTCAGCGCCCAACGCCATGTGGCCATCAACATGGGGGTCAAAGAGGCCACCCTCACGGAGCTGAAGGGCCTGCTGGACAAGCACCCGGTTGCGCACCTGCTTGACCCCAAGCGCAGGCGGGCGGAAGAGAGCGAGGGGAGTCAGAGTCAGGGCAGCAAGCGGTCGAAGAAATGAGCAGGCACTGGCTGGGCATGGTTTTGGCGCGCGCCAAGTGGTAAGTTGGAGCGCCAAATCCTGATTTGGCGTGCGCCAACGGGGGAGTTGGCGCGCGCCAAATGGGAAGTTGTGCGCCAACTTGCCACTTGGCGCGCGCCAACTCAGGACTTGGCGCGCGCCAACTGACGAGTTGGCGCGCGCCAAATCAGGATGCAACTGCGTGCCAACTGTGTGCCATTTGTGTGCGAACGTGCAACAACGTTCCGTTGCATGATCCAACCCGCCTGCCACGTCCTCACGTGCCGCAGGTCTTTGTTTGTGCACCATGCAGCGGCCCTTTGAGCAGCTGGCGCCCTCAAACTACCGCGACAGGCACGCGCGGCTGGCACGCCTTCGCGAAGTCGTGGGGGAGATTTTGGGGCCACATTGGGAAGTACACGTCAAACCCGGCCGCCGCCGCATCCACCTCGTTTGCGGGGAGAGCAAACCCCCCACCCCCGATTTGGAGCTGTTGGCCGCGGCCATTCTGTGGGAGAGCCGCAAAAATGGCGACAGCTTCCGCAAACTGCAGTACAGCCGGGCACACAGCGAATGGAAATGCCCATGGGGAACCCTGATGCAGGTGCGAAAGGCATTGTCCGCCCCCCGTGTCACGGAGGTCCATTTCCTGGATCCCATTCGGATCCAGGCACGGACCGCCACCGGGGTGGCGTTGGAAGAGGAGAGGAAGGATAAGAAGAAGGTGCCCCTGAAAATCGAGCAGACGGCGGCATGCCGAGTGGGTGAAGAGTGAGGGATGGGACACCATGTGTGACCATCTGGAGGGGGAGGGCCTCCTGCAGCATGTCGTTGACATGGGGGGGGTCCAGGTGTCCTGGACGGACGCCTTCCGGCAATGGGGAAAATCCCTGTTGGCAACAAGCGATGTCGTCTGGAAATCCGGACCATTGCAGTTGCCCGACATGAAAATTCTGCGAACAGAATTGAAAAAAATGGGGGAGGCCCATAAGGCCTGTGAAATGAACGTCACCCTGTGGGCCCATCTGTGGATTGACCACCTGTTGGGATGGGCCCGCAGGTGGGGGCACATTGCCATTTTTGTCGCCTTCAAAGGAGAGGGGCGGCACAAAGCCCTGAAATGTGAAATCTCAAAGCGCAGCTTTCGAGGTGGAAGTAAAGGCGGCCGGGTGTCCAGACTGCGGGGGGCCAGAGTGCGGGTGAAGGGGGGCAAGGGGGATCGCACGCGGAAGGGGTGGGGGGAAGTGATCCGCTCAGATAATCTGGCCTGGGGATTATATAATAAAAAATTTTCGGTTTGGGAGTCGTCGTGGACGAAGCAAAAGGGGTACATAGAGAATAAGGGGGTCTTCGTCCAGGCTGAACAAGGCATGTGACCTCTATATATGATTTATATGATTGATTTGACACCTTCTTGCACATTCGCAGTCTTTTGCACATTAATCAAAAAAAGATGGAACAATGCTTTCTTCTTGCCAAGTGTGCAAGGGCAGGTGAGGGACGGAATTTCCAGTGACAACAATGGTATGCAAGTCGATGGTTTGATCGGTGGGGGGACATTTGGCGCGCGCCAAGTCGCAAGTTGGCGCGCCAACTTGTGAATTTGCGCGAGCCCAGGCCCGGGAAGCCAACTTTGGGACTTTTGTACCGTGTAGGAGTGTTTTCAGCACGAGAGGGGCATGAAACCCGGGTTTTTTCAGGGTAAAAAGTTTCCATTTACACCAAAAAGGAGGAAAAAATCCCTAGGTAGCCAGTGTAACAACATAATAGACACCCGCCATGATTTGGCTGCATTCCGAAGCAAGTTGGCGAATGTCTATTGGCTTCGTAGTTACAAATGCCATATTCTTGGTTCATTCCAAGGGATTTGAGGGGCCAAAATTCCTCCCCTAGCTTTGTTACGCATCATCCAATGAAAGTCCCGCCCCAAAAGCATCCATCATGTCCGAACCGTGCCCAAAACGAGAGGTGCCGGAACCCGGCAAGCCTGTAGCCGATTCACGGCCGTGAATTCACGTGAATTCGTACGAAATTCGCAGGAATTCGCACGAATTTCGTACGAATTTCGTACGAATTTCACGTGAATTCACGTGAATTCATACCAATTTCACCCTTGTGCACCCCCTCATTTGTCCTAACACCCGGGGTACCACCCCCCCAAACACCCCTGCAGGCACCTTGGCTACAGGCAACATGTGCACATGTGTGTGGGTGTGCCTTTGTGTGGGGTGTGTGGGTTTGTGTGGGTTTGTGTATGGTTGTATGGTTGGGTTTGCATGTGGGTGGATGCGTGACTTCCTGTTTGTTTCTACGTGCGGGCCTGCGTCTGCGTGTTGGTGTGTGTGAGGATGTGGGGGCCACCCGACCACATACGCACACAAACCCGCCCCAAACCTCACACCAACACCCACACACCCACACACACAACCACGGACCCATGGATACACACCCACACACAAACACGCACCCACGCGCACAAAGCAATCAACACACACACACACACACACACACATCCACTGTCCAGGTACGTATGAGGGTGTGTGGGCGGGCAGTGTGTGGGTATGGGTCGAGTGGGGGGCTGTTTGCTTTCATTGAGGGTATGTGTGTGTTTGTGCATGGGTGTGTGTGTGTCTCTGTGTGTGGGGGGGGGGGGTGTATGACTGTCTTTTTGGTTATGGGTGTGGGCGTGCGCCTTTGTGTGTGGGGCGGGTGAGGATGTGAGGAGCACCAAACCAGATATACGCACAAGCCATACACACACACACACACACACACACACACATACAGACACACCCTTCCTGCACCTCACACCAACACGCGCATACACACAAACACACACAACCGGACACCCAACTACACATGGACACAACGACCCACCCACCCACACACACACACACACATCCGCAGAAACCCATCCACACACACAGGCATACACACATACACACACACACACACACAGAACCCCCCCCCCTAAGCATCTAACCGTGGCACATCCACTGTCCGGGGGGGGGGGGGGCAGGTACAGGGAAATGTGTGTGGGTGTGGGGACTTCGTTATTGCATAGGTGGTGTTGGTGTGGCTCTTCTGCCAGTGTCCTGCAAAAATGGTACGAAATTCGCACGAAATTCGCACGAAATTCGTACGAAATTCGTGCGGAATTCGTACGAAATTCGTGCGAATTCCGTACAGATTTCGTGCGAATTTCGTACGAAATTTGTCCCCAAAGTGTACCGTGAATGTGGTTGTTACGAATTTCGTACGAAATTCGCACGAATTTCGTACGAATTTCGCACAAATTTCGTACGAATTTCGACCAATTTGCATGAATTTGTATCATTTTTATGCAGAACAAACACACTCAGCCCATAGCACACAGCACAGCAACACAACAACAACACAGAAGAACAACACAGTCACCCCATATCACACAGCACAGCAACACAACAACAACACAGAAGAACAACACAGTCAGGTCATCAGCAACAGTCACCAATGAGGAGCAGCAGACAGACGAAGCACAACAAGCAGCAAGCAAAACAACGGTACCAACACAGCCGAAAAGCAGGCATTACACACACATCATGACAATCAGCAGCAACAAACACAAACGACAGACAGTCACAAACTACAAACAGCACAAAAGTATTGTCCCACATGATTCAACAACAGGCAGCCACCCATCCAACCATCCACACCCACTCATAGCACACAGCACAGCAACACAACAACAACACAGGAGAACAACACAGTCAGGTCATCAGCAACAGTCACCAGTGAGGAGCAGCAGACAGACGAAGCACAACAAGCAGCCAGCAAAACAGCGATACCAACGCAGTCGAAAAGCAGGCATTAAACCCACATAATGACATTCAGCAGCAACAAACACAAACGACAGACAGTCACAAACTACAAACAACACAAAAGTATTGTCCCACATGATTCAACAAAACCACCCAAGAACCCAAGAACCACCAATGCATGCACATATCACCCAGGCACGCACACACCATGCACCCACGCCCACACAAACAACAACCCCTCCGACCAGGCACACCCACACACACACAAAAATGACAGAAATTCATGCAAATTGTTTGAACTTCGTACGAATTTCGTACGAAATTCGTACGAAATTCGTAACAACCACATTCACGGTACGTATTGAGGGACGAAATTCGTACGAAATTCGCACGAAATTCGTACGAAATTCGCACGAATTTCGTACGAATTTCGTGCGAACTTCGTACGAATCTCGCACCATTTTTGCAGGACACTGGCAGAAGAGCCACGCCAACACCACCTATGCATGTACCGGAGTCCCCACACCCACACACATTTCCCTATACCTGCCCCCCCGGCACCCAGACACACATAAAGTGCAGCAATGTACACACACACACACACCGCACAGACACACACACACACACACACACACACACAGGAGGAGGGGGCCACACCTTCTTTCATGTACCGCAATATCCAAAGAAGCTCCCGGGGGGGCTGGCGCCCCCCCTGGTCGATCACTGGGGGGCCACCCCTTATTTCATGCACCACAGTTCCCGAGGAGCACACACACACACACACACACACACACACACACACACACACACACACACACACACACGGTATGTGGCAGCACGAAACAACTACACGCAACATACCTCAGTCTGGATGCACCCAATCGCACGTAGAAATAATACGGTGATTGGTCTGTGCTGTTGATTGCTCTGTGTACTTGTTGCTGTCTGTGTCATGTTTGTAATTTGTCTTCATGGTTGCTTGCACATTGCTGCATTTTGGGCATGGTCGCACGTAGAAAAAACCTGTGAAGAGAAAAGGAGTACCCTCCCTAACCTTAACCGCACTGCAACAAGCAAGACACCCTCCTAACCCCACACCCAGACACTCAGGTGTAAGTGGGGGTCTCCTTGCCCCCCCCCCCCCTCCCAACCCTAGACGTGGTTGATTACGCTCCTATGGTTTGACCCAATGGACCCCCCCACCCCACCCTCATGCATCTACTAGCAACTATCACCTTTGCCCTTCCCAACAACTGTGTGAGCAATGCAACAATGGTTTGACCAGAATGGACCCCCCACCATTGCATCCACTATCACCTATAACCTATGCCCTTCCCAACAAATTTGTGAGCAACGCAACAAAGCATAAGAAATGTAATGTGTATAATGGTTTGATTTGTTATGTGTGTTCTAGTGTAGAACAAATCTAGGCTAGAATGATTCCTGTTCTAGTCTACGTTCTAGCTAGATGTTGTAGGCTAGAACGCCCTCGCGATGTCGTTTTAGGCTAGAACGAAATTGTGCGTGCTAGCGTGTATCTAGGGATCTACAAAACAAATTGTTCAATATCCAATGTGTGCAACAAATAGCAGTGACAAGACAAAATTGGGGCCGATTCGTACGAATTCGCACGAAATTCGCACGAAATTCGTACGAAATTCGTACGAATTCGTACGAAATTCGTGCGAATTTCACATTCTTGTGAATCTGTGAATCTAGCGTGAATTTATGCGTGAATTTGGGTGCGTGAATTTCACATTCACGGCGATCTCACCAAATGTGTTGAACCATGCGGCTACTTCAAAACTGTAAATTGCACACATTTGTTGGATCTTACTTTGGGCGAAGATAGCACGACAAAAGCACACGATAGCACCAAGTTACGAGCAAAACACAGCAAAAATAGGTGAAATTCACGGTACCGTGAATCTCGGATTCAAACGGCCGGTTCACGAAGGGTACATGGAGCCACCGGCGCATTGGTTGCGTACAGGGCCCATTGTGGTTTGCTTGTACAAAATGATGTTGCTCCGCCCAGGTTTGCATTCTCTCTTCCTGGGGTGGTCACGGCGATGTGGCTATACCGCGTGGACTGACATTACAGAATTACGTGTCTATCGCTTTCTTGAATGTGTTTGGAAAATTGCTATAAACACGGTGGCAAGTTCAGGGAAACCTTTGATGGTATCCAATGCTCTGCTACAAGTAATGCGAAAGCTGTTCCGAACCACACATGCTTTTCCGTCTGCAGCATGGACAGGTACGCATTCGGTCTATACCGCCGACGAACTTAACTTGTTGTGCCCTCTGACACCACAGGAATGGCCTCAGCGAAGTGATAAGCTGGAAGCACCGCTGGTCTTACCCACTCTGTGTACCAACCCCAATGAAATACCCACCCTACAGCACACACATGCGCGCACTGTCCTGGACATGTGTATGCAGGCAGAAACACCACGGTTTTGGCTAACACGGTCATACCGGTTCAACAAAACACACCTGAGGCCGTGATGTTCCATGCCCTGAAAAAACTGAAGAAAGTCTCATGTATGATACAATATGTGCGACTGCAGAGTTTCTTAATTGGTGTGCCAAAATTCACTGTGGGCTCTGTAAAAGCAGACTGCTGGCTGATTAGACCAAATGATCCGATGAGCTGCCCAACAACCCTTCTCGACCCGGCAGTGTTTTTTACCAGCCTGGGTCCACTTGCACGCAAGTACGGAGGGGTGGCTCGTCCACCGCTAGGGACACTCCCTGCGATTGGTGACTCCTCGGCTGATAAGGCCTACTGGGAGTATGTCTGGGGTTTCCGAGAAACGTTTCAGGGCACAAAAACTGCACCAGCAGTGGGACTACAAGAAGAGGCGTATGACCTCCAATTTTCAGTGGCAAGGCTTGGCCCAGTCATATGACCTTATCAATCGCTGTCTGCAATTGTCACAGTTCAACCTCCCACGCAAACTGAATGCGCTGCGCCACACACATGCATCTGTGTCATCCCTAGGACATAGGGTCTATGCCATTTGGGCCCCTGGTTCCACCAAGGTCTATGTGGGCATGACTGGAGGAACTGATGGAGCCAAGTTTGTTTTTGAACGGTTTTGCGAACATGTACTGTTCGCTAGGGACTGGCCTTTGCTTGATAAACACTCACGGCATTACCACCTGCCCCTCTATGCATGGATTAATACAGTAGGAATTGACAACGTTATTGTAACCCCCCTTCAGTGCTGTAGTTCAGTTTCTGTCCACAGAGCCGAAACGAAATGGATGCACGTCCTGGGCCTCACGAACCTGCTGAACCGCAAAGTTCCATGCCCGGGCAATGAAAAATGGAGATGGCTCTATACGATAAAGAACGCCCTGAAATTACATGGCCACTCCGCCACTGCACCCACAGGGACGCTCCGCCAATGGGCAGATAAGTATGTTCGGGGCCTGCGATCTAACCTCACACTGGATCAGAAACTCAGCCTCCTGTTAGATACACAGAGGTACCTTGACCATGGGATCTCCAGCCAGGTTTCAAGAAAAGTTCGGGCCCAAATCCAACGTGATACGGGCCATGCATTGCCACCTGCACTGGTACTCCGCCTTCCCTTACGTGACTCAAAACAACGCAGGTTTATTTTTGAAACACTAATCGAGCAGCTGCAAGAGAAAACTGTGCCGGCACCGTACAAAGAATATGTACGCCGGATCACCAGGGTAATTCAGGCTACACTCCCGAAATGCGGCTCCTTGTTCAGGTCTTTCCACGTTAAAGGATCCACTGATACTTTGTATATTAATCACGTACAGCGACCTGTACCCTGTGAGCGTGCTGGGATACACAAAACAACTGGGGTCACTTTGGTGAAAGGACACATCCTCACGCGTGATTTTCAGTGGGTGCAGCGATACAACTCGTCCGCTGACCCTTCCGTGTTCTCACAGTGCCTCAAAAATGCTATGCTACCCCCATGGCAGATGATCAATGCTTCTGTGTTACAATCACTGCAACGTACCCTTGTGAAAACGCCTGGATTACCAGAAAACCAACGCCAGGTTATCACAGCACGGGTAATGGCGTATGTCCATCTCTTCTATGAAGCAACTCTGGCTGATACACCACGGATATACCGCCAGACCTATATATCACCTCAGGTAAAAAAGCTGCCGCCCAATATTGTGCACTTTTTTGGAATTTTTTTGGAATTTTTTTGGAATTTTTGGAAATTGTTTTTGGGTTCTTTTTTGGAATTTTTTGGGTTCTTTGATAAAGGGGCTACTGTACTGTGGGCAACGTGCCCAAATTTGTTTGTGCCCTTCATCTTCAAAAGCTTTTTTCAGTCCCTAGTCAAATACAACGAACTCCTTCAATGCGATACAATGTATAATGCAGGCCCCGAGACCTTTTCCCGGCTCACAGGCGCACTGTCCAGGTACTACCTTCCCCGCAAACGCAAGCATCCAACCCCCCGATCTGTTATTCTGCAACATACAATGGATGATACGATGAGGAACCAAGGAACTGTTGTTTCACATCAGTATAAAGTGTCGAATGCGTTTATGAATTTGATTGAACAGTCACTACGTGCAGCCGGTCGTAAATACAACACATTCGTGAGAAAACATGAACGTACAGCCCCTGAGGTTTACAAGGTTGCAACCCTGACTGACCGACTCACTAAGGGCCTCAAGCGAAAGAGAGCGCCACAGGACACGCTGGAAGTTCCATCCTGTGCCTCCATAAGTGATCCTGTGACTCGCCGTCGTTTTACTCCGCTTCCATTTCACCTGATGACCCTGGTAGCTCTGTTTGTTCCTTCTAAACGCGTTAGGTATTTTGCATGTCTAACAAAACAGTTCTGAACCCCAGTCTGTGGTGTGTTACAAAATATGTCCACCAAAGTCCAACCATGGACCGGGGCCCGAAAAGACCTGAACCGCCTGGCGAATGCACTGCAACTCGCCTCCCATGTATATTCCTTTGTCTACGACGTAGATGACGAAATGGGCGCTTCTAGGGGTCGGGAAAAACACCCTTGCTTTTACGACGCTTCCGGGGGTTTTTGAGGTGGCCCGACGCACTCGCGCATGACTTTTCATGCGGTTCATCCATTTTCAAGGAGAGAAGCACTTTGCATGTTGCCTCTGCCTCTGCTTCCATCGTTCTGAGCGTTGTACAGGTGCCGCGCGTTGGCCGCGTTTTCCGTGTTCCGCTTCGGTGCTTCCGCCCCTGCTTGTGGAGGTACGTTTGCTGCGTTTGCCGCGTTCTGTTCGCCTTCCCCGTTGCCCCTGAGGCCCTCTTCTCACAAAATGACCACCCCGCTATACCCCAACAGCTGTAAGCAGTGGCTGAAGGCTGATGGAGCGTTGGAGAAGTGGAAGCCGAACAAGGCGGGCCAGATGAGCTTCATTGTTTTTAAGCTGAAAGCACAAACATGTATGTGCCCGCAACATGCAACCTTCGTTGTCCTCGTTCGTTTTGTCCATCACATGCTTACTCGACATTGCCCCTTGATTTGGTTCCCCATGCTTCTCCTCTCTTGATTGCATTGTTTTCTGCACAGCGGGGTACTAGTGCGGGTGGGTCGAGCAGAGGGCCAAAAAGCAGAAGAAGCTGCCGGATGGTTGGGAAGACCGCAAGGCCTTCTACTTGACCACGGTGCAGCTGTACCACGTCAAGGTGCCGAAGTCCGCAAAGAAGGGGGCCCTGCCCCAGGTCTGCGAGTGCCGCAGCAAGCAAGATCAGTGGTTCAAGTACAAGAGGGTATGTCAATGCGTTGCACATGTGCCTCTCCTTTCAGGGGGGCCTAGGCTTTGTTTTCTGCGTTCATGACGTGCTGCATCATTGCCTCCGAACGCGCTTCTGGGAGCGTTCCGCGCGTTATCCGCGTTCTGCGCGTTCTGGTTTCTTGCCTCCACCCCTGCTTCTGGATGCACGTCTTGCATTATCCGTGTTCTGTACGTTCTTTTCAGCCGCAGAAGGACCGGTTTTGGGCTTGGGCGGAGGACACGCCGCAAGAAAAAGAGGAGGAGGAGGAGGAGGAAGACAAGTCCTCCAGCAGCAGCAGCAGCACCAGCAATGCCAGCGCCAGCGGCGCCAGTGGAAGTCAGCGGGCGCCCACTCCGGAGAAGAAGGCCGCAAGGACTACCGTTTTGGAGAAAGAGAAGGAGAAGCACAAGGAGAAGGAGAAGGACAAGGAGAAGGAGCCAGAGGCAAAAGGAGAGGCGATTGGGCAGCAGAAGCAGGAGCTGGCGGCGGCGACGCAGGACGTTGTGGTGGTAGAGGGTGCAAAGGGGAAGGAAGGGAAGGCCAAGGAGGGGAAGCCGAAGGGCAAAGAGAAGGGCAAAGAGAAGGGGAAAGAGAAGGCGGGCGGAGTGGGCAGCGTGGGCTTCAAGATTGAAGGAGCGGTGGGTCCCCAGAAGTCCATCCCGGCGAAGACGACTCGCTTCGAGCACTACAAAGACAGCGCGCAATACGCGAACGCCATGCAGGTGTTGTTCACGTCCCATGCGTTGTGTTTTGCGTGCCTCCGACCGTGCTTCTAGAGGCGTCCGCCGCGTTATGCGCGTGATCCGCGTGCCGGTTCTCCGCTTCCGGACATGCTTCTGGAGGACATTTGTGTGTTTTTCGCGTTCTTCAGGTTCTGGTCGGGACTGGCGGAGTATGGGATGACACTGGGACGGCTGGAGAAGCACTACCGATGGAGGATGATCAAGAAGATGGAGTTGGCGTCGCTGCGGGTATGCTGCGTTATGTACGTTATGTACGTTCCGGTTTTTCGCCTCCCAACGCGCCTCTGGAGCTGCTTCCGGTTGTTCTGCGCGTTCGCCGCGTGATCCACGTTGCCGAAGTCGTGCTTCCGGACGTGCCTCCAGGGGTAATAATCCTCGTTCGGTGTGCTTTCGTTGCAGATGGCAGCAGATGACGGGGACGCTCGGGGCACAACCTAGTTGCGTCCGCCACCCCCGTTTGGGTACCCCCCTGTCCCGCGCCCGGTCCAGCCCCACCACCACCACCATCACCCCTACGAACACCACCATCAGCTACAACCCCAACCCCAACCGCGGATGTTGGAGCCGGAGCCGGAGGCGTACGTCAAGATGGAGCAGGAGTGGGAGCACGAGTGGGAGTGGCGGGGCAAGCAAGAGTACGTGGATCCGGGAGAAGCGGATTGGGAATGGTGGGAGCAGTATGAGCGGCCACCGACGCAAGAGGAAGTACAGGAAGAAGAACCGATGCAAGCCGAAGGTAGGGCCACTGTGTGTTCCATGTTCTGCATGTCCCCCTAATGTGATTTCGGTCATGTTTCCAGAGGCGTCCGCCGCGTTTTCCACGTAATCCGTGTCCCAAACCGGTGCTTCCGGTCACGCCTCTGGGGGCAGTTGCACTGTCCTGCACGCTTTTGGCGTCCCTTGTACAGACCCCCGCGCCGACAGGGACCGCAGCATCACGCCGGTGGAGCAGAGGAGGTCGCCGATCAACGTGAAGGTCGAACACACTGAGGAGGAATCCGCCGACGAGAATGTTATGCTGGAGGTAGGTGTGAGTTCGTCGTTTGTCGCCGTTCACGTTCCGCGCGTTGTGTCCCCGTGCCTCCGACCATGCTTCTAGGGGCGTTCGCGCGTTATGCGCGTGATCCGTGTCATTGTTGGTTTGCTTCCGCCGTGCTTCTGGAGTCATTCGCTGCGTGATCGACGGTATCCGCGTTCTTTTTGCCATTCACGAACGCCTCAGAAGAAGATGCCGGCCGTCGGAACCGACTTCGAGAGCCCGGTGACTTGGCCAACGCCGGGTTCAACGCAGTCCACGGCCTCCTGGCCGGATGCCGACGAGGCCGTCGGCCGTAAGGCCTCCCAGCCCCACCCGGTGGCGCCCGCATGGGCCAACCCAACGACAGCACCCCTTACCCAACAGCCCCCCCACTGGTGGCAACGCGGTGGTGGCGGTTCGTGGCCTGCCCCTTGGACCGGCCACAAACGACCCCACAGCGCTGTGAGTTGATTATTACACCACCAGAGGTCCCAGCCAACCCGCATGGCGGGAAGGGGGAGAGAAAACATTAACGGATACACGGTTTGATTGGAAAAAAGAATACGACCCACCGTTTTCTGTGTTGCATGCGTCCTCCGTGCTCTGTTTCGTGCGCCTCTTGCATGCTTCTGGAAGCATTCGCCTGTGTTGTCCGCGTTTTCCGCGTTCTGCGCGTTCCGGTTAGCGTGCCTCCGAACGTGCCTCTAGAAGCTGTGCACACTGTGTTTCGCGTATTTGGTGTGTACTGTGTGTCCCATCATTGCTACCAACATTATTTTAGAGCACTTTGAAATGCCTCTTAATCTCTCGGCTGGTCGCCTCCGCAAGGAGCACCGTGCCACTTCAATTGGGTACGGGTTACGACCCGGGGAATCCAAACTCGGTGAGCTAGACACGGATGGAATATGGGACTACATGATGAAACCCATTGTGGATGCCCAAGAGGCCATCCTCCGAGCCCGGGAAAGGGAGGTCCTCATCCCCTTAGTACCACGGTACAACACCTTCGTGCTGTTGCTGGGCATGGTGCGG
The DNA here is from genome assembly GCA_964036045.1 of Eutreptiella sp. 'Long Island Sound 2002'. Lineage (NCBI taxonomy): Eukaryota > Euglenozoa > Euglenophyceae > Eutreptiales > Eutreptiaceae > Eutreptiella > Eutreptiella sp. 'Long Island Sound 2002'. Next base: position 123,630,717 of record OZ038378.1, on the reverse strand, counting down.
CCCATGCAGGTGGATGAAGTCTGGGACCGTGATGGGTTGGTGTACAATGCCTATCTAGCACGGTTGCTATCCCGGGGGCAATACTACGATCTACACAAACATTATCGCCCGAATGTGGTGGACCTTATTGAGGCGGTTAGTGCCCATTGGGCTGCAGCATGGACCATGGGAGGCGCGGCCACGGGAGATGAAACCCTAGTGCCGCATACGGGCCTTAGGGCAGGCCCCCTCAAGATGTACATTGTGCGGAAACCGCACAACACCGGCATCAAGCCCTATTGCTTGGCCGATGCCGGCACGGCGTACATTGTGGACGTGTACCTCTACACTGGCCGCCGTGGTGTCCTCCGCCGACACGGTTGTGGTGCGGGGAACTTCAACGCCCGACAGCTGATGGCGATGTGGTCGAAACAACTGCCGGTCTACACGGTCCTTGTAGGGGACTCTTTCTTCGGGTCACACGCCACCGCGCAACGGCTTGCGCGTGAGGGCCGCCCCTTCATCACCATGGTGCGAAAGGACACGGCCGGTGTCCAGCAAGCCGATGACCGCATCCAGGCCGGGCAGACGGCTGTGGCCACGGTTGACGGCCACAAGTACGCCCTGCAGGTGTACAAGCAGCCGAAAACCGGAGGCAAACCTCCCAAATTGGTGCCGATCTTGTCCAACGTGTGGTACGCTGCGCAGGGCCCCCTGCACCACACGGGCCGGGAAATCCACCCCCTTGTTGCTGCGTACCGCCAAGTGGCACGAGGGGTGGACTCTGCTAACCAGATTGCGTTGGAGATGCGCCTCTTGGGAAGGCAGATGTCCTGGTCGCAAGCCGTGCGAGGCTTCTTGCTGCGATACGCCGCGGCCAACGCGTTTGCAACCTGCCGCGCCCTAGAAAGGTGCCGTGGCACGGATAGCATGTGGGAGTGGCAGTGGGCCCTCCTTTGCCGCCAGTGATGTACCGATGCGCAACCGCGACACAACATCCACGTCCCCGTTGCCGGCGCCCAACGGCGCACTTGTGCACATTGCGGCAAAGGCCGCACACAATACGTGTGTAGCGGATGCCCCGACACCCCGTTGCATGTGCAATGCTTTGCACACGCGCACGGGATCACTACAACGGGCACGGGGGACGCCGAGGGAAGCGAGCCGCCCCTTAGCGAGGAGACTCAAGAGGGGGACGCCGGGGAGGACGACCCGGAAGCCGACGGCGAGGACGAGGAGGAGGCAGATAGCGATGAGGAGGAAGAAGAGGAGGAAGCGGAGGACGCTAGAGGGAGCGTAGAGGACGATACGTTGGAGAACTTCTCCTTCAGCGTGCAGTAGACGGGGTGGCGGAGGCGGCCGTGGTGGGATCGAGAAGGTCATGGCCGCCAAGCCTCTGCCATCCCCACCCATGGGGACCAGTGCGAAACCTGGGGGGGACCAACCGCGTAGGCTGGATACCCAACTGTGAGCACGCGGCCCCCCCAACATAGGTGTGCTGTGTTTTACGCGTTATCCGCGTTCTGCTCGTTCCGGTTCAGTGCTTCCGCCCATGCTTCTGGAAGCGTTTTCCGCGTTCTCCGTGTTATCCGCGTTCCGGAGCGTTATCCGCGTTCTGCGCGTTCTTCTAGCTTACGGGGATAACGTACTAGCAGGTATGGTGAGTGGAGGCCCAAAAATGGCGCTTCTGTAGACAAAGGAATATGCCCACGATGCACCCTTCCGACTCGGGGTCTGCCCCTGCAGAAATGGTATCAAACAGGGTTGTACATGCCCCCCGTATTTCACAACCCCTACGGCAGCAGGCAGTGTACAGCAGTGCATCTCTGTACCAAATGGCCAGCTCGTGTTTAAACATAAAAGCAGGGAACAATAGCTGCCCCCCATTGTAAAACACCGTAAAGTACTCGCATATTCCTTTGTCTACGACGTAGATGACGAAATGTACGCTTCTAGGGGTCGAGAAAAACACCCTTGCTTTTACGACGCTTCCGAGGGTTTTTGAGGTGGCCCGACGCACTCGCGCATGAGTTTTCATGCGGTTCATCCATTTTCAAGGAGAGAAGCACTTTGCATGTTGCCTCTGCCTCTGCTTCCATCGTTCTGAGCGTTGTACAGGTGCCGCGTGTCTGCCGCGTTTTCCGTGTTCCGCTCCGGTGCTTCCGCCCGTGCTTATGGAGGTACGTTTGCTGCGTTTGCCGCGTTCTGTTCGTCTTCCCCGTTGCCCCTGGGGCCCTCTTCTCACAAAATGACCACCCCACTGTACCCCAACAGCTGTAAGCAGTGGCTGAAGGCTGATGGAGCGTTGGAGAAGTGGAAGCCGAACGAGGCGGGCTAGATGAGCTTCGTTGTTTTCCAGCTGAAAGCACAAACATGTATGTGCCCGCAACATGCAACCTTCGTTGTCCTCGTTCGTTTTGTCCGTCACATGCTTACTCGACATTGCCCCTTGATTTGGTTCCCCATGCTTCTCCTCTCTTGATTGCATTCTTCTCTGCACAACGGGGTACTAGTGCGGGTGGGTCGAGCAGAGGGCCAAGAAGCAGAAGAAGCTGCCGGACGGTTGGGAAGACCGCAAGGCCTTCTACTTGACCACGGTACAGCTGTACCACGTGCCCAAGGCCGCCAAGAAGGGGCCCTGCCCGAGGTCTGCCACTGCCGCAGCAAGCAAGATCAGTGGTTCAAGTACAAGAGGGTATGTCAATGCGTTGCATGTGTGCCTCTAGTTTCAGCGGGGCCTAGGCTGTGTTTTCTGCGTTCATGACGTGCTGCATCATTGCCTCCGAACGCGCTTCTGGGAGCGTTCCGCGCGTTATCCGCGTTATGCGCGTTCCGGTTTCTTGCCTCCACCCCTGCTTCTGCATGCACGTCTTGTGTCATCCGTGTTCTGTACGTTCTTTTCAGCTGCAGAAGGACCGGTTTTGGGCCAGGGCGGAGGACAAGCCGGAAGAAAAAGAGGAGGAGGAGGAGGAAGACGAGTCATCCAGCAGCAGTAGCAGCAGCACCACCAGCAGTGCCAGCGCCAGCGGCGCCAGTGGCAGTCAGCGGGCGCCCACTCCGGAGAAGAAGGCCGCAAGGAGTACCGTTTTGGAGAAAGAGAAGGAGAAGCACAAGGAGAAGGAGAAGGACAAGGAGAAGGAGCCAGAGGCAGAAGGAGAGGCGATTGGGCAGCAGAAGCAGGAGCTGGCAGCGGCGGCGCAGGACGTTGTGGTGGTGGAGGGTGCGAAGGGGAAGGAAGGGAAGGCCAAGGAGGGGAAGCCGAAGGGCAAAGAGAAGGGCAAAGAGAAGGGGAAAGAGAAGGGGAAAGAGAAGGCGGGCGGAGTGGGCAGCGTGGGCTTCAAGATTGAAGGAGCGGTGGGTCCCCAGAAGTCCATGCCGGCGGAGACGACACGCTTCGAGCACTACAAAGACAGCGCGCAATACATGAACGACATGCAGGTTTCATTCACGTCCCATGCGTTGTGTTTTGCATGCCTCCGACCATGCTTCTAGAGGCGTCCGCCGCGTTCTACGCGTGATCCGCGTGCCGGTTCTCTGCTTCCGGACATGCTTTTGGAGGACATTTGTGTGTTTTTCGCGTTCTTCAGGTTCTGGAGTCCGGACTGGCGGAGTATGGGGTGACGCTGGGACGGCTGGAGAAGCACTACCGAGTCTGCTTGAGCGCGGACGCCAGTGGTCGGAAGGATGCTGCCGCTGCCACCCTGCTGCACAGCCAGGTGCGCCCGACCGCGGTGCAGGGTCTGCTGGCCGGCGGCGTTAAGAACGCGCAATCTGCCTCCGCCGCCCGTGAACACTTGGACCGCGTCTACCGGACGTCGGGGCACCGGCAGGCCACGGATGTGATCCTGAAAGGGATATCCGTTCGTACTAGCTGCGTGGAGGCCCCGGAGAGGCCGCCCACCGCCCTCACGGCGACAGAGGCACCGGGCCCGGAGCTGCACGGGGTCCCCTTGGCAGCGCTGAAGGGGCAGCACCCCCTTGGGGAGCGGAGGCGTCCGCCGCCGTCCCTTGCGAGCCTGGCCGCCGAAGATCTCGTGGACATGAGTACCGACGACCTCAAAGAGAGATACAAGGGAACGGTCACAATGGCCGGGATGATGGCGTACACCCTCACCGAAGACCGCGAGGAGGAGCTGCCGGTGACGGGCGCGTGGACCATGATCAAGAAGGGGGAGATGGCGTCGCTGCGGGTATGCTGCGTTATGTACGTTATGTACGTTCCGGTTTTTCGCCTCCCAACACGCCTCTGGAGCTGCTTCCGGTTGTTCTGCGCGTTCGCCGCGTGATCCACGTTGCCAAAGTCGTGCTTCCGGACGTGCCTTCAGGGGTAATAATCCTCGTTCCGTGTGATTTCGTTGCACATGGCAGCAGATTTCGGGGACGCTCGGAGCACAACCCAGTCCCGTCCGCCACCCCCGTTTGGGTACCCCCATCTCCCGCGCCCGGTCCAGACCCACCACCACCACCATCACCCCTACGAACACCACCATCAACTGCAACCCCAACCCCAACCGCGGATGTTGGAGCCGGAGCCGGAGCCGTACGTCAAGATGCAGCAGCAGTGGGAGCACGAGTGGGAGTGGCGGGGCAAGCAAGAGTACGTGGAGCCGGGAGAAGCGGAAGCGCCGGAATGGTGGGAGCAGTATGAGCGGCCACCGACGCAAGAGGAAGGACTGCACGCCGGACCGATGGAAACAGAACCGATGCAAGCCGAAGGTAGGGCCGTTGTGTGTTCCATGTTCTGCATGTCCCCCTAATGTGATTTCGGTCATGTTTCTAGAGGGGTCGGCCGCGTTTTCCACGTCATCCGCGCCCCGGTCCTGTGCTTCCGGTCACGCCTCTGGGGGTAGTTGCACTGTCCTACACGCTTTTGGCGTCCCCTGTACAGAGCCCCGCGCCGACAAGGACCGCAGCATCACGCCGGTGGAGCAGAGGAGGTCGCCGATCAACGTGAAGGTCGAAGAGACTGAGGAGGAGTCCGCCGACGAGAATGTTATGCTAGAGGTAGGTGTGTGTTCGTGGTTTGTCGCTGTTCACGTTCCGCGCGTTGCGTCCCTGTGCCTCGGACCATGCTTCTAGGGGCGTTCGCCGCGTTATGCGCGTGATCTGTGTCATTGTTGGTTTGCTTCCGCCGTGCTTCTTGAGTCATTCCCTGCGTGATCGACGGTATCCGCGTTCTTTTTGCCATTCAGGAACGCCTCAGAAGAAGATGCCGGCCGTCGGAACCGACTTCGAGAGCCCGGTGACTTGGCCAACGCCGGGTTCAACGCAGTCCGAGGCCTCCTGGCCGGATGCCGACGAGGCCGTCGGCCGTAAGGCCTCCCAGCGCCACCCGGTGGCGCCCGCATGGGGCAGCCCAATGCGAGCACCCCTTACCCAACAGCCCCCCCACTGGTGGCAACGCGGTGGTGGCGGTTCGTGGCCTGCCCCTTGGACCGGCCACAAACGACCCCACAGCGCTGTTAGTTGATTATTACACCACCAGAGGTCCCAGCCAACCCACATGGCGGGAAGGGGGAGAGAAAACATTAACGGATACACGGTTTGATTGGAAAAAGAATATGACCCACCGTTTTCTGTGTTGCATGCGTTCTCCGTGCTCTGTTTCATGCGCCTCTTGCATGCTTCTCGAAGCATTCGCCTGTGTTCTACGCGTTTTCCGCGTTCTTCGCGTTCCGGGTAGCGTGCCTCCGAACGTGCCTCTAGAACCTGTGCACACTGTGTTTCGCGTATTTGGTGTGTACTGTGTGTCCCATCATTGCTACCAACATTATTTTAGAGCACTTTGAAATGCCTGTTAATCTCTCGGCTGGTCGCCTCCGCAAGGAGCACTGTGCCACTTCAATTGAGTGCGGGTTACGACCCGGGGAGTCCAAACTCGGTGAGCTAGACACGGAACGAATATGGGACTACATGATGAAACCCATTGTGGATGCCCAAGAGGCCTTCCTCCGAGCCCGGGAAAGGGAGGACCTCATCCCCTTAGTACCACGGTACAATACCTTCATGCTGTTGCTAGGCATGGTGCGGCCCATGCAGGTGGATGGAGTCCGGGACCGTGATGGATTGGTGTACAATGCCTATCTAGCACGGTTGCTATCCCGGGGGCAATACTACAATCTACACAAACATTGTCGCCCGGATGTGGTGGACCTCATTGAGGCGGTGAGTGCCCATTGGGCTGCAGCATGGACCATGGGAGGCGCGGCCACGGGGGATGAAACCCTAGTGCCACATACGGGCCTTAGGGCAGGCCCCCTCAAGATGTACATTGTGCGGAAACCGCACAACACCGGCATCAAGCTCTATTGCTTGGCCGATGCCGGCACGGGGTACATTGTGGACGTGTACCTCTACACTGGCCGCCGTGGTGTCCTCCGCCGACACGGTTGTGGTGCGGGGAACCTCAACGCCCGACAGCTGATGGCGATGTGGTCCAAACAGCTGCCGGCTTACACGGTCCTTGTAGGGGACTCGTTATTCGGGTCACACGCCACAACACAACGGCTTGCGCGTGAGGGCCGCCCCTTCATCACCATGGTGCGAAAGGACACGGCCGGTGTCCAGCAAGCCGGTGACCGCGTCCAGGCCGGGCAGACGGCTGTGGCCACGGTTGACGGCCACAAGTACGCCCTGCAGGTGTACAAGCAGCCAAAAACCGGAGGCAAACCTTCCAAATTGGTGCCGATCTTGTCCAACGTGTGGTACGCTGCGCGGGGCCCCCTGCACCACACGGGCCGGGAAATCCACCCCCTCGTTGCTGCGTACCGCCAAGTGGCACGGGGGGTGGACTCTGCCAACTAGATGGCGTTGCAGATGCGCCTCTTGGGAAGGCAAATGTCCTGGTCGCAAGCCGTGCGAGGCTTCTTGCTGCGATACGCTGCGGCCAACGCGTTTGCAACCTGCCGCGCCCTCGAAAGGTGCCGTGGCACGGATAGCATGTGGGAGTGGCAGTGGGCCCTCCTTTGCCGCCAGTGATGTACGGATGCGCAGCCGCGACGCAACATCCACGTCCCCGTTGCCAGCGCCCAACGGCGCACTTGTGCACATTGCGGCAAAGGCCGCACACAATACGTGTGTAGCGGATGCCTGGACACCCCGTTGCATGTGCAATGCTTTGCAGCCACGCACGGGATCACTACAACGGGCACGGAGGACGCCCAGGGAAGCGAGCCGCCCCTTAGCCAGGAGACTCATGAGGGGGACGCCGGGGAGCAGGAGCCGGAAGCGGACGGCGAGGACGAGGAGGAGGCGGATAGCGATGAGGAGGAAGAAGAGGAGGAAGCGGAGGAAGCTAGAGGGAGCGTAGAGGACGATACGTTGGAGAACTTCTCCTTCAGCTTGCAGTAGACGGGGTGGCGGAGGCGGCCGTGGTGGGATCGAGAAGGTCATGGCCGCCAAGCCTCTGCCATCCCCACCCATGGGGACCAGTGCGAAACCTGGGGGGGACCAACCGCGTAGGATGGATACCCAACTGTGAGGACGCGGCCCCCCCAACATAGGTGTGTTGTGTTTTACGCGTTATCCGCGTTCTGCGCGTTCCGGTTTAGTGCTTCCGCCCATGCTTCTGGAAGCGTTTTCCGCGTTCTCCGTGTTATCCGCGTTCCGGAGCGTTCTAGAGCGTTATCCGCGTTCTGCGCGGTCTCCTAGCTTACGGGGATAACGTACTAGCAGGTATGGTGAGTGGAAGCCCAAAAATGCCGCTTCTGTAGACAAAGGAATATTCCTTTGTCTATGGCTCTCGGGAGCCGAATTTGTCGTGCATGTCTCCGCTGAGGTTTGGTTGGCTCTAGGGGTTTTTGAGGGCGAGGAACGCACTGGAATTGTCCGTTTTTGGTAATTTCATCATTTTTGGGTGTAGAGCCCCTTTGCTGACCGTGGCTCCGCTGTCATACGTGTCCTACATGTCGTGCATGACCCCATACCAGTAGGTAACAACGTCGCGCGTGTCCCGCGCGTGCCGCGCGCTTCTCACGTCTGGCTCACAACTGTCCCCGGCGCCAATTACTTTGTGAAGTATGTTTTACGTGTTTTGCAGCACTTGTGCACGCCTTGCAATGCATGTGTGAGGGAGAACTGCGTGTACATGTCCAAGTCGCGTCAGTTACGCCCTGAGCGTGACACCGCCGTGGCCCACAGGGGGCCTTCGGAGAACTGCGTGTACATGTCCAAGTCGCGTCAGTTACGCCATGAGAGGGCTTGCTCTGCGGGTGGTGTGTGGTGACTCTGCTCTTGTCCCCAGGGCCGAATTGCCTGTTCTGCGCGTTCTCAGTGTTCCCCCGCACCTGTGCCGGATTTTTCTTTCGTTGCTCAGCACTATGTGCCATGCTGCCTTTGTACCCCAGTCAGTACCAGCTACCCCACACCCACCTCACCGAGTGCGACCCCATGTCGTGCTGCGACGTCACGAAGGACGAGAATGCGGCGGTGGTTTTTCAAGTGAAGCAGCAAACATGTATGTGTGCAGTGTTCGAGTTGCTCGAGTTCCACGTGTTGCCTCTTCGTGTGCCGCTGGTGATTTCACCCATTCTTTGCAGCCGGGTACCATGCCGGGTGGGTCTCCGGCATGGAGGAAGTGTATGATAAAAAGACGAAGAGCAATCATTGGGTTCTGACGCTGACGCAGTCGTGCACGTACATGGTCCGTACAACAAAGGAGAAGGGCCGCAAGATCGAGGGCACCAGAGCACAGGTATACTTCGGTTATCTACCGGCTCGGAGTGTTTGATTGTGATGCCTTACAACACCTCCTCCTTGCCCCCCGCGCTTCTTTGCAGGGCACCGTGTCCATCAGCGTCGACAAGATCCGTGCTGGATCATTCTGGGGTTTTATCCCCGATGAACCCGAAAAGGTACATGTTCTGCATGTTGCGGACGTCTGTGGTGTTGTCTTTGTATCAGTCCCTGGAGCCTGTCTGAACTATCCTATATGTTTTGCGCGTCGCGCGCGTTGTCTCTCGGAGTGTCCCTGGCGACATTAATCGTGTTTTACGCATTCTTTGTGTCCTGCAGGGGGACAAAAAGCATAAGAAGGAGAAAAAGGAGAAGAAGAAGCACAAGGCCGAAGACAAGACCAAGGGCAAGCCGGAAGGAAGGAAGGAAGAGAAGCGGGAGGAGCGGAAAGAAGAGGCAAAGCCGAAGAACAAGGACCCAAAGGGGAAGGCGAAGAGGATCGTGTCAGAAGACGACGACGATGCTTTTGAGGAGGAGGTCAAGGAGATCAAGGTGGAGCCAGCGCGGATGGCTTCGCAGCCCCGGCGTGCCCCGCGCTCGACACACCTGGAAGTGCCGCAGGAACCACTGTCACCATTGGGAAGTGCAAGCAGCAGCAGCTCCAAGAGTGGCACCAGCAAGAGCAGTACGAGTAGCAGCAGCGGCAGCTCAAGCAGCAGTGAGAGCGACGAGAGTGCCGAGAAGAGCCCAGTGCAGCAGAAGGGGGTCTTGAAGGCGGCAAAGACGGAGGCGCTAGAGAAGGGGAAGGAGAAGGCGAGGCCCCATTTCCTGGTGGAGACCCATGGCCGCCCGCCAAGCAAGCTCCCCACCGGGCAGACAAGGCAGGAGAAGTTCACCGGATCGGCGCACCATGCCCGATCCATCGAGATCCTGAAGAACTTCTTCAACAACGAGTACGGGTACTCGCGGGGGACGTTCGTGCACCATTACAAGAACTGCTACGCATAGCTGAAGGCGGCAACGGGTGCTGAAGGTATGCGTGCGCACAACGTTCAGATTGCTGTGCATGGAGGCTTTCCTTGCGTCCCCGGGGACCGTCGCTCGTGTTCCGCGCGTCCAATTCGTTGCGCGAGTCGTCTCCGCATGTGTCCCTGGAGACATGCATGTCGTTGAGCGCGTGTTTCGTGTCGTAGAGTGCGTCAAGATCTGGGCCTCGCCGCAACCATGCTGAGCCGCGCTGAGCCGCGCACGATCCAAGCTGTGCTGTCCTGTGGAACGAAGAACTGCAGTTCGGTCACGAAGGCGGTGGAGCATTTCCAGACGCTATACCCAACCGCCGGGGCAGAGGGCGCTGCAAAGGGTATTCTCCGTCGTGTTGGCGATTGCGTTAGTGGTTGCGGGGAGGCCGGGGAATTCCAGGCGGAGGACCCAAAGCCGAAACCCGGGGTATCCCGCTGGCCAGCCTTTCTGGACGAGAGGCTCGGGGAGTCCTCGGCACTGGAGGCCGGCCTCGAGTGCCGCGGTCGGAGATGTCGGACGTCTCAGGCTTCCACGTCAAGGATGTGATGGACATGGATCCGGACGAGTTGCTCCAGAAGTACAAACGAACCGTGCGGGCAGCTGGTCTGTTGAGGTACATGCTCGAGGCCGACCACGGGCTGACTGAGGAGCCGGAGCAGAAGACGTGGACTCTGGTGCGGCAGGCAGAGTACCAAGAATTTCAAGCATGGAAGCGCCACAAGCTCTGGTCTCTTTGCGCGATGCACGTGATACACACTGTCTCTTGCACTGTCCCTGTCGGCCTCCTCGTTTGTTCTGCGTGCTGTCTCCGGATTCGGCTCTGGTGACAATAACTGTGTTCGCCGCGCTTAATATGCCTTCCATGTCACAGGCCATGCCCCCGCAGCTGCCGCCGCCGCAATATCCTCCGCAGTACCCGGTGCCGTACCAACCGCCGCAGTACGGGCAACAGTATGGGCAGTATGGGCAGCGGTACGGCCAGATGTACGGGCAGCAGCCGCAGTACCAGGATGAGGAGTGGGAAGAACCGGGTATGAAGGCGGAGTGGGGCCCGGATCGCATCCCGCCACCACCGCCGCAACACTACCAGCAGCACCACCCCCCACCACCGCCGCCCCAGCCACAGCAGCTGCACCCACCGCCACCACCGCCCCAAGATGCCCCCGTCGCCCCGTCGCCGCAAGATGCCCCTGTGGTGCCCGAGGAAGCCGGCCCGATGGACGACCTGCCGATCAAGCAGGAGGAGGTGGAAGAACCAAAGATGGACACTGGCGAACCAGGTCACAAGTGCGTGCCGCGCGTCGTATTCGTTTCGCGCGTTGTCTCCGGTTGTGTCCCTGGCGCCATCGCTTCGTGTCCCGTGCGTCGTATTCGTTCCGCGCGCTGTCCCCCGGCATGTCCCTGGTGACCGCCTGCATGTGCTGCATGTCCTGCATGTTCGCCACAGCTGCTGAGGACGACCCCGACGCGTGGGATGCCAGCGACGTGGACATGTTCACCCAGTTCTTGGAGGCAGAGGGGGAAGGGGAAGGGGGGGAGGGGTGGGGGGGAGGGGAGGGATGGGGGGATGGGTCGGGGTGGCCAGACCCCGATGAGGCTCGTGGACGGCAGATGTCCCAGCCTCTTTTTTTTCACACCCCGCCACCGCACACCCACCCCGCACCGGTAGCAGTGTCGCAGGAGACGCCACAGTGGTGGCGGCGCTAACGCTGCCTGATATATTGTTTGTTACTGTACAGTGGTGTTTGCCACCCCCTGAGCGCAGGGACAGGTGGTTCCGCCGTGGGGACGAATGATGGTGGTGAGGTTTGACCGCCGGTCCCTTTTTGTACCTTACTTGGCTGTGGGCTTTTGGGTGGTGGACGGCAGAGGGTCCCAAGAGTCCGTCTGGCCTTTGCGGCTGCGGCGGGGTACCCATGTTCTGACCGTCAGACAATATATGACTGTCATGGACTGTTGCTCGGAAAAAATGTTCTGACCCCGCGTTCTTCGTGCTCTACGTGTTGCGCATGCTGTCTCTCCTCTTGTCCCCGGCATCAGATACGGTCGTTGTGCGCGTTCAGAGCGTCGCGGGCGTTGTCTCCGTGTAGGGCTCCGGGGACAGGTTTAGTGTTACACGCGTTATGCATGCTCTGCAGTTAATGTAGCCCACCTACATGACACCCCCTTCCTGGTCTGCACAGCTCATCAACATGCCAGCATTGGACAAGCTCCAATCAGGACCCCTACCGCGCCCGGACTTTGCCGCAAATCTGGAGCATGGTGTTCGACCAGGAAGATCGAAACTATGGGTCTATTCCCTAGATGAGATCTGGGAGTATATGCTGCAACCCATATGTGGCCTGCAGCGTGCAATCCTGCTGGAAACCAACCATCGATCCCTGCTCCCATGGGTAGAAAAGTATGTGGTGCGCGACGTGCACGCCGTTTCCGCAGAGTGAAATCGCTTTAGGACGCGCTAGTTCGAGATCGTTGTAGGACGCATTTGACACGCAGAACGTGTCTCTAGGCCCCAGGGGCAATGGTAGAGGCAGCACTGTACACGCGTACGACATGTGCAATGTGTCGTACGTGTGCTACAGCACTAGCACCTGCATCCCACTGTGCAGGTACAATGATTTCCTAATCTGCTTGGGAATGGTACGTCCCATGCAGGTAGACGGGATCTGGGACAAGCGCCACCTTGCGTACAACAAGTGTATGGCGTCCCTACTCCCCCGGGAAATCTACTACCGTCTACAACGGTTATTACGGACCGATGTGACGGATTTGATTGAGGAGTGCAACGCAACATGGAGCGCTGCATGGAAAATGCGAGGGGCGGTTTGTGGGGACGAGGCTGTCGTTCCCCACAGTGTTGGCCGATGCCTGGGGCTACGGCAATACATTGCCCGTAAGCCCCATTCTACGGGCATCAAATTATACGTCCTCGCGGACAATGGGGGGGGTTACATGTTCGACGTCTACCTCTACACGGGGCGTCGCGGCAAGGTCCACCGCTTTAGGTCATGTTGCGGCAAGTACGACGCTAAGGGTATCATGCGTCTATGGGCGAGGATGATCCCGCAGTCCACCGTCCTTTGTGCGGACAGCTTCTTCGGAAGTCATGGGCTTGCCCAGGAATTCGGGGCCCAACGTCGGCTGTTTCTCATGCTTTCAAAGCGTGATAAGCGAGATGCCGGCCTTACAAGGGCGGCCGCCCTTACCCAGGAGGGCGACATGGCACGGGCAATTGTGGCCGACAAGAACTTCGAACTTGCCGTGTACAAGAACCCGAAGGTGGGGCACAAACCCCCACGCTTGGTCCCCTTCCTTACCAATTGTTGGTATGGGGAGGAGGTGCCCAAAGACCGGAGAGGGAACCCTCTCCCTCCGGTCGTAGCGTGCTACCGGGAGTTCTCCTGTGCGGTAGATGGGGCCAACCAAATGGCGCTGCAAATGCGCCAATTGGGGAGGCAAATGACCCGGAGCCACGCTGTGCGTGCGTTCATGGTGCGGTACGCGGCCGGCAATGCCTTTGCCACCGCCAAGGCATTGGGATTGGTGGACGACAAGACCACCATGTGGGAATTCCAATGGGACATCCTCAAGCAGCGGTACTTTAGCGGCGCGGAGTTCAACAACACAACGCCAACCGCTGTGGTCCCTACGGTGCATGCACCGAAGCGCTTTGCGAGCCGCCTCTTGTGCACGCATTGCCGCAACGGGACTACGCGTTGGGCGTGTGGAGCGTGCGGGAAGCACATGCACATCAAGTGCTTCGGGGACGCCCACGACGTGTAGTCTGTCATGGGCGTGGTGGGGCGGAACGAGACGATCATGGAGGCGGAGCCTCTGCCATCCCTACCCATGGGACCAGTGCGAACCCTGGTCGAACAACCGCGTAGGCTGGATACCCAACTGTGAGGACGCGCCCCCCCCCCCCCCAACGGTGGTACTCTGTTCCACAACACGTCGTGCGCGTTGTACGCGTTGCGCGCGTATTCCACGCGTGGCTCTCCATGTGTCCCCGGAGCCACACCGATTCGTTCTGCGCGTTCCGGACGTTGTGCGCGTCGTAGAACCTTTTTTTAAATTCGTCCAGAACACCTAGAACATTTCATGTGTCTCTCGTCACAAATGATGTCTCCGTAGACAAAGGAATATGCCAGTCATCCATACCCACGCATCGGACGCCTTGTAGGTCGTGCACTGGCATTTTTTTGGAAAATGGTGGTGAAACTCCTGGGCCCCGCTGAAATCATATCTATGAACGAATTGCTGGGTTTCGTGCGCGGATGTGCACAGCGAGCAAAAAAGCCACGAAAGAATCAGGTGTGGGTCTTGGCAGAATTTGACTTATTGGAGATGTTTCCTAACACTGAGCGCCCACTGGTGATGCAAGCTCTGCAATGGCTCCACGATCAGGTGATCAGCAAGCGTGCTCAGAAGCACCCACTCAGGTTCTTTATTGGAAGAGGAACGGTCAGAAAAGAGGACAACTGCGACCGAGGGGACGCAACCAACTACCATATTTTCAATTTCCATGATCTTCTATCATATATACGGTTCGATCTCACGTATAACACGGTCTGTAAAGTACTCAGCTCCATTTTAATGCAACAGACAGGGGTTCCCATAGGTGGATCCCTGTCAGCCCAGCTTGCGTCGCTGGTGCTTATGTACCGGGAACTAACTTGTTCCACTTCTGTCAAGTCTGAGCTCGCCAATCTTATGTGGGTGAGGTACATGGACAACTTTATCACCTGCATTTTGATTACCATCCGCAAAGGCCAGACGTTGCAAGCCGCTGTACAATCTAGGCTGGCTCGCATACAGAAGTTGTTTGCAAAGGTCTTCCATATGAAACTAACACTCGAGCAATGGGGGGTGGAGCTGGATTTCCTCTAGTGCCATCTCGGAGATATTACAGGTTCTGACCCCATAACCATGCGTCACATTCAGTGGACTACACCTGAAGGCGCCTCTACACCATCACGACCACGGAAAATGATGGATCAGGACGCCCCCATTGCATGTGACATGCTCATAAACTTCGTGCCTAATGAAGTAAAAAAGTGTGCGTACTATCATATGACAGCTGCGGGTGCAACAAATAACTTGCAGGGTGTCATCCAACTCACGTAGCAAAAGGGATACACCAAGAAGTGGTGGCAGCCCAGGCTACGTCAGTGTGCCAACAAATGGGGTCTCAAACTCCCCGGGGGGCCCTGTGCCCCCCGGAGAGATCACGCTCGCGGCGCGGAGGTTGCTGCGCAAGCTCTACACGCGCCGCTCACGTAATCTCTCCTTTTTCATGATGAATGATTGTGTTTTTCATGGTTAACAAATATTTGCTGTGTCTCCCTTCCTTTGCCATTGATGACATGCCGTTTCTGCCCCAATGTACTATATTGCTACGCATCGAGTTTTGGTATGTGCATGCATCATATCCAACAACACTCGCCGCATAAGTTTTTGCGTGTTTGATTCCAGCAAGACCATTGTGTTGTGGCCCAATTTTTGTTGCTGATTTGTGGGCTTGTTGCAACGTACTTGCATCGCCTTTCTCCGCGACCATTGGTGCCCAAATATTGCCGATTGACGAAGGGGTCAACGAAGGGTATCTCAGGATAAGTTAAAGCTAAATGTTAGATGGGTACGATTGTTTAAAAGTGTTAGATAGAGAGGCGATTTTTCAGGACAATAATCGTTAGATGAATATCAGCGGCATCTAGCCCCTAGCTCATTGTGGCAATCCCCGAGTGTAAGGTTGCAACCAAGGGGAGGAAACGGAAGGGAGCAAGCACGGGCAACAAGACGTGAGGGAATGCGGTACTGACTTTCAGTATAAACTCAGTTATCACTCTACTTGTGGTGATGGGTACCGGTCTCTTTCAGCCGGAATGGAATGTGTGGCATTCCCATAATGACATGGTTGCCAAGCAAAATGGATGGTCAATAAAATTTACTCACGACAACAAGGATCCACCATCGTCCACTTTCATCGTAGAGGTAGACGAGGTGGCATAAAAGCAAGCCTCATGGTAAGGTGCATCTGCACACTTTGCATTGAATGCGGGCACCACCACGCAAGTGTCGCCAAACAAAAACCTCACGCGAACACTTGGAGCACATATTCTCCCGTCGACGTGGCACATGCCTTGGAGGATACCGTGGGCGACACATTCGCTTGAATGGTTGCGGTACATTGGAGAAATCCTTATTGACGGCGGCTCCCAAGTCGCGGTCCTATAAATTTCACGGGCTTCCTCGAGGGAACGCTTGAGGTAGGGCTGTGTGAGACGCCGTTCATCATAATCCCACTCACTATCATCCTCATTCAAAGACTCTGCCGAGTTCTCCTCCTCAAGGAGAACTACAGACACACCACTCAAAGACCCCAAGGATGAGCGAATAGAAGCAGGTGAGGCATGGTGGTGGGGCCAAAGTCGCATCAAGCATGTTCTCCATTCTTTTTGACATGGTGGCTAAAAATGAAACTGCAAAGGTGGCCCGCATGGTTCAACAACATCGTGGGCGGTGTTGCGTGCTTTTTTGAATTTGAGAGATAATTTCCCTCATCTAACAGTTTTAGCAATTTTCAGGCCGATAAATGTTAGGTGGACCGCGAGATTCATCTAACGATTATCGTCCTAAAAACTCGCCTCCATCTAACACTTTTTATTACATAATTGTTCCCATCTAACATTTATCGGCTTGAAAACTCGGCCCCCCAGGAGCGAAGTGAACGGGCCGAGTTTTCAGGCCGATGAATGTTAGATGGGAACGATTATTTAAAAGTGTTAGATAGAGAGGCGAGTTTTCAGGACGATAATCGTTAGATGAATATCAGCGGCATCTAGCCCCTAGCTCATTGTGGCAAGCCCCGAGTGTAAGGTTGCAACCAAGGGGAGGAAACGGCAAGGAGCAAGCATGGGCAACAAGACATGGGCGAATGCGTTACTGGCTTCGAGTAAAAACTGAGTTATCACTGTACTTGTGGTGATGGTACCGGTCTCTTTCAGTTGAAATCGAATGTGTGGCATTCCCATAATGACATGGTTGCCAAGCAAAATGGATGGTCAATAGTCAAATTACTCGCGACAACAAGGACCCACACCATCGTCCACTTTCATGGTAGAAGTAGACGAGGTAGCATAAAAGCAAGACTCATGGTAAGGTGCATCTGCACACTTTGCACTGAATGCGGGCACCACCATGCAAAGGTCGCCAAACAGAAATCTCGCACGAACACTTGGAGCATGTATTCTCCCGTGGCACATGCCTCGGAGGATACCGGGGGCGACGCATTCGCTTGAATGGTTGCGGTAATTGATTGACCGCGGCTCCCTCGGGTGCCGGTGGGGCCTCCCAAGTCGCCGTCCTATAAATTTCACGGGCATCCGGAGGGAGGCTTGAGGGAGGGCTGTGTGAGAGGCCGTTTGTCATCATCCCACTCACCATCATCCTCATTCAAAGACTCTGCGGAGTTCTCCTCCTCAAGGAGATCTACAAACAGACCACTCAAAACTCCCAAGGATGAGTGAATAGAAGCCGGTGAGGCATGCACATCTTTGCTCGACGATTCCACCCCCACAAGCACATACTCACGCAAAGATCCCAACAATTCACAAAACGAGGACTGTGAATTACGAACTTCTTCAGCAAAAGGAGCAATTGCATCCACAACCTCGGCATTGTTTTCAGCAATGCCGAGAGAAGTTCCTTCCAAAAGGAAGTCTCCGTCCAAGAGGCCAGGCCCCTTGGCGTCAGATGACATAGTCTCATCTTCATTGAGTTTGCAACCTTGATAAGAATATCAAGGGCAGCACGATGGTACACCGCCAACGTTTTTTGGGCAACACCCAAATATTTGGCTTCATCGGCCAAACTAACCTCCGAATTCGCAAGTTTTGTGAATACTGAAAATGAAATTGCAAAGGTGGCCCAAATGGTTCAACAACATCGTGGGTGGTGTTGCCTGCTTTTTTGGAATGTGGGGGAGAATTTTTCCCATCTAATAGTTTCAGCATTTTTCAGGCCAATAAACGTTAGATGGACCGCGAGGTTCATCTAACGATTATCGTCCTAAAAACTCGCGCCCATCTAACACTTTTAAGTGACCATGGTAGTGTCTCAAAATGGTTCAACGGATCAACATGCATGAATAAAACCGAAAATTTTCTCTTCAATACTAATGTTGAAAATTTTTGTATTCCGTTCTGATACGGCCCATCCCTTTGGTGGCAAAATTACAAAAGTACAAAATTTGCTGCATTCATGTCACATGTAGGATAGGGTGCACTAGAGTATCCTTTTTTACGGATCTCGGTTTCGAATTTGGAATTCTCTGGATTTTTGTGATAATTGACAGCGTGTTGTTGTTGTACGTTTTTGATGTGTGCTCGCCTTTTCCGAAGGCGTGTCTGCATGGTTTGTGGATGACGATAAGCATAGACAGACGAAAGGCCCGTGTTGGGGTATGAGTGTGTGTGTATGGGCGAAGTATCGGACCACGGGGAGAGTCGACACGAGAAGGCCCGGGAACCAAAGCGGCCCACGTTCTTACACGGTGTGGAGTACAACTAGCCTGCATGGGCATGTTTGTATGCGTGCATAGTGCGGGGAGCCTTGCCCACGGTGCCGGGGCCTTGTGGTTTTTACACTTCAGCCTATGGCTCGCCGCTGACGAGTTTGTCTTTCGTGTGCTTGCGTGCCCGTGACCAGTGACACATGATCCTGGACCCAAGGGACCTCTGAATTCTTACATGGGTGTTGCCGGGAGTATAACAGGTGGGGTGTTGCCCGGGTAATGTGTCACCTGGGCACCACTAAGTCCATTCAACACTAAACGCCCTAGAATGGAGTGGTGAGAGGGTTAATTCGCAACGTCAAATGGACCCAAAGAATCCCATGCATGTGGTGTGTATCTACAATTCAATGGGGCAACTGCTACACATGTAGTTTTCTTGCAACAAGGCAAGAGGTTATACCAGATGTTGGAAAGGCACACTACCGTCGGGGCGTGTTACCACTTGTGTTACCACTTGGGTTTTCCCTGGGTATGTGTTACTGACCAAAATCATAGGTTCCGAGCATCAAGGCGGAAAGGTGGGTAGCACTGTGGGGTAACACATCCTAGCCAACGTGAAAGTGTGCCAATGCGCATCACTAGTGAATACATGAGTGGAAACCACTGTGTTACCAAAGTTGGGCAGCTCGAAAAGCCTTGATATTTTTGTTTGTGACCATACGCGAATATTTTTAGGACTGGGCCACCTGTCTTTGCAAACCAACCATTTCGGGTATGCAAAATCGCCAACCGTTCAGCTTAAACCATTTCGTGGCACTTTGGTGCATCTTTTTATAACAATTTGTTCAAAAATTAGGGTCCGACGCGTCCAACCGGTTTTTGTAAACGGCACCGGAGTGCTTCATTTAAGCTCACTTTAGCACACTTTACGCTTTATTCCATATTTCATATTTATACCTCGAACACACCAATCAGACCAATCAAACCGATCTTTGCAAACCGTTTGGTCCACTCCACTGTAGTATACTTTGGCACACTTTGGAGCACTATGGAGTGAAACCGACCATGGGGGGAGGGGAGGGGGGGGGGTCTCCTCCTATTCTCGATCCTTTGGACGGCCGGCCGGTGTAGACCTTGTCTTGCTTTGTGTTCGCATGCCACAGAGCCCCACGTAGCACATGATATGCTAATGGATCAATTTTTTTTGAACAACATATGCTGGAAATTGTTTGTCTCATTGATAGTTACTTGCAATGCTCCTGCTGCAATTGTTTTGGACACTGGTGACCATGGCGTTATGCAATGGTAGGTTGCATAATTACGAGTTGTGCCTTTTTTAATTGAATTCACTTCATCAACTAGTTGATCAATCGATGATTACTTCCAATGCATTGCCCACTTCTACTTTATAGTGATGTCTGTTGTGCCTACTACCAAGTGGGAAGCAAAATTGCATGGTGCTCATTTTTGGATACACGGTTGCGGTGGCCATTCAAAGGCAACCCACTGATTTCCATGGCCCATCTTAACCCGGTTTGGGCAACGGATTCGGAAGAACATGATAGTGAAACGTTGGCCAAATTGCAGCGTGACCTAATTAGGAGTTGGAAAGAGGTTCCGGAATGGGGATATTTCTGTTCATCACAGTTGCAAGTGCAAGAAGCCCAAATTGTATCCGCTGCTCCAAACACACCAATTGTAGGCAAAGGAAAGGCAAATAAGCAAAGGTACAAAAGCAATAAGCGCAAGCGAAACTCAACGGCACAAGGGGAGGAATATGATGAAGACATCGCATACCTCAAAGCCAAAATGAGGATGATGGAAAAACAGCGGACCATCCTAGCAGAATTTGTGCTTGAGCAACTCTTGTGCCACTTGGATGAGGCAAAGACTCGCTTCACGGTTGTACTGAAGGCAAGGGCAAGAAAAACTTCCTCACGTCGACGGTCCGCAACTTGCGGCCGCGGCACGCAGAATTGCAGGCGCCTCCCTTTGTGGGCTTGGAGTGGGATGGGCAGCCAGAGGTCATCCGGTACAACCGGGTTTTCGCAGAGCAAGTTTCCTATGGGCGTGTTCCGGTCAGTTGGGGGGAGGGGGTGGGTGGGGGGGAGGGGAGGGGGGGGGGGGGCTCTAGCCGCCCAGCCACCCGGCCAGCCAGCCACCCGGCCACCCAGCCACCCAGCCACCTAGCCACCCAGCCGCCTGGCCAGCCACCTTCCCGCCCAGCCACCTAGCTGTGTAGCCGCCACATGTATACATATATGTATATCAAGATAAATGTCCCAAAGCTACGGTACTCGCCCAATGACCGAACTTGCCTTGTACTTTTGCGGCCTTTCACTCGGCTTCTCATGAGCAATGTTGTGTGTTGACTGAAGAGTTGTGCTGGTGCTAAGCGTGCTCTTGTGAGTTGGGCACTTTCATGGGAATTTCCAATTATCCAACATTCCAACATTCCAACATGTGGCCCGCTGTCTTGGGCTATCACGATGGGATATGGTGAGAAGTCGTGGTCCATTTGCCTTTGTGATTGCACCTCCTATGCATGCATGTCCAATTGCATTGTCTTGCATCGGATTGAGTTGCTTGACATCCCTAGGAGCGCCCTACGGTAAGCGTTTGTTCAATATTTTTGTCCACACGGGTCCTCGGCGCAATTCACCCCCTAGCCGCGGCTAGCCCTGTCTAGAGGGGGGGGGGAGGGGGGGGGGGCGGTCCTCCCCCTATTCTCGACCCACCATCCACCAGCCACCATGGCTAGTTTCACCCCAATGTCGGGACACAAGAATCCCAAGGTGGGCCGCAAAGCAGTAAAAGTTTTTCCACTTGTAACCGTATGTTTGGCCGGTTCACCACACATGCACCGATTGGCGTACCAACTGCAATGCATCATTACTAACTATCAATATGTTAAGTGTTCGCCTACACTGGATTCTTTTAACGAAATGTAATTGCAACATCCGGAGGAGCATCGGGAGGAGCATCGTTTGCAATCTTGGTCGAAAGCATAGGGGGGGGATGATGTTGCGAATGGCGGTAACAAATGCCATTACATCTCGCAAAGGTGTGCGACAATGTCAGCAAGGTGAAACAATTATGTGCAGTCATCTAAAGTTGGCTTAAGTGGTTTTTTGTCAAATGCCTACTCACTTGGTGTGGATGCACACAAGTCTCAGGCTTGCGGAGGCGCTCTTGCAGGGGTTTTGGAAAACATCTTCGTGAAGGGAGGAGTGTACTTAGGGGCACCACGGATGGTAGCATCTTGGTGGCGGTTTGGAACTTCATGTTCAAGCCGATGTTGGAGTGCATGGTTTTGTGTGCTCTTCCGCAGCTCCTTGGGACTGTTGGAGCCCTGGAGGATAGATGATATGTGGGAGAAGGAGAGGGTGCATTATAACACACATTCGGCGGGTTTTCCAAACCGCCGGGCTTTTTGCATGCTGCAGCGATTGCAGCACTGAGATGCAGATGTGCTAATCAAATGGTGCAGGCTGCATGGGCAAAGTGCATGAGAACTAGGTGACGCGGTGTGCCTTGATGAAAAGTTTGTGCAGCTCAAGGAGTTGTTCGTGATCTGCCAATTCATAACGAGGAAGGTACATAGCACCGGAGTAAAGCTTTATGCGTTGTCTGATTCACACCACACATACACATTACATTTGGCACCCCTATTTGTACCCTTGTCCCAACGTACGTGTTGCATCCGAGGCTTGCGGACGGTTTGGAGGGCACTACAAAGGCCCCACAACTACTCATCCCGTGGGCTTGCATGGCTTGCAGTGTTCGAAGAAACGGCATAGCCTCAGCAACGGGACGGCATCAACAACAACCAAACACCACTTAGCCTTAATTCCCCTTAATTCCATCACCCCTGGGAGACTTGGACTCCTCCTTTTGCTTCCTCCGCTTTAATTGTGGGGCGAGCCGGGCCTGCCGAACCGCAAGGTGCGCCTCAATCTTCAGCGCCAGAATACTTAAGGCAATCGTAGCGGATGTTGTTTGTAGTTGCTGTGACTGCAAGACGGAATGTTGGATACCACAGTACGCTCATACCCGAGACACTGGACAAATTCCTCGGAGGTAGAGATGAAAGGAGTGGTTGGGGACCAAGTCTGAGACCCGCGCCCTAAGCCTGATTGAGGGTGTGACCCATGGCTCCGAATCCTCCCCCCATGTGCATACCCATAGATACCCCCCATACCTTCAACGAATGGGGCACAACCTGCCACATATGCTGGAGCACAACTTTTAAACAAATAATGGAGAACGGCAAAGGACAATGGGCGACTCTCAGGGGTGGGATAATTGCCTAGATGCAGGGTAGATAATACGGCCCACGCAACGGATGGGGCAGGGTCAGTGGGTCCACTTTACCCGTTAGGCTACATGCATGACGTGCCTTTGTCTTGTTTCCAGCCAAGTGCTGCCATTCCAGGCTGGGCAAAGGGATTAAAGGGCAGATGCAGCTGTTGGCAACAAGTTGGCCAGCAGGCCACAAAGCACGCAATTTTGGGTTCTGCTGCTAGACAGCTGATTCACGTCCACCTATCATTCTGGTTACCTGGGAGAGGCTCAGTGCAAGGTTCTTTGGCTTGCGAAAGATATCAATAAGATCCTCCATCAAGTGTTGCGGCACACAGCGTATTACGTACATTGTGCATATTCCTTTGGCTACCGGACGGAGGACCGGTCTGGTCTTGTGGGAAAAATTATCACTTGTTGGGCAAGGACAGGGTCAAGGGTTTTGAAAGGTGGCCGAAGTGATGGTTTAAGTGGTTTTCTTAGATTCAACAATATTTCCAAGAAACACAGTCAGACCGGTTTCAGAGACCGGTGGGACCGGTCTTTGCAAACTGAACGGACCGGACCACTTCAGTACACTTCGGAGCACTTCGTGACACTTGCCTCCCAAACCCGCCTTTGCGCACCCGATGCAGCATGCACGCCACCACACACCATGCACAAACGTCACACAGAAACAGACACTTTGCTTCCAATGTCCTCTTTGGTGTTTGAATGATGTACGATGGGTGAGATGCACAACTAGTAAGTAAAACGATCCGGTACTAGTCAGACCGGTCTTCCGAGCCTGACTCTTGGTCCCCCGCTTCCTTTTGTCTTTTCATTGGACCGGTCAGACCGCTCTGCCCTGCATTGTTGCTTAGTGTTGTATAATGCCAATTTCAGGGCCCGGATGCAAAATCCTTGGCGTGAAGGATCGAGAGACGCTCGTGCCCACCTCGTTCAAGAAGTTAAGGGCCGGCGACCGCGTCGTTGTGTTGTGGAAGTGCACCCACAGCGGCTGTTGCATCGGGATGTGTCGAGAGCCAAGGTTCGGGCAAGATTGCGTTGTCAGCTACAAGCTGTTTTACCGAGGATGCAAAGACCGGTGCCATCAAGAGAAACATCTCCAAAGGTGACATGGACTTTATTTCGGATGAGGTCATTGGGTCTTGGGTCGTTGCGGAAGCCAAAAATTCTACTCTGGTGCAGCGAATTGCGGCTCGAGCAGCGAGCTCCCGGAAACGGAAAGTGGAAGAGGAGGATGAAGACGAGGACGAAGACGAGGACGAAGACGAGGAAGAAGACGAGGAAGAAGACGAGGAAGACGACGTGATGGATATCGGGGAAGAAACGGCAAACGAGGAAGAGAAAGAGAGGAATAAAGGGAAGCCCGTGAAGGAGAAGAACACCACCAAAAAGCGGATGCCGGTCCTTTTTTTCCGTGAATTCAAATCCGAGGGTGGTGAGGCCACCGTGTCGCCCCGTACAAGCAAGAAAGGCAAGAAGGCCCCCTCCGAGGACGAAGAGAGGTCGATGGAAGCGATGCGCGTCAACAACGCGTTGGAGGACTATGGCACCACCTTGACCAAGCTTGGGCAACACGTACGCTAATGCCTCCGTGGCCAACCCCAATCCAAGACACTTTTGGCAGCAGCACTACAATTGATGTTTGAGTGCCTGAACA
This sequence comes from Eutreptiella sp. 'Long Island Sound 2002', assembly GCA_964036045.1. Taxonomy (NCBI): domain Eukaryota; phylum Euglenozoa; class Euglenophyceae; order Eutreptiales; family Eutreptiaceae; genus Eutreptiella; species Eutreptiella sp. 'Long Island Sound 2002'. The sequence continues at coordinate 123,606,562 of OZ038378.1, read as the reverse complement.
GCATTCTTCGTGATCCTCTTTGTATTCAGTCAGATTACATCGTGGCACAGCGCAAGTGCATGGAGCCGCTTCGTCAAGTGGTTGGTCCCCGATACAAGGAATACGCAAGTGCGCGTGTTACTGCGGTTTAGATCGGTTCATATAGGGACCACTCAGACTGGTCTGTGCAAGCTGTGTCCAACCGTTCGGACCGGTCCACTTTAGCACACTTCACAAAAACACCGGTCGGACCAGTCTATACAAATTGTTGTAAACCAGTCGGACCGGTACACTTTAGAACACTTCACACGGAGACAGGTCTGACCGGTCTTTGCGAACTGTCGCAAAACGTTCGGACCGCTCCACTGCAGCCTGCTTCTCTCCATTTCTCCGCAGAGAAGTTCTTTGACTTCGGTTGCAGTGGGTGCCAAGTGCCTAGTGGTCAAGGACGAGCCGCCCGACATGGACATGGGCATGCCCGCCCCGCCCTACCCAGGGCCCGCAACGCGCAACCCGGGGCGGCACATCACCATCACCCCACCCACCGCAAAGACCGGTAACCCGGACATCCCGGTGCACGTGCAGACCATGGACCAGCTCACGGCCCCACAGCTGCGGGAGAAGTTCATGGCCCTCAAACGCGAATTGCAACGCACCGAGTTTGAGCTTGTAACGGTATGAAAACATTCCTCAACGGTATTTGGTATTTTGTGCAACTCGCTGCCTTTTAGGTCCGTGGGGGTTCCATCCTTGTGACTGATTGGCATGAACCAAACGCCGATACCAAGAAGTTCGGGGGGCACATTCAAGAGATGCGGACAGACGGTTGGTTCCGTCAGCAATCGGAGAATTTGAGGTTGGCCCAGGAAGAAGAGGAGCGCCAGCGGTACGAACCAGAGGAAGAAGAAAGAATCCAAGCCCAACATGAATTGGAGGTGTGTGTCCATTGATCGGCTAACATGCATGTGTGCGTGGATGGAGTTCCCGCTGTGTTGCTGGTTTGCTACAGGCCCAACGCCGTGAGGAAGCGGTGCGTGCGCGCAAAACGAAGGATGCGGAGACCGCGCTCTTGGAGGACAAGTTGAGGCAATTGCAAAAGGAGTTGAACGAGGCACGGTAGTCCAAGGCGGACAACCCAAAGGAGCCGACTCCGGAACCGGTCCCCCCCCTTAGTACACCCTAGAAGACCCAATGTCGTTCTAGCCTAGACGCCGCTATTAATAGAGTGCCTAGAACGAAAAACAAGAGGGGGTTACCCCCCCCCCCCAAGGGGGGGGATTTGAGGTGTCTAACCTCGACCCCCCTATCCGTACTCGGGGGCCCATAGTTTTTTTTTTCACAATTTCATTGTTTTCACCTAATTTTGGAGTCCAAAAAAATTTTGTTCTAGCGGCGTTCCAGCGATGCTCTAGCGAGCGCCGCTGGAACGCCGCTAGAACAATATATATGAATGCTCCGCCACTCCTCAAAGAGAAGCTGCCCTGGTTACCATGGTCAGCCTAGGCCAATCAGGGGTCCCGATAGTGGACCCGACTCACGGAGAGCCAGCCCCCCCCCCCCCGTTAGCCCGGTTCGCGGTTAGCCCCCCACCCCACCCCATAGGTCACTTGGAAGGTCACTTGGCGGGCCGGCACCGGGTCACTTGGTGGTGGGTTAGCCCCATCAGCCCGATTAGCCTCCGTGCCCCCCCCCAGGCCCCGTTCGCGTATCGCGACACGCACGTTACCCCTCCTGTGTGGTGGGGGGTTGCCGGGGCGCATCCTTGCCCCCAGCACCCCCTTTGTCACCCCCCGTGTCCCCTTCCTAACCCCCTATTCACCCCCCACCTCACCCCCCTTGTCACCCCCCTCCCCCTTGTCGCCACCCTCGTCCCCCTCGTCATCCGTGTCATCCCCGTCGTCCCCGTCGTCCCCTTCCCGAAAGGCGTCCTGGAGGTGGGCCTCCGCCTCCCGGGTGCGGAAGAGGAGCTCCCCCGGCACCCGGAAGGTGCCCCCCTCTTTCTCCCGCTTCCTCTTCTTCCCCTTCTTCCCCCCCTCCCCTTTGGACCCCTGGGACACCACCCACCACTCCCCCGGGTCCAACTCCTCATCCCAATCAACACCGTCACTTGGCTGACGGTCTCCCCATTGCCCCCCTCTTTCCAAGGAACATACCGGGTGTCCCCCACACCCGGCACATTCCCATAGGGGTCCCGGCCCCTTTCCTCCAGAGGGGGGGCTTGGGTTTCTGGGGGAGGGGGGTGGCCTTGCCCTTGCCCTTGCCCTTGGGCTGGGGCTTGGCCTTGGGCTTGGTCTGGGCTTCGGGGGGGGGGGGCGTCTTCCTCGCTATTGTCGAAGTGGCGGGGTTTCTTCTCGGGGGCCTTGGGGGGGTTTGGGTTTGGGTGCCTTGGGTGGGGTGTCACAAATATGCTTGGTTCAAAAAAATCTGAAATATTTGGCCTTTTTTTCGGGGCGGATAGTCGAGCACACTTGGAGGGCCTGGATCTTAGAGCCGCTGTGACCAATTCGACCAAAAGCAGGTTCTGGTGAAAGCTAAAGGTTGGGGCATCACAAATATGGTTGGTCAAAAAGATCTTAAATATGGGCCCTTTTTTCTGGGGCGGATAGTGGAGCGCACTTGGAGGACTTGGATCTCTGAGCCACCGTGACCAATTCGACCAAAAAAAGGTTCTAGTGAAAGCTACACGTTGGGGTATGACAAATGTGCTTGGTTCAAAAAGATCTGAAATACGGGGCCTTTTATCTGGGGCAGATAGTTGAGCAAATTTGGAGGACCCGCCGCTATGACCAATTCGACCAAAAACAGGTTCTGGTGAAGGGTACAGGTCGGGGCATGACAGATATCCTTGGTTCAAAAAAATCTGTAATCCTGGGCCCTTTTTCTAGGGAGGATAGTCCAGCACACTTGGAGGACCTGGAAGTCGGAGCCACTGTGACCAGTTCGACCAAAAAAAGGATTTCGGGAAAGCTACAGGTTGGGGCATGACAAATGTGCTTGGTTCAAAGAAATCTGAAGTATGGGGCCCTTTTTTTGGGGCGGATAGTTGAGCACACTTGGAGGACCTGGATCTCTGGGCCACTGTGACCAATTCCACCAAAAACAGGTTCTGGTGAAAGCTACACGTTGGGGCATCACAAATATGCTTGGTTCAAAAAAAAATCTGAAAAATGGGGCCTTTTTTAAGGGGTGGGTAGTCGAGCACACTTGGAGGACCTGGAGCGCTGAGCCACTGTTACCAATTCGACGAAAAACAAGTTCTGGTGAAAGCTGCAGGTTGGGGCATCGCAAATATGGTTGGTTCCCAAAAATCTAAACTATGTGGCCTTTTTTCTGTGGCGGATAGTCGAGCACACTTGGAGGACACATATCTCTGAGCGTCTCCCAGGGAAGTTCAAGATGAAAGCCGACACATGAACTGATTGGCAGGCACAGGGCAGATGCTGGCGAACGCCTCCAGTTTGGACACGTCCCCATTGACCCATACAGTAAAATTGTCCAGGATGAACTCATGGTGGAACATTGTGATTTTGCAGGACGGTGGCAGAGAGCATGAATGACATACATTTTTGTAATGCCCCAACCTGTACTCTTCAAAAGAACCTGTTTTTGGTCGAATTGCTTAGGCGTCACAAGTTGCCCAGCCTCTATGGGATGCAGCGTTCTAGGGCGTGGTGCGGAACCCCTAGTTAGAGCACAATTTCCAGAACACCCACCTAGCCTCAATTTCGGGGCAAACCAGCTAAAAAAAATGGATTTGGCACCCTCAAAAACCCCCCGTCCCCTTTCTTTCCCCACACAACCCTCATTGTAGGGCTGGTTTTTTTGGGGGCGGGGTCACACGAATTACAGCAGAGTTAGAACAGATTTAGAGCACAGTCAGAGCACCTTGCTCTAAGTAGTTAGAGCACTAGTTATCGCGCGATAACTCAGATATCGCGCAGTTGCCCCAGGTAGTTATCGCGCACCCCTCCTCCATCCCTCACTAGGACAAACAACACAAAACACTTGGCGTAAAGCATTTATGGTCTTTCTTCACACAACGTCGTCAATGTGTGAGGCCTTGGTTGCCTCCAGTCCCAAAAGACCTTGCTCCGGGGCGTTCATGGACATGCAATGGTGCATGTGGCGGAGCAACATGCTTGGCCTCACCAAGGACCAACCCTTGAAACAATTTATGAGCCTCCTCTTGTAAGGCCCATGCCGATATTCCGTTGGGATGGAGGAAAACCGAAAAATGTTCCTCCGGTTCTCGGCAAAGGAAGTGCAATATGCCAAGCACCAATGGATCCACCTCGTGGGGGACCAACCTGAGTCTCCCCAAGCTTTTGAGAGCTTTGTGGTCAACGCACGGTGGCGTTCCACTTTGGTTAGAGCGTACATCTCCCCCACCCTCCAAAGCTCATACAACCCCTGAATGCATTTTACCAAGACGTGCACAATACCCCATAATGGAGGTCCCCCAAGGCTCCGCACTGTGGGGACATGATCTTTGAGGCAATCCACAAATTGCCTTTGGAAGGGGGGGAGGTTAGGAAAACTTTGGTGCTTGTAAGATCAAAATCTTTTTCCTTGGCCCTTGAGGGTGAGGGGAGACGTTCCCTCAAAGGAATGCCTGAGGTCTCATCCTTCAGGGCTTGTTAGAAGGCCTGCAAACCTGTAAGAGCTTGGGCCTTACCAGGGGTACCAAGGGGGGGGGCCTGAAGGGTGGTCTCAGTGCGCTTTGCTATGCCATTTAGAATGCGGCATGCTGCATGTTGGTAGTCCCCCGGCCGTCTATCACGGGTCACACATCTCAGAAATGCCCCCAATCTGGAGGTGGTTTCCACCCCCTCAACAATACCATTGGGGTTTTTGCACAACCAACACTTAGACCTAGCCCCCCCCATTGCTTGCCTCCCTTTCGCATCCCCCGTCAAAATAACAATGCAAGTCAACATTTGGTTTTGAAAGAGGACAACGTCCTCCTCCACATCGCTCACCTCTTGATTGAGGTTCGCGGAGATGTCCAGGCTCCTCAAAAAAGCCTGTTCATCCCCGCCATCCATGCAAAACCATGAGGCCCATAGCTTCACCTTCCAACATACTTTGCCCCCCCCCCCCCCCCATACATTGACCCATACATCCGCACAGGTAGAGGATGCCTTCCACAAGGAGTCGCATCAACTAAAATGACTGCTCGAGGGCACAAAAAGAAAATGCGACCCATCCTCGGCCTCATGATTATGGGTGAGCATAATGAGGCAATTGACAATCAATGTGCCGTCGGGCAAAGTGTAGGGGGGGGCATCACGATGGAGGTGCTGCGGGCTGTGGTCATACCTCGAAATTTCTTCCATGTCAACAATGGTGCAGCTCCACCCCCCCCCCCACCCACCACACTCTTCTTCGCAGTCTCAAGCACACCATCTGCGACCCTTTTGAGCACCGGCAATTCGTGGAGCTTGTGGGGGTTGTGCTCGTGGTGGTTCCGGCCCCCATAGTTGCCATACAATGTGCGGCGGGTCTCTAAATCTTGGGGCCTGCCCACAATGGGGGGTTCTCATTGAAAATGGCTGCCTTCTCTGAGAGAGGCACCCTCTCAAGATCAATGAAAAGACTCTCGAGGTGCACATCACTCAAAAAATGGTGCTCCAGCAAGTGGTTCACCACCAACCTGTCACCGACACTGAGCACAAGGTCATTTTGATCCCTATTAAAGGCCCCCTTGGGCTCTGCCGCAACCACTTCCTCGGCCTCCCCTATAAGGGGGGGTGTTGCCCCAAATGGAAAAAGAATCACCCCCTGCCCCGAAACAATGTTGGGAGTGGTGACCCCATAGCACTGACGCTCCCACTCCCTTGTGGGCCAAAGGGAGTGCATGGGGAGCTTGGTTTCGGGGTCGTCAGCGCAGACCCGGCGGGTGTTGTGGGTGAGGGGTTGGGGGAACCAACCATCCAACTTCCCCTTCCCCATAGCAGCTCGGATCTTTACCTTCTGGACACTGATCATGAGGGGGTGGTGGGGCTTGTCCTTCCTCCTCCCACCCCCCACCTCTTCCACCTCCTCCACTTCCTCCTCCACTTCCTCTTCTTCCTCCTGACCCACATAGAGGGTCGTCTTCGTCCCCGCACCCTTCTCGGCACGGGCGGTGACGGACTCCACCACGGCGTCCACATCGTCCGAATGAAGCTGGATCCAAAATCCAGCAACCCGTGGATTTGCCTCTAGCAACTCGAAGATGTAGTTGCTGAGAACCAGGGGGACCTCCTCGTCGGCCATGAAGGGCGACTTATGGATGATGAGTCCAAAGTCCACACCCTTTTTGAAGTGATGCGCCACAGGGCGCCTCACAGTAGTGTCACCCATCGTAAACCCCTCGGGTCCGCCTAGGCGACGGATCCCAAGGAGCTTTTGATGGTGCTCGCACCAAGCGTGGGCAGCAGCAAGTGCCATTGTAGATTATTTGAGAGCTAAAGCGAAGAGGGGAAACATGGAACAAGAGAAAATGAAGCGCGATGACCTACCGGAAAACCCGCGCGATAACTAGTTGTCGCGCGATAACTAGCGCGATAACTCACGCGATAACTAGGTCATCATGCGATAACCCCCGCGATAACTAGTGCTCTAACCCCGTTCTAACTAGTTAGAGCACAAAAAGACCAAAGCGCAAAAAGTGCAAAACGGGCAATACCGAGCAAACGAGTCATGCAAGGCACATTGTTGCATCATAGTGCACCCATGTAACATGTGAAAGTCCGGGTTCCAACCCTATTAACAACTTCCAAAATTGGGGGGGTTCCGCACCACGCCCTAGAACAGCGCATCCCATAGGACCCCGTGTACGCACAATGTGAGAATATTCCACATTTCTAATTTGTGTATGCTATTTGACATATGTGACCAATGTTGTTACCATCGCTGTGTGACACCCATTGAAATATGTGTTGATGTGTTAGCCTTGTGTATCCACTTCTTCTAGTGTGTTGTATTTGACGTTTTTGTGAAGCTGGCTGAAATTGAGGGTAGCTTTTGGGTAACGCTGCAAACAACTATGGGTATATGCAGCTTTGACCCTTCTGGCCGAAATTTCGGTTCGCTTTTTGGTTTCTCAGCGAATAGGTACATTTATTTTCATTTTTCTTTGGGCTGGCCGAAATTTCGGCCAGGTTTTTGGTCTATTCACGATTCAAGAACTCATATTCTGATTTCTTGTCGGTCTGGCCGAAATCTCGGCCAGCTTTTCCCGTTTTTGCACATACAAGCAATTGTTTCCCCTTCGAACACATTTGACTGAAATTTCGGCCAGCTTGCAATGGTCATTGTTCATGAGTATTACACCTTACACTCCTACATAACCGTTTTCTTGTCTCGCCATTCATGTCTTCTGCTATTACTGTAAATGTCGTACATGCTGCAGTTAATGGTGCTTTTGCTACTACAGCCAAAGGGCTGTTACGAAATGCATTACGTGGTGGGAATTTGCAGAATCTTTTGCACTTCTGCCTCATGTTGCGGAAGAATCGCAGGAGCCGGCATTCTATGGCACAGTTCAAGGCTGCCGCCACCGAGAAGAAGCCCCCACGATGGTGCTTGACATTTTTGTCACAGCTCCATGCCCTGTACTACCTCTTGCGTCGTTTGGCCCTCCCATACTCTAAGTGCGGGTCTGGTTACAACTGGGGTATTATGTCTAGCCGCCAACGCCGGAAGGTAGGAATCCTTGGTCAGGGTAACACTAAGCAGGAGTCCATTCACCATCGTGCTGGACTAGCAGCACACAACTTTTGGAACACCATGCACCGTAGCCAAGTTTGTATATGGTTTGATAACCTGAGGCGTTACACGTCGGGAGGTGATCCCCATTCACCCGACTTAACCCTAAACTGTACAGCCATTGCTTTGGTGCACACTTCTGCCCTGCCTGCATACCCGGGTCTGCCGGAGCAGGCCGAAATTGAGGCTAGGGTACCAAAGGTTGCAAATGACATCTTTCGCTCACATAGAGCATTATTTGATTGTATTGATGTTGCTAACCAAGGTATTCAGAGAGTTTGGGTTCGTGCTCCTTTACATATTGCCATAAAAAAATGTTCATTCCCTCAACTTGAGACCCTTTTTCCTGTCTTAGCTCCGCTCCGGCACACACAAAGAGCTTTTGCAACTTCTGGTTGATCCGTCATGTGTGGAACACCGCACCAGGCACTGTGTTCCGCAACTGGTGGACATGAAAATACACTTTGCACTACGTAAGCTACGTTATGGTGCCGCTTATGTTCCGTGGAATGTACCGCAACTACTGTTGGTTTTTCTTTGGTATACGGTGTGTGGCATAGCCATAAGTACTGCGTTGAATTGATCTATAGGGCCTTCCTGCCGTTCATTAAGTTTTTAGAGCAGGGGAATAGCCTTCAGGTTGGGTCTATCCTCCCTCTCCAGGTCAAGGTCCTCCATATGGAGAAGACCTTGCTTGGACTCATGCTAGCCACATCTTCCAATAGAGGCAAACTAGATGAGCGTGTAACAGCCCTGCTGAGTAGCCAGCGGGACTTGACACCCATTCAGCGCAAGGATCTGCGTATGTTGTTAGCCCTTAAGGCTTTGCTGTACACATACTGTCCACTGTCAACATCCTCAATCAAGTTATCCGACTGGGTTACGTCAACGACGAAAATAAAGGTTCGCTGGGACGAGATTATTATTGACCACGACCGAAAGTCGGGGCAGGTCCGTAGGATATCCGATGATCGCGTGCAGCGACGCTACGAGGCAACCCCGCCTGTAGATTACATCCAGCATCTCCTTTTTATATAAATCCTCGTCATCCTCCCTCGCATCGTTACCACCGCCCCACCCGGACCAAGCATCCTCGTCATCCTCCCTCCCATCACTACCACCGCCCCACCCCGACCAGGCATCCTCATCATCCTCCCTCCCGCCACCAGCACCGCCCCCGCCTGAGGCTTACCCAGGATTCGAAAAGGGCGCGAAGGTCCAGCAGCCCTTCCGCAACGACCACACAGGCGACTGGATGTGGTGTGAGGGCACGATCCAGTACCGCCTCCGCGACCCGGGGGACAACGGGGGGCCACAGATCCGGGTAATCTGGCACCGCCAAAAGGAGCTAGACCAAGGCAGCAGCGCCCCGGACAAGCCAGAAGGCTACACCCTGGAGCTCACCAGCGCCCACCCCATCCGACTCCGCACCAAAGAGAACAAGGCCCACAGAGGCACCAAATACACTGGGGAGCTCCCCCCGGAGTGGAGCCAAGGCCTCCCCCCGCCGCGCCTACCCAAGCGCCCACCAACCGGCAAAAAGTCCCCGAGCCCCAGGGCCCCTCCCTGACGGGGCAAGGGCCGAGGGCACAAGCCTCCACAGCCCCGGCCCGCCCCCACCGAGGCCACCGTCAACCTCCTCGACCTCAACCACCCGGCCGTCACATACTCCAAGGACGCCACAACCGCCCTCCAGGAGCTCCCGATGGCACAGGGGCCGGGATGGGTTCCCCACCTCCTCACCTTCCTGGAACAAGGCCTACAACGCGACGACCCCCCGTAACCACCCCCAGATATACCCCGGACCAGAAAGCGTACAAATGCTACTGGCACAAGGGGACCCCCCTATACGCCCAAACCGGCATCCACGTCCACCTCGTCCACCACCTCAGCGTCCCAGGGAGGCTAGGTGTCTATGAGGTCGTCGGGGACGGATGGCAGCTCAACGTCATCAACGCCCACGTCCCCTTCGGCGACGCCACGGAACCCTTCCTCCAAGCCCTGGCCGAGGCATACCGCCAGATGGCCATGCTCGCCCCCACAGTCATCATCGGCGACATGAACGCCGCCCCCACCCCGGCGGACCGAGGGGGACAGGCCACACCCCAGGACCAAGCAGTCTGCGACACCATCGAAATGCTGGGGCTCGTGGACCTGACGGCCAACCTCGAAGGCCAACCCCCCACTTCCCCCACCAAACAGATGCCGCCCCATCCCGCATCGACGTATCCTATGGCGACCCCACCACCATCATCCGGGTGGAGGCTCGATATGGACCCCTCCCGCTGGGACCCACAGGCCATAGACCCCTGCACATCCGCCTCACCATCTCCAACCTTCCCCCCAGCCCCCAAGAGGATGCGGACCAAGGCCTACCACCCCCCTTGAAGATGCCCCCACTGCATGACAAGCATGCCTGGTCCCAATATCACAGGGCCATAGACCGCGCCCGGCGCATCCAACCAGACCCCACCGACCTACTCACAGCCATGCGCACGGCCGCCGTCGCCTGCGGCTTCCAGCAACACCCCCACACAGACGACGACCAACCACCCACGGCCCTAGGGGACATGCTCCATGACCTCTGGCATGCGAAGCAACAACTGGCGACCCTCCTCCACACCGACACCCCCCAAACCCGCCGCCAGATACACCACTGCAGGACACAGATAGCCCACATCAGGGCAGACCTGCAGCGGTGGCACATCCACAGGCAACAGCGCATCGCCCAGGAACACGAACGGTATGCGCAACATGAACTCCCCTACAAGGCCATCCGCCACCTCAACGACGCCATGACCGACACCGGCCACCGCACCATCACCACAGTCCGGCAGGAGGACGGCTCCCTCACCAACGACCCAGCCACAGTGCTCCAAGCCACCCAAGACAGCTTCCTCCGGCAACACACCCCCACCCAAGACACACTGGACCCAGACACCAAGGCCAAAATCGACCGCCTCCCTCGGGTCTTCAACCACGCCCAGAGGAGGCAACTGGAAAAACGCCCCTTCACCATCCACGAAGTCCGGAAGGCCATCCACAGTCTCCGGCAACACAAAACCCCAGGCTACGACGGCCTCCCTGCGGAGGCATACTACCACCTCCCCGCCCACCTCCTCCGCATCCTCGCCCACCGCCTCTGGGACATCGTCACGGGGCAGACCCCCCTGCCACCAGACTGGGCAAACGTTGTCCGCCCCCTCTACAAAAAAGGGGACTGGGCAAACCCGGACAACTGGCGCCCCATAGTTTGTGCGGTCACGGAGGTCAAAATCGTTTGGCCCATCCTCCTACGCCGCATCCGCCCCCACCTGGACCCCCACATACCAGCCAGCCTCTGGGGGGCCATCCCACGCCGGTCCCCACACGAGGCCTTCTTCCTCCAGGACACCATCGCAGACATGGACCCGGTGGACCTCATCATTGCCTCCCTCGACGTCAAAGGAGCCCCCCGAACACCCCCTGGCTCCTTCTAGAAGCGGTGTGGAAACGCCTGGGCCTCCCCTTCTACAACTTCGCCTCCGGCTACATCCGCACCCGCAAATACACGGTCCGCAGTGGAGCAGGCCTCACCCCCTTCCTGGAGCCAGGCAGCGGGGTCCCCCAAGGGGGAGCAGAGGGCCCCTTCCTGTACCTTCTAGTGACGCTCCCCTTGGCCCTCGCAATCGAGCAGGATTACCCGGCCTACGCACCCTACCCCCTCCTCTCCCCCCTGGTGGGCTTCGCGGACGACACCAACCTCACGGTCGCGCACACCCCACACGAACCCCATGCCCCGGACCCCGGGCCAACGGTTACCCAACAGGCCAATGACTTACTGGACATGACCGTCTCCTACCTCTCCCACAACAACCTCATCGTCCACCCCACAAAGTCAGTGGCCATGATCAAGGGGTCTGCCACACCCCCCACCCTGGGGCCACAAGGGCCCCCCATGCAAGTCGTGACAACCACCACCCACCTGGGGGTAATCCAGGCCGCCAACCCTGAGGACGCCACCCTCCCTCCCAAGTTGCAATCACACCTCGCCCATCTCCCCAGATATGCGTCCCCGACCACCAAGGCCCTCTCCCTGTCCCACCAGAGCCTGGCGTACTACCTCACCGGGGTCTTGAACGCCTCCATAGGCTTCCAAGCGCTCCACCTGACACACCCCACCACCGCCCTCCAGACGGCCACACGCGCCGTGACCAAGGCATGGGCAGCACACGGCGGCTGGCCCACCTCCATACCCACCCGCGCCATCCGAGCGGCATGGCCCCACTATGGGGACGCCATAGGGGACGAGGTGAAAGCGGCCTACACCAGACACACCGCCCTCCTCCTTCACCGCATGACCCACAACCACTCACTGGAGGTCCGCGAGGTCACCACAATCCGCCTCCAAGCCGCACAACGGGCCCGCAACACATGCCCGCGCTGGGTACTCCACCAGACGGGCATGCCCACCAACATGAACACGCGCCTGTGGAACCACCTGCAGCTTCTCCTCCCATCCCCACACCACGCCATACTCACCAACCACAAGTGCCCAGAGGAAGGGCCTCTAGCGGTCCTCTGCGGGGACCTCCACCATCACCCCAAGGGCACCATCCACACCATAGACCTTGTCGGGGCCTCCATCACCGTAGTATACGTCACCCTCCCCCAAATGCGGGTCCTGCACCACAGCGGGGCACACCACACCCCCTTTCTACAGCTTCCTGAATGGCCTCAATACCGCCTCTCCCACCAGTACCTCACGCACACGGCACGAGCAGCGGGACACACTCTGCCGGGAAGCAAAGACATGCAAACAGCCTACCGAGAATTCACAAAGCAACACCCCCGACCCATCCCAAGCAACACCGCCCTACGCACCCACCGGCTCGAAACACGAACCCGTCCCCCCGGTGACGGGCCCAGTCCCACCACTAACCCTACTACTGGCCCCGAATGAAGCCCAACCCACGCAGACCACCGTCATCCACCACGGGGCAAAATGGCGCATACCGAAACACCACATGACCGCCCGAGACCTACCACGGGTCCCCCATGACTCCCAGAGCATGCCACGCCCATGTTGGGCCTGTGACCCCGAGGCACCAACCACACCATGGCCCGTACTGCACCTCATAGCACGCCACCACACCCACCCCACAACTCACCTACCACCACAGGCCTACGCATGGGTAGCCCCATGGTTCCACCGCACCCACACTAACCCCACGGTAGCATGGAACCCCGACCACGCGCCCAAATGGCTCTTCACCACTACACCCACATGGCCCCGCCCCGACCCGGCAGGGGTCGCCATCCGTTACAGCATGTACGAGCCAGGCAGAACGGGCAAGCACGAGCACCCCTACTATCCGCTCCACCACTCCTGCCACACACCGGAGCACCGAACACAAACCCTCACATGCCACGACCTAAACCCAGACACAACCTACATCCTCCACTACATCTACTCCTACCTCACACAAGGACAGCCGGAGCAGGGACTCATACACTGTCCCCCCAAGCGAAACACATCATCTCCAAAGGAATAGGGGTGTACGCCACCCCCATCCTGCAGCCCACAACCCCAGTAGCCCACCTCGCCACGGGCCTCGCCATATACGCCTACCTACCCATGAACCCATGCCGCCTCCCACAACCATCACCGGCGGACCGGCTCTTCTTCACCGACGCCTCAGGCGAATCCGCCCTCACGCCCATCACCGGGGGGGCCACCCTGCAGCTAACCCACACCGGGGGACACTACCACATGGACCACCACACGGGCCACACCACCTATGGGGCCTCCTCCCACGGGGAGCTAGCGGCCATGGCCGACGCCATCACCGAGATCGCGGCCCACCTACCCGCCCACTCCCCGCACATCGTCCGGGTCTGGTTCGTGGTAGACGCCACTGTCGACACACACCTGCTCCTCCGCAAAGCAAGGCAACCACTTCACAAAGCCACCGCGACGAGCCTCGGCACCCAGGCACTGCTGCTCTGGACAGCCCTTCGCAGCCTTCCCCCCTACGTCCAACTCCACATCGTGAAACAAGAGTCCCACAGACACCAATACGGAAATGGTAAGGTCGACAACCAGGCAGTACACCAGCGCACAACGCACCTACCAGCCCTCCAGATCCCTGACCTCGGCCGAAACCACACACACCTCCAACACATACCCACTGTACCCGAGCCCCATCAGACCCCAGACTGGGTACCAGAGGACGCCCCCTATTCCTCCCACGACAGAGCATACCACTACCCCAACCCCATCCAGCATCTCGCCCGCGTGCTCGGCGACGCAGACAGCCGGGCGCACATCCAGGAGCTCCAGGACAGACTGCAAATCCCCCTCTACCACTCAGCGCTGCGCCCAGCAAACGTCCCAGCCCACCTCCAAAAACGACGCATCCAACTCCTCAGGGAGCAACTACCATTCCTCACCAGGGTCGCCAGATGGCTCGCCCGCAAACACATCCACGTCCCCGAAGAACACACCCTTTTGCCTGCGACCACACCACCCCGGAGGACTGGGAACACTTCAAGAAATGCCCCCTCCATACAGGCAGGGTACTAGTGGGCTGGTCCCCGGCGGAAACCCTACGACAACACGAAGGATGGCCAGCCCACAGCCACGAACACCAGGCCACCGAACACCTCTTCCGGGATCCCCTGGTCAAAGAAGCCACCATGAGAGGGGCGGTGACACAGGCCCTGCACCGACACCTCACCAAACACACGGAAAGCCCCATGGAGGCAGCAGCACACCTCCAGCTAGAGGCAGTCCGCAGAGCAGCGGCCCAAATGGTACACCGCAAACACCTCCTGCTAACACACGCGGAGCAACTCACCGACCCCACCGCCAGGGAACACATGCAGCGTCTCATCCATTACCATGCCGTGCATGACCCAGACGTCCACTAACCCACTCCGCGCCCCGCACGCGCCCCCCATCTCCATCCGCAGGCCTCCAAGACACCACCACAGCGCCCCGAGGCCCATCTCTCACCCAAGAAGCCACCCGGCACCGCCCAGCCCGGCCGAGCCCAACCAGGGCTAACCATACGTCGACGTAGACGCGCAAGACCCCGGCAGCCCATCCAGCCCACCCCCCCCGAACCTAGGGCACCCCCCCCTCACACCGGCCACCATCCGCGACCCCGACCTCCTCCGAGCAACCCTCCAAGGCAGGGCCCCGACCACCCCCTTGGGCTGGTACCGCCTACAAGACGACTGGACCAAGCTCACCGTCAAAGCCCTCCGGGACCTGACCACCCCAGGCAGCGGCCTCCACGAGGCCATCGTAGACCTCGTACTCTGGCGAGCCCGCAAACACACCCAGGGCCAGCACGTCTGGATCCCCCCCATCGAGTGGGGCCAGGCCCTGACGCACGACACCGGCATCAACGTCACGCGTCGAGGGACCGTACGCCTACGACGGGCCCCAGCGGAGACGGACCACCCAGCGGACCCGAACCGCCCGGAGCAGTGGGAACAGGCCACCGCACCAACCCGCGACTCCGCCCTCCGCGCCGCCGGCCTCCGCACCCCAGACGACGACCTCCCCCCCCCACCTACAGACAGTGACCACCCCCCGCCGGAGGTCTGGGTTACAGCCCTCGAGCGCGGGCACTACTACGTGATAGCCGCTACGGCTACGTCCCCCGGCCCGCAATGGCTCGTCAAAGGGACAGACACCATGTTCGCCCCAGGGACCGCCCCACCAGGGGCAGTAGGGGACCCCACCACCCAGCACAGGGTCCTCAGGGGCGTCCTCCAGCCAGGGGACCAGCCCCCAGCCCGCGCCCTGGCCCAAATCACCTCAGGGAAGGCGGGCTACCACCTGGGATTGGCCATGCTCTGCCTGACCCACTAGAACCAGCGCCGGTGGCCACCCACGGGGACCGTGCCCTGGGTTTGGGCCATCCCCACCGCCCACACACAAGTCGAGGCGGGCCCGGACACGCGACCAAACCCCCCCCCCCGACCGCAGCAATCCCTCACGTGCGGGTACCACGCCATCCACAGGGTCCTCAACCGCGTGGGTCTTAGCCCAAAGCTAGCATACCCCCTTCCCACCACTGACCAAGAGGTCCACCAGATACGCAAGCTCGTCTGCGAAATCCTTGCCGCGGCAGCAGAAGACGGCAAGCTTCTCCTCCAAACCGCCCGGCCTACAACTGGCCACGCAAGCGCGCCGCGGCGAGCGGACACATACAGCGACACAGCACACCCCACCGCACAATCCCCGCCCATGCCCCTCCCCTCTCGCTGCTCACCCGGAGACCCGCACACGCCCACCATCGCGCGCACCCCCGGGCCCCGCGACATGGGCCTCCCCCACCCGCCCGAACACCAGCACACGCCCGCCACACACCCACCCGCCGGACACCCCTCACCACCCCCCACACTCGACAACCCACACACACCCGCAGAGAGGAGCCCCGCGCCCCGCGGCACGCCCACCCCACCCAGTGGCCCGCCCACGCCCCCCGCACACACCCCAGAAGACCCAGGCCCAACCCCCCCGGCCCCTGAATGCAGCCCACGCGAACTGTTCCCCCCGCGGACGCCAACCCACACAACCTCGCACATTGCAGGACCCGGGCCCAGCCAAGCCCAGAAGGAGAAAGCCACAGCCCCGCGCCTCCCTCCCCCGCCGCTGCCGACCAGATCGGCCCGCCGGGCCGCCAGATCACGACCGGGCCCCCCCAGCCGCCCGCCCCCAACCTACAGCCCGAGGAGATGCCCTCCATCCTCCCCGCCGTGGCCGCAGCAGAAGCCGCCGCCCGCATGCCCGCCCGCATCACAGCCCAACCCGCGTCCACCACCTCCTCCTCATCCTCAGCCTCGTCCACCTCCTCCACCTCATCCTCCGACCCCCCCCTCCCCGCCGCCCTCATCCTCAAGGCCACGGCAAAAGCCAAAGCCGCGGCCGCACGCACGGACCCCCCGACCCCCACACAGGAGACTCGGGCACCCCGGCAACGCACCGGGAAGACCCCCGACCCGACATCGGCGCCCACACACCTCCGGACAGAGGTCCTCCCCAACCTGGAACCGGACCCCAACCCCAAACCCGACCCCAAACCCAAGCCGGCGCCCACGCGAGCACACACAACACCACAAACGCAACGACACAAACCCAACCGACACCACCTGAACCCGGACCCTCACCCAAGCCCGGACCCCCCACCCACCAAAACCCACGCCCCCCTCCCACCGGCACCCACCAGCACCGCAGAGGCGGCCACCCAACACGACCCCGTCCAAGCCCTCGTCCGCATCCCCGTCATCAAGCGCCCCGTCATCCATGCCCCGCAAACCACCACCACCGCCGGCCAAACCAACCCAGGGACGTGGGACCCCTTGACCACCGTCACCGTCAAGCCCGGCTCCCAACCCGCCCCCCCTGCCCACCACATAGTGCAGCCCCAGGGGCTGCCCACGATGCCCAACCCCCCACCCCCACAAGGGGGACCGGAAAACCCACAAGGGGTCCATGGGCCATACCCGCAACACCAACCGCACCACTACCAACACCACCACCAGCGGCCCCACCACCACCACTACCAACACCACCCCCACCACTACCACGGCCCACCACCCTACCCCACCGGGCCACAACCCCCGGTGCACGAACAACACCAGTGAATGGGATGGCAGCCACCGAGCGCTCCACCCGCATACCCCACCTACCGCCAGGGGCCACCCCCCCCGTACCAGCCACCCCCCCCCGTACCAGGAACCGTATCCGTATCCCCCCGGCCACCACGTCCACGCCGAAGGGGCCCCCCGGGCCCAACCCCGCCAAGGACAGTCACTCGACCCATACCACCAGCCGCTGCCAGCACCACACCCCTACGTGGCGGATCCATGGACGACGGGGGACCTCCCCCCCCCCCCCCCAGTACCAGGCGGCACCACGCGAAGCCCCCCAGGACCCGCCGACGCCTCCTGACTGGCCCGACTCGAGCGATGAGGCCCGGTCCCGCAAACGGCGGCGCTCCCGCTCCCCCCCCGCACGGCACACTCGCCCACGGCGCCCACACTCCCCACACCGCCACCGCGCCTCAACCACCCACTCGCGCCGCTCCCGCTCCCCCAGGTGCCACCACGACCCCCCGAGACCCCGCTCCCGCCGCTTCCGCTCCCCCGGGCGCCACCACGAGCGCCACCGCCGCCCCATGTCCACCTCCCCCTCCCCCCTCCGGCCATACAAGACCCCCACCCCGAGCCCCCGCCACCAGCGCTCCCGCTCCCCCCGACGCCGCCAGGCACGCCACCGCCGCCCCACGTCCACCTCCCCCTCCCCCCACAGGCCCCGCCGGGCTCCCCGTTCCCCCCGCCGCCCAATCCCATCCACCACCCCCAGCCCCCGCCACCACCACTCCCGCTCCCCGGGACGCCACCAGGCGCGCCACCGCCGCCCCATGTCCACCTCCCCCTCCCGTTCCCCCCTCCGCCCGTACCCGTCCTCCACCCCCAGCCCCCGCCACCGCCGCTCCCGCTCCCCCAGGCACCGCCACCCCCGCCACCACCGCAGGGCCACGTCCTCCCCCCGCCGCTCCAGGACCCCGGGCACGGACCCCTCCCCCCCCCAGGCCCCCGCCCACCTCGCCTGGTGGTCTGCCCCCGCTTTGCAGGAGCTCCGCCGCTGGGTGAAGTGGGCCGGGGGAGCGGGAAGGCACGATGGGGTGCACATGGTGCATACCTTCGAGGAGGTGCGCACCCGCGCCCCCGCCGACCCCAACGAGGCCGCCCCGGAGGCCATCATGCCACAAGCGGCATGGGAGGCCCTCCTCCGCGATTTGCTCCAGGGCCTCCGCCCCCCCTACAGCCCCCAAGCCCTCCGCCAGTGGCTCCAGGCCACCCATCCCGAGGCCTGGGCCGTCGGCGCCCCCTCCCCACCCCGCCCCTCCCGCCACCACCACACCAGGAAGGGGGAGGACAAGGGCAAGGGGAGGGCAAGGGACACCAAGGGGCACTCAGGCAAGAGGGCACGGAGGGGCCCCAAGTGAGGGCAGGCACTCACAGGGACAGGACGCCGGAAGAGACACCACATGGGGGCAGGAAACCACCCAAGAACCAGGAAGGGGCGGGAGCGGGGACCAAGGCACGGAGGAAAAGGGCACCACGGCAAACGCCACGACCCACACCCAGGAAGGGCATACCACGACGGGGGGACCAGCGCCGCCCCACCCCCACCGAATGCCCCACGACTCCCGGGGGCGCACCCCCCAACACACACCGCCGAAGCAAGCATCGGACGCCGTACGGATCACACCAGCGCACACCCACCAGCCACCGGAAACCACACGGGGAATGGAGGGCACACCTACACGGGGAGAACGGGCCACACCCACAGAGGAAGCCGCAGGGAACGCCGCCGCAAGGCGCACCACCACGCCCTCACCGCCAGGCGACGACCCCGGCCGCCACAAGGGCCACCTCACAGGCACCGGAAGAGGACGAAGGCACGGACACAGCGACCAGGACTAGGGACCGAAACCCCCAAAGGACACGGGACCAAGGCACAGGCCCCCAGGGAGGGCAACCCCACGGACCGTCACGCGATCGACCTACCCGACCCACCAGCCCGAGCGGCACGCCCAAGCCCCCACAGCACGGACCCAGCGAGACACCCACACCTAACCGCACCCGCCAGCCACCAGCCAGCCACACTCCGGCCCGCACTCCGCACCACGACACAGGCCAGGCTGACCTCCACTGACCCACCGCGGCACAACGCGAGACCACGGCACACCGCACCACAGCGCGCCACAGTGCAACGCGCCACAGCACGACGCGACGCGACGCGGCACAGAGCGGCACAACACGACACAACCGACCCTAACCTGAAGGACTAACCGAAGCAAGCCACCGCACACCCCGGAAGGCGCCGCACCAGCACGCCACACACCAGCACCGCAGGCCACACACGGGGCCACAGCGCGCCCGGCAACAGCGGTGGCGGACCACCCAGAAGGTTAAAACCGGCACCGCAGAGGGGAAAGGACACGAACAACCCTAGCCCCCTAACCCAGAGCCACAAGCAGCCGCCTGGCGCAGCCGCCCAGCCGGCAGAGCCAGGACCTAACCCGGCAAGAAGGGGCGCCGAGCCCACCGTGTACATAGCCCACCCGACCCATGGGGCCGGAACACGGCCAAACAGAACGCAACCGCCAACAGCAGCCCGGAAGACAACACTGAATGCGGGCCAGTGCGTGCGCCAGCCAAGGGAAGGCAGAGGGAGGAACAGGCAGCCCCCCCCCCCCAAAAAAAAAACAACAGAGGGGGGAGGGGGGGGGGCGCGAAAACAGCCCACAGCCACCAAACCGCCCGCCAACACCACCAGAGGCGGCCAAACCCCCCCCCCCCCAGAAGGCACCGAAGACAGGACCCCCAAAGAGGCACAGGGGGACCACCCAGCCAAAACCGGCAACACCAAGCCGGGAACAACGGCCCACGGGGAAAAGGGACACCGAAACATGCAGACACACACCACGAAAAAAAAAAAAAGAGCCAGCAGCCCAGCCCGAAAGAAAGGGGACGGGCGGACAGGGACCACAAGGCCCGGGACAGGGACACCCAAAAAAAAAAGCGCAAAAAACACACCCCGACAACACAGCCAAGAAGGGCTGGGCACAGCCGAGACCCGGGCCCAGCACGCACGCCCACACCGCACGCCGGAACCGGAAACGGCGGGGGGCAAGCGGGGCGCGCACGAAACCACACACGTCCCATAAGCAGGCCGAAACCGAACCCCAACCACGAACACCACAAACAGCCGACACTAGAGGGACAACACCACAAACCGTGCCCAAACACACCCACCCAAGACCCCACGCAGGACTGGCGGGGTTAACAAAACCCACACCCAACCGCCAACCGGACCCAAACACAAACGCCGCACAACAGTAGGAAACCGCGTGCCCGCAGCCCGAGCACCGAGGCAGCCCGTGGTGGTGGTGGTGACGGATGGTGCTGCCGGCACAGCAGCATAATGGTCACGCGACACTACGTTCTTTGGGTTCACCAATGTCCACGACTGTGCACTGTTGTCTCGTCTACTGTGTGCATTACAGTGAGGGGAGGTGGAAGGAGGTGCGTGGGGTTCGGTTGGGCGAAGCAGCAAGTGCCAAGCCCATGGGGGGAAAACCAATTTAAACCGGACCCAAACACAAACGCCGCACAATAGTAGGAAACCGAGTGCCCGCAGCCCGGGCACTGAGGCAGCCCGTGCCATGCAGGTGACCCGGCCAAACGAGATCCGGAGACCGGGGGTAAGGCTGCATCCTAAGGCCTGCGCTGCTTTGGGACTCGAGGCGGAGCGTGCGACACCCAAGCGCCTCGGAACCCTAGTACCAAGAACGTGCATGCATGCCTTGGGAACGGGATACGCCAGGAAGTCCGGTGAACCTCTAGGGTTCCGCCCAAAGGAGGGGACGTGCGCAAGCACGGGGGCACACCCTCCCGGCGAGACAAGCACGTTACGCTGGCGGCGATCGGCCCTCCCGGTGTTGCCCGGGGCCGCTTTGTTGGGGGCCAACAGTCAGGTCTAGCGGGATGTAAGCCGCCTCCCCTCTTCACGCGCGGAGCCTCTTCCTGTTCGTCACAGGGGCGACGCCAGGGGGAACCATGGGGCGCCTCTCCACGACCGAGTGCACCTACCTACCTACCTACCTACTACAGCCAAAGGGCTGTTACGAAATGCATTACGTGGTGGGAATTTGCAGAAGCTTTTGCACTTCTGCCTCATGTTGCGGAAGAATCGGAGGAGCCGGCATTCTATGGCACAGTTCAAGGATACCGCCACCGAGAAGAAGCCCCCACGATGGTGCTTGACATTTTTGTCACAGCTCCATGCCCTGTACTACCTTCTGCGTCGTTTCGCCCTCCCATACTCTAAGTGTGGGTCTGGTTACAACTGGGGTATTATGTCTAGCCGCCAACGCCGGAAGGTAGGAATCCTTGGTCAGGGTAACACTAAGCAGGAGTCCATTCACCATCGTGCTGGACTAGGAGCACACAACTTTTGGAACACCATGCACCGTAGCCAAGTTTGTATATGGTTTGATAACCTGAGGCGTTACACGTCGGGAGGTGATCCCCATTCACCCGACTTAACCCTAAACTGTACAGCCGTTGCTTTTGTGCACACTTCTGCCCTGCCTGCATACCCGGGTCTGCCGGAGCAGGCCGAAATTGAGGCTAGGGTACCAAAGGTTGCAAATGACATCTTTCGCTCACATAGAGCATTATTTGATTGTATTGATGTTGCTAACCAAGGTATTCAGAGAGTTTGGGTTCGTGCTCCTTTACATATTGCCATAAAAAAATGTTCATTCCCTCAACTTGAGACCCTTTTTCCTGTCTGAGCTCCGCTCCGGCACACACAAAGAGCTTTTGCAACTTCTGGTTGATCCGTCATGTGTGGAACACCGCACCAGGCACTGTGTTCCGCAACTGGTGGACATGAAAATACACTTTGCACTACGTAAGCTACGTTATGGTGCCGCTTATGTTCCGTGGAATGTACCGCAACTACTGTTGGTTTTTCTTTGGTATATGGTGTGTGGCATAGCTATAAGTACTGCGTTGAATTGATCTATAGGGCCTTCCTGCCGTTCATTAAGTTTTTAGAGCAGGGGGATAGCCTTCAAGTTGGGTCTATCCTCCCTCTCAAGGTCAAGGTCCTCCATATGGAGAAGACCTTGCTTGGACTCATGCTAGCCACATCTTCCAATAGAGGCAGACTAGATGAGCGTGTAACAGCCCTGCTGAGTAGCCAGTGGGACTTGACACCCATTCAGCGCAAGGGTCTGCGTATGTTGTTAGCCCTTAAGGCTTTGCTGTACACATACTGTCCACTGTCAACATCCTCAATCAAGTTATCCGACTGGGTTACGTCAAGACGAAAATAAAGGTTCGCTGGGACGAGATTATTATTGACCACGACCGAAAGTCTGGGCAGGTCCGTAGGATATCCGATGATCGCGTGCAGCGACGCTACGAGGCAACCCCGCCTGTAGATTACATCCAGCATCTCCTTTTTTTATAAAGTCACCCGTATGTGTGTTGTTGTATTCTTCTCGATAGTATCGTTTTCGTGTTTGAATTTTTGACCCTGCTGTTTCTGATATTACTGTTGCGCAGCCACTCGCTGGGTTCTGTTGGGGGCTCAGCATGTGTACACTGCTGCCCAAAAACACAAGATGAAATTTGAGATGAAAAATATGGAGACTCCGAATTGGACCCTGGTTTTTGGTGGTCATGAAGTCAAACAAGATTGCCCCCTGCGGACTAGGCGCCGCCTTGCAGGCTTACGTCAAATTCAGACCACTGCTGGCTCAGCTTCCACCACATCGGAGCGAATGTCCCTACTTCTTGATAGGCTTGAGGATGAGGATGCCAATGAGTACACCCTTTTGCATCACATTACTGTTATGCTTGAAGAGTGTGGTGTTACTGCCGAGGAAGGCACTGTGGTTTGTTTCGTTTCTGAATTGAGTTCTTTCGATCGACCTGGCCGAAATTTCGGCCAGCTTCTCTGTTCCACACGTTCTCCTTTGTGCAGACTGTTGTTGCCAAACGGTGGGGTGGCGTTGGGCGTTTGGTGAATTTTGTGGGTATTGCTGCAGTAGACGCCATGGCAGCCATGGAGAAGCGTGGATTACCCCTGCCACTCGGCGCGTTCAAGGAAGTGGAAGGCATCATCATCATCACGCCGGACGGACTTCGAGAAATCGTAGGCTACATGGATGGGATAAAAAGTACCCTACCTAGTCTCAAAAAAATTATGAAAGATGTAAAAAAAACCCCAAATGTGGTCCTAGCACATACTTCATCCCGAGGCGGTTACCAATGGACTTGTCAACAACACCAGAGGTATGTTTTGGTCAAACAGGGGTTTGTCTTCGAATAAATCGACCGACCTGGCTGAAATTTCAGCCAGCTTGTGTGTCGTTGAAATAATGCACAATAGGATCCCACTCTGTGACACCACCTGTGTGCAGCTACACTTCGTACTATCGAGATGGCCAAAAGGCAGTGCCCTTGCATCACACCTGAATCAGCTGGACCTGGACTGAAGAAAACCCCTGGCCACTGTGGTCAGCAGTAATTAAGGCACCTCTTTCGAAGGAACCCAAATATGAGGGGTTGCGGGGATTGTTGCAGAAGCCTGTTGTTAAGCCTATTTGTGAAAAATCTGATACTGGTCGGCTTAGTATCCAGTGTGCTAGGGACTCCCTCGGTGAAACAAGCACAGGCAAACTCATTGCAGAGTCAGGCCGTGTGCAACCGATGGCAATGCGTTGTGGAGTCCCTGTTCCCACTATCATTAGTTCACTGCCGTTTGCTGCTTGCGTCATTGAGGTGCCCCGCCTCTATACAGCTGGTTTGCATAACGTGGATGCGCAGCTACTCCTGTTCGGTGTGCCTGTGTTCATTGCGGGTGAGTCTGCTAATGTGAAAGCCACTGTTGCTGCTTTGAAGGCCGTAGCTGAGGATATGTATCAGTGTGATGTTTCAATTTACAATTTGTCAACCAAGACCCCGTTCTATACTTCCAGGTCCCATCTGGTTTCCATTTGTTCAGCTACCGCCTTTGATACTAGGATGCCTCGTTATGTGGCTTATACTGAAGGGCCCATGTCCTCTGTGCTGCCTGTTGAGGTATTTTCGTACCTTTTGAGCCTGGTTCCGGTCCCACAACGGGCAGGCAACTTGTTTCTGCTGGGGACTGTGTCTGTGCATTTTGCAAGCATGATGTCTACCAGGTTCTCCAAGGACTGTTATGTTGCGTGTGCCCTTTTGGTTGAGGAGACTGCTGTGCCTGATGAGTTTGTTCAGTCCATCACAGCGGCTATCACCAACGCCGACGCCTTCCCCCCCCAAGTCATGGGGGGATGTGTACCATGACTTGGGGGCAGGTTTTCCTGTGGATTGTTCTGCGGTTAGGTATGTAGATGAGGATCCTGAGGAGCAAGATGTGGAGGCAGAGTCGCAACCCGAGACACACACCCCAAAGAAGAGACCCAAAACAGCCCCTGCCCCCTCACCTAGTGGCACGCAGTGCGCTAAAGCTACCCTTGCTTACTCCTCAGGCACTGTGGCCCCTACTTGCAAAGGTATGCATGCTTTTGTGAATCATTTTTCACCATCCCAGGGTGGAAACACACAAACACAGAACTCTGCCACAGCCAAGCCTGCTGCTGCAGCCACTCCCAAGCCTTGTGCTAACACAGGTGCTAAGAAGCGCCGTGCATCTGGTCTGCGCAAGCGCTAATGCCAGTCCTAATGCTTATATTGCCTGTCAGTATGAAGTCTGGCCGAAATTTCGGCCAGCATGCAGTCTTCAGCGTTCCTCATCTCTTATTATTGTGTTTCTCCACAGGCACTGCAAAAGCCTATTTTGATTGGTCAGGTGGCAAGTATTTGCTTGTAATTGAGTACATTACGTTGCACGCCATATTCAGATGTCACTACTCCTGCGTTCCTTGCTCCTGTCTACTGTCGTAGGTACCCATTTCAGTGAGCATATTTCTAGTTTGGATGGACCTGGCCGAAATTTCGGCCAGCTTATTAATAATTATGAGTTAATTAATTAATTAGTTAATTAATGATAGGCCTGTCTGCCAAATACGACCATGTGTTTTGACCTTTTTCGAAGAGCCGGCCGAAATTTCGGCCAGGTTGGTTAAAATAGGAAATACAGGTACATGCTTTGGGGATAGTTTTCCGTGTGCTTCGATGAAACGTATGTTTGGGGTTCCCTTACCTGTGGTGTATAGGGGGGTTATATGATCACCTTGGAACAAAGGGGGGAGGAACAATAGGCAGCCCCCCCCCCCCCCCGCGGCATGTAAAACAACACTATATTTTGGTAATTGAATATCTTTATTTTGAAAAATTGTGTGTTGCCGGAAATGCAAATAATGGCATATATTTCAAATACACACCTTGTTTTTGCATGTTGCCACCAGGGGGGTATGGATGCCAAAAAAAAACACTCCTTTTCACATACTTTTCTCCACACTGCAACATGGACTTCCGTGGGCCATAGCGCCAGGTGGGGGGCGGGCAACTTGTGACGCCTAAGAATTGGCCACCCCTTTGGACTGCAAGGAGCTACACAACCTGCCAAGGCCCCCCACTGGCTTGTGTGGCGCCCAATGGGCCCTTTACCACCCAACTCCGACGGCCCAGTACCCCAGTGTCCCACGGCACCAGCTGCCATGCTTCTGCGGCATGAGCATGTTGTGCCAGCAGCAGTGCTGCAAACCCTTGATCGCCTGCAACCCCTCAGCAACAGCAGACTGTTGCCAGACTTGTGCCATCTACTTCTGCAGAAGTCCGGCACCCTAGCAGTACAAGGGCGCAGGGACCCTCCCCCCCGACAAGCCACCCTAAACTTGGGCCTGTATGGTGATGGATACCAGCCCAGGGGGGGTCCCAATGTACACACTAAAATTTGTATAACTGGTTCCCAAGGTCTGGCCATGTGCCCAGGTGCATAGACATGATAACCTGGATGGAACTTCCCAAAGTTGTTGATGGGGAGTGGCTACCCAAACGGGCAGAGGCCCTACAGGCCCTGCCTTCGTGTAAATTCAACCAACGGATGAAGTATGGTGGTATGGAGTACACTACGACACTCCAAGTACAGTTTGGTTGCCTAATTGCATATCACCACCATTTGTGGTCAGAGTGTCGGCAGAAGGGGTGCGTGGCATGTCCCTGGGTCAATAGGCATGGGGCTGCCACATTGTTTCTGCACAAAGGCGGGCGCCTAAATGACGTGCGCGGTTCCCACAAGTTCGAGGGTGTATCCAACCTGGCACAGGTTCATATTATACAACTAGTATTACACAACACCAAGGGAGGAGCCTCCAAACTCCTTGGTAATATTGGCCGGACAGTACCCGGGCCGTACAAGCATGAGTTGTTGAAGGTAATAGCTCAAGTTACTAGGAGATACCACCTTGGAACTTTGCCTCCTGATAGCAGAGAGCTACATTGGCAACAACAGTATGGCAAGCTATGGGTTTGGTGTACACATGCTCTTGCCCTTGAGATCTTTACGCCAGCCGGCACAAGATTTGAATTTCGATCTGCTCTTCAAAGCCATGGCAGGCCAACTTTGGACAGCTTGCACCTCAAGTGGGACCCATTGACGAATACCGCGCTTTGAGAACTCCCAAACACACAAACCACATCACTTTCCAATTTTCCACTTGGAAAAGTGCGTTTAACCGAATTGGTTGCATATATAACTTGCAGCCGCCTGCTTCTTGACAAGTCATCAAGTGCCGTAACAGGCGTTGGAAGACTGTCTGCCACATTGCATTGGCAGCAACCATGCAAGCCTCCAAAACAAAGTTCCGATGGACAAGGGCCCAAATTTTGGCAGTGGGGATCTTCTTTTTCTTACGCAAAAACTTTTCATAGAGCTCATGCTTCAAACTTTGAATAATATTGGCATCGTGCCTAGTACTAGCCACGGGGGCATATCTTTTGGCCACCCGGAGATCCCGTTCCCTCGCCTCATCAGAATATAGCATCGGGGTCCGCGGGTTAAACCAAGTGTGGGACCACCCATGCATATATGGGGTTGCAGTGCAACCTTCTTCCGAAAATTCCGCAATGATGTGCACAATATATGTGTGGGTACAGGTAAAACAGATGTGGGGCGACCAATGGATTCTAACCAAGCTCCGTTCTTGTGGTTTCTGCTTCGGAGGCGGATGACAATGCTGCCTCATTTGAGATTCCAAGTGATGTAAGCGACCACCAGCGCGTGCAACCAATGAGGCGGGCAAAGTTGTTGCGCGTCCCCATTGTTGATAGCGACATAGAGCAGCAACTTGTGTTTCCCAAAGGCAGCAGCAGCAGCAGTAGCAGCAGCAGCAGCAGCAGCAGCAGCAGCAGTGACAGTGGGAGTAGTAGCAGTCCGGGGAATGATGATTGTAAGGATGATGATGTGTACCTGTCTGGTGGCTCTACAGTAAGTGCCGTAGGGTCAGATTCTTCATCATCATCTCATGACAGCCCTGAACCTCAACTGCAACCCAAGAAGTATGAGCGTACGGCTGTACATAGTCAGGGGGAGCGGGTGTTGGATGTGGACGCCATGTCAAGTGATGGTTGTCCCGTGCATATGCTCAGTTAAGGGGAGTACAACATTCACAGTTCCAATTAAGGACAAGTATTCTTTTCTTTTTTGCATGTTGCTTTGCTAAGGTCAGGTATATGGGTGGACAACATTGCCCTCTCTCAATGTAGCAAATTTCAATTGAAAATCGCCTGGAAGTTTTCAAAGTTGCCTAGAAAAATGCTCGGAAGTTTTGGCAGCCAGCTCGGGACCCAAAACGCAACCAATATCGCCTGGAATGTTCCATGGACCTTCCAAGCAACCGTCCCCGGGTAGCTCGGAAGAAATTTTGGTGCCATTTTGTGAAATGTACCGTGCGATACGAGTCCCATTTGGTGACCATAGGTGCTAAGCGTTTCCAAAAATCCCTTGCAAAATGCCCAGCTTTTTCCTGCCATTTTTTACCTTCTGTGCCGTGCATTCTAGCGCCATGTGTGGGAAGGAGCGGTTGATTGACTGCACCAAGCCCGGCCGGGAGAGGATGTATGTGACCCATGAGGCGAAGGGCCATGAGATCCCGGTGGCCTTGGGCAACACCGTGGCAACGGGGGTATCCAATTGCACAGGGGCGACCCACTCCTTCCAACAGGCTTGGAAGTCCCGCTCGGTACAAATTGGACGGGAATAGGGGCCACCGGGGACGGTGCGGTGGTACTCCATCTACGGAGCGTGTAGAGCTCCGAGAGGGTCCTCCACGAGGACTTGGGGGGCCTCATGTTGAGCACAAGTTCACACATGGCGGTTGGGGGGAGTAGGGAGGTGGCGTATGCCTCAACGGCAGCCTCGCATGCCTCACCCGTGGTTTGGGTGGAAGTGGCGGTGTTCACATATTGGACGGCGTTGTTGAATTGCTGCCGTGCTAGGGGGCATGATAGCGTCCACGTGGCCAAGTAATGGCCCACCCGCTCATCCTTGAGGTTCGAAGCCCCACTCAAGTCCCGTAGTGCCTTAGACAAGAGGGAAGTATCCTTCCCGGTTGAGGAGGGAGCAAGGGGGGAAGAGGCGGGACGTTTCATTGCAAAAAAACGTGTAATATCTAAGCACGAGAGAAGCAACCATGGAACAATGCACTACGGACAGTAGCAAGCATGCACGGCGGAACGATGAAGAAATTGGCACATCTGGATAGACATTATATCGTTCTAGTATTGATCTAATCTAGGCTAGACCATCTAGGCCAGAACAAGATTGGGTCTTCTAGCGTGTACCAAGGGCCAGGACACGGACAACGGGCAGGATGTGGACGCGGAGCAGGCAGGCGCAGAGCAGCCGGTCAACGAGGGAACCGATGCCCCCCAGCCGGATCCCGGAGCTCAGGCATGCGTGTGCTTTGGCGTGTTCTAAAGTGTGCTAAAGTGAAGCGGTCCGAACGGTTTAGGACAGCTTGCAAAGACCGGTCCGACCGGTCTCTGAACGAAGTGTCACAAAGTTATAGGTCCGTTTGTTTTAAACTACTTTACAAAGACTGGTCAGACCGGTCTCCGTATGAAGTCCTCTGAAGTGTGCCGGTCCGAACTGCTTCTGCATTTGTCGCAGGAGCCCTCCACCCAGGCACTGCAGCTTCAGGCGGCATCCGTTGCTGCTGCTGCCGGGATTCCGGGGATGAAAATCAGTGCGGCCTTCGCCGCACAACATGCGCGACTCGCGCTGCAGCTGGAGGCACGCAACAAGAAGAACGGGGATGAGAAGAACAATAACGGGAGTGAGTAACTTGTTTGCCTGGTGCGTGCGCTCAACTTGGGGCGATGATTTTTTCGACGAACTGTTGTGGTCGGTCCTGCTGGTGTGGCCAGTGGGCCGTATGTTGTTGCAATGCCTGATGGGACACCGGAAACATGCGCAACATTTTGTCCCATGTTTGTCTACTGCGTGTTTGGTTTGCCGGGTGCACTTAGTTCAGTTTGGAATCAAAAAGTAGTAGAGAACTCAAAGAAAGTCTGAAGTGTACCGGTCCGAACGGTTTAGAGTAGTTTGCAAAGACCGGTCCAACCGGTCTGTGGATAAAGTGTTCTAAAGTGTTGCGGTCCGAACGGTTTAGAGTAGTTTGCAAAGACCGTCCGACCAATCTATGGATAAAGTGTTCTAAAGTGTTGCGGCCCGAACGGTTTAGAGTAGTTTGCAAAGACCGGTCCGACCGGTCTATGGATAAAGTGTTCTAAAGCGTTGCAGTCCGAACGGTTTGCTGCAATTTACGAAGTACACCAAGGGCACTGTTTCGGAAAAGCATGTGTTGTTTTCTTTTTAGGCATGCCTGCTGATCAACCATGGGAAGCAAGACCCCTGGCCCCCCTAGAGGCCCAATGGGATTTTGGGAGACGAACTCCGCAAAGGGCGCAGCCTCCTCGAGGGCACAGAGGATGGTAGGACCCCCGTTGCAATCTGGAACTTCATGTTCCGGCCAATCTTGGAAGCAATGACGCTGTGTTTGCAAGAGGCCACCGGGTAGACCTAGTGGACCTTCTTCCCCGCTACGTGCCGTTTCGGATTGGCTTGGGCATGCTGCAGCTGCGCAGAATAGATGACGTGTGGGACAAAGAGAGTATGCACTACAATGTATACATGGCGGAACTTCTTCCAAGCAGGAGAAATTTTTATGTGGTGCAGCGACTTGCGGACCCTGATGCGGATGCCTTGATTGAGTTGTGCGCGGTGCATTGGCAAGGCGGATGGGAACTAGGTGACGTGGTGTGCAGGGATGAGACCGTGGTGCCCCACAAGGGTTTGTTTGTTATCCGCCAGTTC
Organism: Eutreptiella sp. 'Long Island Sound 2002'; assembly: GCA_964036045.1. NCBI lineage: Eukaryota > Euglenozoa > Euglenophyceae > Eutreptiales > Eutreptiaceae > Eutreptiella > Eutreptiella sp. 'Long Island Sound 2002'. The sequence continues at coordinate 123,575,943 of OZ038378.1, read as the reverse complement.
ATACCACGGAAGCCTCACAGCACTGGTGTGAAGCTGTATGCATTGTGTGACACACAAAGCCATTACATTTGGCACGTGTATTTGTACCGTGGTGCAGCCTCTCATGTGGTTCTGGAGTCCGGGGGCCGGTTTGCAGGCCACTACAATGCCTTTGAAATCGTGCAACTTTGGAATGATGAAACCCCACGCGGAAAGGTGCTTGTGGCGGACTCATTCTTCGGATCTCATGATGCGGCGGCGATGCACAAGGGCGTCCGTTCTTGATGCTCACGTCCGCAAGTGCTTTGGTGCAAGATGGGAACGTTGGATTAGACCCGGGGAGTGTGCACATGGTGGTACATGAGGAACATTGGTATGCACTCTCGGTATACAAGAACCCAAAAGTGGGGCGCAAGCCGGCAAAGGTGGTACCACTGCTAACCAATTGCTTGACCGGAGGTCCGCTCCCACACCGAAGTGGGCGATACCACCCACCGGGGATCATTGCCAACTATCGTAGGTTTGCCCCGGGGGTGGATACCTTTAACCAAATGTGTTTGCAACACCGGGAGGAGCACCGGTTTCAATCGTGGTGGAAGGCACTCGGGGGGATGGTGTTGCGGATAGCGGCAATGAATGCATTTACGTCATGCCAAGCGTTGCGCCTTAGTCCGGGAGGTGAAACAATGTTTGACTGGCATTGGAGGTTGATGAGATACATTTTTCCGGCAAGGCAAATTGAGGTGGCGGACAAGCATTTCCCAATAGTGGTTGGGAAACGGGGCTCTTGTGTACATTGTGGCATGGGCACCACTCGATACATGTGCAAAGCATGTGGGTGCTATCTACACATCGAATGCTTTGCGGACCATCATGAATGAACCATGAATAGATGTCTTGTGAGGATTGACTCCCATGCATTGCAATGTCTGTGCAAAGGCGTGAACACACACAATACAACACACGAACACACACATGCGGACACACACACTACACATGCATCACCAAATGCTCCAAAGTGTGCTAAAGTGTGCTGAAGTGGTCCGATCCGTTCAGTTTGCAAAGACCGGTCGGACCGGTCCGACCGGTCTCCCCGAACTAACCGGTTGGCTACAGAAAGCTAAAGTGGCGCGAAACAGTCTCAACTGAACAGTTGGTGATTTTGCCTAGCCGAAACGGTGCGTCAACGAAGACCGGTGGACCGGTTGTGAAAATATTCGTGTATGGTAGCCAAAGGAATATACCCTTCTCATCCAGTGCGCCACACGATTCATACAGTTGCAGCATGTCTGTGTGAGCAATAACTTTGCAACAAAGATGCAGGGGAGCACAAAGGTTCAAGGAGAACAGCCTGTTTTTTTGTTCCTGCACGATTGCAGAGGATTCCATTCATACTCCTGCAGGTTGTTGGTTGCTGACATGGCCCAGTACGATGGTGCCATCGGCATTGATCTGGGCAACAGCTACACATGCGTGGCTGTGTGGCACAACAACCGCGCTGAGGTCATCCCCAACGAGCAGGGGAACCGCACCACCCCCTGCTGTGTGTGTTTCACAGAGGCGGAGGTGCTAGTGGGTGAGCCTGCCCTGAGCCAATTGGCCAAGAACCCTCGGAACACTGTATGCCACGCCAAGCAGCTGTTGGGCCGTTCGTTTGATGATGTGTTGGTGCAGCAGACCATGAAAAATTGTGGGTTTGAGGTGAAGGACAAGGACGGGGCCCCAGTCATTGTGGTACGACAGGGTGAGGAGGAGCGGGAGGTGATCCCACCCCTACTTGCTTCCTGTGGCCCACCATCATGTTTGCACCTGTGTGGCCATTGTGCTTCGCAAAATTGTATATAAGGAGCACACTGGCACGGATTTGAGAGGCCATCTGTTTTCTCACTGGGCACAGAGGAGGAGGGTGGCTCAGGCTAGGGCTTGAAGGGCAACAAAGAGTCAGAGGGTCTGGAGGGATCCGGGGCAAAAGAGGTCTGGAGCACCGGCATGTGAAAATGTGAGTGCAAGTGCGAAGCCACACGCCATTGCGCGCACTTGCTGCTCAACATAAGGACCCTCAGGAAGGTGGAGGAAGGGACAATACACCCCCCAACAGTGGGGAGCAGAGGGGTCCAGAAAGGGGGCTTGATGAACAGGGCCGCTGACCAGTTCAGGATATTTGTGGTTGGGGTGGGGGGGCAAAACGACCGATTTTGATTGGAGAATTTTCAATTGCATGACGAAACAACCAAGAGGGCCTCTGGCAGGGGGGGGTTTGGCTTCTGGTGGAAAACAACAGCATGCTGGTCCAGCTACCTCCTTCTTCCACTGCCAACTCAAAGGTGTGGTTTCATGCAAAAGGTGTGTTACAGTGAATTATACTGCACTTTAGAGTCTTTTTGCATTTTTTTGCGTTTGATTTCTCCTGTTGTGTGATTTTTTGAGAACCCACTGGATTTAGCCCCTCAAACCCCTCCTGTGGGCCCATCTGCTGCGTGGCTGCAGGATAGGGGTCCAAGCCAGGTTCCCGTGGCTGTTCCGATGGCAGACAATTCCTGGATGTAAACCTCCTCAGCCCACTGCAAATAGCAGGATGGGTCTTTTGGTTCGCGGCTGTGTTGTCCGACTAGAGGGTTTTGCTCGCCAACATTTTGCTGCTCATTGTCCATTTGGTCTATGCAGATCCCTCGTTCCCAGCCCCTCCTCCCCCCCTTGAGGTCACCAATAAGTGGTGGGCTGGACCTGGGGCAGATCGTAAGTTCTGTATCTTTGGGACAAACACAAGGACAGCATTGCACAATGGAGTACAGCATGTGCTCGTTGAGAGCATGGGGGCTGCAACTCCGCGGGTCCTAGGACGCCAACAACCGCCCCCCCAGGGGGCCTCCGGCCAACAACATGTTGTCAGAGGTGCTGGCCTCAGGAGTCCATGGGCGCCAAAGGCGCCCGACGCTCCATGGGCACCAAAGGCATCCGAAAGAAATTTTTGTCCACGTTGCAGACCAACACTATCCCTAAACTCAACCCTGACCCTAACGCCTACCCCAGCCCTAAGCCTAGTCCTAACCCTACCCCTACCCCTAACCCTCACCCTACCTAAACAACCCTAGCCCTATCCAGGATTGAATATTGGGACCGAGCTGGTGGGGGAAGGAACATGGTCTAGCAGGAGAATAGGCAGGGGGGGAGGGGGGGTACTTTTCACGTCCGTGTTGGGCCCGTGCTAACACAACACATGAGGGGGTGGGGGGGGGTACTTTTCACCGCCTGTGTTGGGGCCGTGTTAACACGCCCAATAGGTGGTGTGTTGTGTGATGTGTTGTTGTGTTGTGTTGTGTTGTGTTGTGTTGTGTTGTGTTGTGTTGTGTTGTGTTGTGTTGTGTTGTGTTGTGTTGTGTTGTGGTGTGGTGTGGTGTGGTGTGTTGTGTTGTGTTGTGTTGTGTTGTGTTGTGTTGTGTTGTGTTGTGTTGTGTTGTGTTGTGTTGTGTTGTGTTGTGTTGTGTTGTGTTGTGTTGTGTTGTGTTGTGTTGTGTTGTGTTCTTTAGTGTTGTGTTGGGTTGTGTTGTGTTGTGTTGTGTTGTGTTGTGTTGTGTTGTGTTGTGTTGTGTTATTCCTGGTTTTGTTTTGGTATTTTTTGTTGTGTCATTTGTGCCCTGTTTTTTTTCTTTTTTATTTGTGGTGCGGGGTGTTCTGTTGTATTATGTTGTGCCGTATTATCTTGTGTTGTATTCTGTTGTGTCCTCTTGTGTTGTGTTGTGTTGTGTTGTGTTGTGTTGTGTTGTGTTGTGTTGTGCTGTGTTGTGTTGTGTTGTGTTGTGCTGTGTTGTGTTGTGTTGTGTTGTGCCGAAGGCGCTGTTACCAGAAGGCAATGGCCGTGATGTCTACCCACGGGTACAGGTAAACGGGAGGGTTGTGTGTGTGTTGCGCGCATGCTTTGTGCGAGTGTGTTTTCCTCAGTGGGAAGCGGGGTTATGCTGTGGTCCCAGCTGCTGTGCCCTTGGGTGGCGGCTGCGGGTCCTATGCGGCGCGCGGCGGGGGGGGGGGCACATGCGCCGACCCTGGCTGCGGCGCGAGGGCGGGACTCCATCCCTTGCCGCGATGTGTTGGTGGTGCTTCCTGCGCGCTGTGCCCCCCCCCCCCCCTTCAGCCCACGCGCCATCGCGCTCTGGGCCCGACGTCCTGTGCCGCTTTCTTGCTGCGGCAGGGTGTCTTGCCGCAGCATCCTGGGACAGCACGGCATCCCGCACATGGGTGGGCATCCCGCACAACGCAAGACAACACAACACAACACAACACAACACAACACAACACACCACACCACACCACACCACACCACACCACACCACACCACACAGTGCAGTCTGTCGCTTCTGGCACCCCAGCCCATGCGACCAGTGCCCCCCGCAGGGAGCCCCCCAGGAGGAAGACGAGGCTGCGGAGCAGGCCCCGGAAGAAGAACGGGAGCCAAGGCCCCGTGAGACCTCGCCCGCTCTCGGAACTCCCACTTCGCACGCGGCGGATGACCCTCCGCCCCCCCCCATCGATGTGGATGCGTCCCAGGGCACGGCCACCCAGCTGGCTGGCCTCCTGGATGATGAAGCGGGCGCCCCCAGCCCGGTGGAGCCCCTACCGCCGGTGGTAGAGTTGGATGACGACCCTGCACCGCCGGCAGCCGGCCGCGCCGACAGCCCGCCGGGCGAGCTGGGCCCGCACGAGTCCCGCCTGGCGGCGCTCATCGCCGATACTGCCCTGGAGGAGGCGAACCCCTGCAAGGCCCTGGACGTCGCTGTCTTCCTGGACAGCCAACGCCTGTCGGCGGTGGGACGCCGCATGCGGGCGGCGGGCCAGGACACCACCCCCGTCCCCGGCCCCCATTCCCCGGAGGAAGACGGCCTCCCTCCCCTCCTGGCCCAGTATGCAAAGAGGACCCGCGAGCTGCTCCAGCTCGTGGGCTATACCCTGGGGGTCCTCTCCTTCTCCCTCTCCAGCTGGGAGGGAGATGCCATCCCGGCTCCTCACCCGCCGGGACTTGGGATCACGGTGTATTACGTGATCGAGGGGAGGGTGCAGCTCCGCCTCCCCGCCCCCGAGGGCGGCACGCGCCCAGGGTGGTGGCTCCAGGCCATGGCATATGCGTATGCCTGGCCTGCCCCACCCCCGCCCCGGGCGGTCCCCCCGGATACCAGGGCCCTGGTGCTGATATGCCAGTGCCCGGTACATGTCCCCCGGGGCACGCCGGCCACCGCCCCCCCCCCGGTCCAAATCTGCGTCAAGCGCGGGGACCGGTACACCCCAGTCGACACGGCGAGCATGGACCTCGGGGACAACAAGGCCACCCTCACCCCACCCGGAGGCAACCCCCTGGCCATCGCTACGCCCATGGTGGCCAGGGCCACCTACGATAGGGCTCGGGGGGGACTCGTCATCGTCCCCTCGGCCCTGGGGGCCCAGCAGCTCCGCGACGCCGACTGGAAGGGATGGAGCGCCTCGTGGGTCAGCTACGCCCGGGCCCTCCAGCCGGCCAAGCCGGTCGGCTTCAAGGTCCTGGGGGCGCAGGCCCCGGCCCTGCGAGACTGGGTGCTCCCCAGGCTCACGGGCGAACGGCCAGCGGGGACTCCCTCCCTGACCACGGTGTTTGGCCTCATCGGGCGTGACCTGCGGGCGGCCCAGGAGGCAGCTGGCGGCTCGGCCACACACGCCGACCCCCAGGGCGGACCCACTTCCTCAGAGCCGGACCCGGAGCCGGAGCACCCCACTCCCCCGCAGTCCCAGAATTGAGGGCACCCCGGAGGACGTGCACGCTGTGGGGTACCTGTGGCTCAACGTCCGGGGCCGGTACCTCCGGCAACGCCTCCTGGCGCAAGCCCTACACATGGCAGCGCGCCGCCCTACCCTCCTCGTCCTGGCTGAGGCCCAGTCGCGGGCAGGCCCCGAGGACCCCCCCTTCCAGGACTACGCCCGTCACGTCGTGCTCCCCGCCCACGGCAAGACATGGGCGGGCCTGGAAGTATACGTCCGCACCGGGACAACCACCCGGGCTTCCCTCCTCTGGGGCGCGGAGGATGCCGACGCCCTCCTCATGGAGGTCCTCACCCCGTGGGGTCGGCATCATGTGCTGGCAGCCCATGCCCCCCAAATCAGCATGGGCGTGGAGCCTTACGTGAGATGGTGGGCCGCCGTCTGGAGGGAGGTCACCTGCCTGGTCGACCCGACGACCGTCCTGGTTGTCGCGGACACCAACTCGGCGGCCCGACCGGCAGACAGAGGGACCCCGCGCCCCGAGGACACGGGCTACCGCACGTTCCTGAGGGCCTTCAACCTAAGGGACTTGGTGGACCTTCACCCGGTCCCGCAGGACACATACTCCTGCTTCCAGGGAGCCGCGCGCTCCCGCATCGACACAGCCGCCTGCCATAGCGAAGCGCAGTTCACCATCGCCTCGTACCACTACTGGGCGAGCACCCTCCTCTCGGACCACCACGTCCCCCTCCTTCTCACCATCGCCTTCCCGGTGAACCGGCTGGACAAGCCCAGCCCCCATACGGTCTCCCGCACCCCGGAGTACCACCTGGGCCCAGTGGCCCTGTCCCCGGCCGACACGGCCGAGTTCCACAACTCAATACTCCGCAGGAGAGCCTTGGACCCCCAGCTCGCCCCGATTCGGTGGCTGAAAGGCCTGCAAAGGGCCATCTACGATTGGGCCCACGCCACGGGCAGGGTCCGAGCCCTCCGCTTCCGGCAGTACCGCCTCAAGACGCGCCCGGCGGAGCGAGCTCCCCCCTCGCGGGCTCCCCAGCAGCCCTTCCCGGCGCGCAGCATGCTCCCCACGGTGGGGCGTTTTACAGTGATGGCCCACAGCATATTGGGCACCTCAGTGACGGCGGGGCACGCCCTCAAGCGGAGCCTAGTGGCCTTGGGAGAAGCCCAGCGCCAGCAGAGCCTCCGGGGGGTGAAACGCAGTGCCCTCCGACGCAAGCAGGAAACCCTCAATTTGAAACGCACCCCAGAGCAGTGGAGGGAGGTGCAGCGTCGTAGCAGGGGCCCCCCGCGCAATGTCTCGGAAATCCCCCTGGACAGCAAGGCGCTCCTCAACCCCAGGGAGACGTTGTCTGCCCTGTACTTGAGCCGCCTACGGCTCCAGGGCCATAGCTACCGGATCCGAGATGACCCCGACCGATGGGCCCACTTCCAGAGGTACCTGGGGCTCCTGCCGCAGCATGCCCCGCCAGCCCGCGGCGACTATGTCCAGCCCCGCCACCTCTGGGAGGTGCAGTCGGGGAAGGCCCGCGGCCCCGACCTCCGCCTACCCGAAGCGGACATCTGCATCGATATCTCCTGGTACCGACACCTGACGGAGGCGGACCAGAAGACCCTGTGCACCGTGGTGCGCAGCCCCCCAGTCAGCCGCACGGTGGGCAGGCGGGGGCGGGTCACCCTGCTCCTAAAAAACCCGGACCAGCCGGTCCAGGAGGCGACCCTCCGGGGGATAACCATCTCCTCCCACGTCTCCAAACTCGAGCCCACGGCCTTCTATGCCGTGGCGACAGCCGTCTACGAGCGGGCCCTGGGGGGCCCCCGCCTAGTGGGGGGCATGCGGGGGATTTCCCTCTAGGAGGTCGTCCGCACGGTGCACATGAAGCTGGACCTGGCCAGGCTTCAAAACCGGATAGTGGACGTCCTGATCACGGATCTCGCAAAATTCTTCGACGTGATCGCGCAGGACATTCACCCTATAGTGGGAGCCCGGGTGGGCCTGGGAGAGGCCGACCACCTCGCCACCCATACCGAGGGTTTCTCCTACACCCTGCCCTTGGGCCCCTGGCAGTCCCACACCCTGACGCAGCTCCTGAGTACGCCCAAGGGTACCGTCCAGGGGGTCCATGCGGGGGCGACGGCGGCGCTCCCCTTCTTGCGATACATGGACATCGCATACCGGTCCTCGGCGGTAGAGCCCTTCCGCTTGCCGGGACTCATGTGGGTGGACGACACGATCGTCCTCTTGGAGCGGGACGATTCCCACCCCATACAGGGGGTCCTATTGGATCAGCGGGTATACTACCAGGGAATCCTGCGGGTGGACGTCCCTGACCGCAAGATCCAGCACGGCTCCACGTCAGACCCACGGCCCCTACGGTCGCCTACGCCAGCAGCCGTGGCCCGCCACCTAGGCCGCGCGTGGGTGACGAGTACCCTGGACCAGCGGCGGGAGGCACTGGCAGGGGCCCCGGAGATACAGCCCTCCAGGGTCCTCCGGTATATGGGAACCGACATTTACCTCCAGGGGGCGCCTACGGCCCCCCGCAACCTGCCAGAGGTCGGGGCGGAGCTCTGGACACAGCTCCGCCCCCAGCGGCTCTCCCCGGACGCGGCCATGATGGTGCTCATGGCCAAGCTCCCGAGCAAGCTGCTCCCCTTGGCCAGCGTGTACCGCCCCACGGCCAAGGTACACGCGGCAAACAATGCTCTCATGGTGCGAGCATACAAGCACGTGACGGGCATCTCCCGCCACGCTCATACCGACGCGCTCTGGGGACGCTGGGAGCATGGGTGCAAGGGTCTCACTCGGTCAGAGCACTCGTGGCAGGCAGCGGTAGTTCGAGACTGGGTTCGGCAGGGGGCCTGGGCCAAGCAGGAGTTCCGGGACTCCCAGGCCTACTACCTGCAAACGCACCAGGCGCTCAGGGGGGGCTGCCCGGCGGTGCTTACCCCAGGGGAGTACACGCATCACCCCAAGTGCCCCCACCTCATAGCCACGCTGCAGCGGGTCGTGGATGAGGTGGCTCCGCCCATGTGGATGCCGGGCCAGTGCTCAGGGACCACCCCCATCTTGGTCCGAGGTCCCGGTGGGCCGCGATCGGCGGCAGCGGCGGCCCCTGCCCCCCGGGTGGAGGTGTACACAACTCTGTATGGCGCCGTCGCGCAGGTGGTCGTCCCCCCGACGGTGTACGAAACGGTACAGGCCCTGGGCTACCATCACCTCGGCGACCTCTACACGGAGAATCACCAGGTGCTGCCGGAGCGAGCCCTAAAGAGACGAGCGCCAGCCCGCAAGGGGATCCCCGGGCTACGGGCGTGGCTGGCCCGCCACGCTGCGGTACTGGTCCCGCTCCTGAGGGAACCCACGCCGCGATGGCAGGCGGCGCCCAAGGACTGGATCCCGAGGGCCGTGCCCACCTGTCAGGCGGAAGTCATAGTGGGGGGCGGGGCGGCCAAAACCACCCGAATGGAGACGATATACCATAGGGGACAGCCCCTCCGGATGACCGCGGCCCTGCAGGACACCATGGAGACCGCGGGCTGGGCGTCAGAACCCCGGGTGTGCCAGCAGCCCCCGGGCACCCTGCCCAGCGACACCAGGCTTCACCGCCTCCTGGTGGCCCTCCTGGATATCCAAGTGCAGGTGGATGCGCCACTGCACGCCCAGCTGTGGGGCGACCACCGGCAGGAGTCCCTGGCCCAGCTCCAGCGCACTGGGGTAAGGGCGCCCACCGTCGTGTGGACGACAGCCCCCCCGACTGCCGCCTACTGGAACTGGGCCAGCACATCGCAGGCCCCTCTCGTGACGATCACCTCGACGCTGCCGCCGTTTCCGTGGATCGCCATAGCCCCGGCGGCGGTGGCGCGCTTCCAATATCCAGCGGAGTGCATGGCGCACAAATGCCCGGGGCACCCGCACAAGGGACCCCTCTATTACTCCCTCGATACGGTGGGGACAATGCCAGCGGAGCTACACCAGGCCCTGCGCACCCACCTCAGGGAGCACCATGGGGACATGGCCCTCCTGGCGCCCCACGGCCGGGCGACCGACCCCCCGCGAGTGTTGGCCCCTGAGACTCGCCCAGGCTTCTGGTTCCATGACCTGCCTGCGCTGGCGACCCTCCGGGGCAGTGTCCGGGCGGTAGATGCAGGGGCCACGCAGGCGGGTATGGCCATGGCCGGGGTCGTCCAGAGCGGGCCTGGGGAGTATCAGGCCCAGGTGGCCTCAGGAGTGGGCACCTCCCAGGAGGGGGAAGCGATGGCCCTCCTCTCGTATGCCCGCCGGCTGGCGACACAGCAGGGGGTTTCCAGGCTGGTGCCGGACTCGGAGGCAGCAGTGGGGGCCCTCCGCACGTACCAGGAAGGAGGGCACTGCGGAGATGGCATCCACCACCTCTACGCCACTGTCCTGGGGGGGCAGCGCCTCTCCCCGAGGTCTGCCATCAATGTGGTGACCACACCGTCGCACTGGATCACGGACCTCAACGTCCGTGTGGACGCAGCGACGCGGGAGCCGCCGGAGGTAGACCTCACGTGGCTCCTCAGGCGCCCCTACTCATTCATCCCCCCAGTGCCCTTCCGCGACCAGTGCCAACTCTCCCCGACGGCGCTGAGTGACTGGTTGCAGGACCGGACCTCCAAACCGGCGCAAGCCATCTACGAGGCCCGCCGGGGGGTAAATTTCATGCCAGGGGGGGGCCTCCCCCTGGACAGGTTCGACCACGACCAGCAGCGCCACATCACGGCGCATCGCATGGACAACGTCCCGACCATGACCGTCGTGGCCCACCGTTCCTCCCACCGGGGCACGGTGCTGGATACAACGTGCCTCCTGTGCGGGACGCACCCCGAGACGGCGTCCCACCTGTGGGCCTGCTCGGCTCAATCGCACGAGTGGGGGCCAGCCCGCCGGCGCCTCGCAGCGTGGCTCGACCAGAAGGTGGGGCCACGGGCGGCCCCAGTGCGTCACCAGCTGTGGGAACCGACTGTGCTGGAGCAGTGGGCGACAGCCCTGCGGACCCCCTCCATGCAGCTGGCCCACCTGGAGTGTACGGGGCCCCACTCGCTGGGCACGGAGTTCCTCCGCCACGTCGTGGAGGAGTCCATACGGATCTGGTACGCCCACGCCAAGGCGCGTGCCACACTGCTGAAGGCCCGCCTGGGCCCGGGCAGCACGATGGCGTGGGCGTTGCAGGAGCTGCGCCTGCACCAGCAAGCAGAAAGGGAAGGGGTGCAGCGGGAGCTCCTGGAATAATCGCGGTCGCCAGAGGCGAACTCACCAGGTCTCCCCGACTCCCCCTTCCCATGCCGAGGCCTACACACTTACGCACGGCGCGCACACAACACACACAGCCCAGCCCGTTTACCTTTACCCGTGGGTAGACATCCCGGCCTTTTGCCTTTTGGTAACAGCGCCTTCGGCACACCACACCACACAACACAACACAACACAACACAACACAACACAACACAACACAACACAACACAACACAACGCAAACAGGGGGTGGTGGGGGGTTGTCCAATGGCAGTTGTTGTCCGTGGACCGCCCTGTTGGTTCCTGCCATTTTTCGTCAGTCCGGCCCGAGCAGGCTCGCGGCGCCGGTGGGGCAGCCCTCCTCGTTCAATGGCCGGGCGTGTGCGGAAAAACAGTCAAGCCTACGTACTCGTACTCGTAACTGTACAACAACACAGTGTTCACGGCAATGTTATGAGTTCCACCCCTTGCTCTGCACGCTTGTCATGCTACTTAAGAAAAATATCCGAATTCACACTTGAATAAATGCCAACAGCAAAGAGCAGTGTCTCCAATGCACTCAAAAATGGTCATAAACCCATGAAAGATCGCAAGATGAAACTCAATCACCCTTCTTCTACACCAGATCGTCCAGGTTGGTCTCAGGCCCCTCACCGTACCCTCACGATGTCATAAGTGGTAGCAACACATCATGTCACACCACACCAACACCCCGCCACCGATGGCTGTCAACGATGCATTTGCGACGGACGAGCAGCGGGAACGGGAGTTTTGAATCTGGGTCGAGACTCAACGCAACTCCCCAGACGTAGCTGCATCAGACGATGATCAAGAAAAGGAATGCAAGGCAGCAGCAGCAAATGAAGGTGGTGATCAGGAGATGGTCAGTGAGCCTGCACCCAAACCCGAGCCGAAAGAAACTGATCCCAGAAGAGCCCGAAAAGAGTGATCCGAAGGAACTGTACCCCATCGACGTGATGTCGACCCCAAATTACTCGCCACCGCCCACGTCAGATATGCAAGCTGGAGATACGCCAATTACGCAGGCTGGAGAGCACTGGGAAAGCGAATGGGCTGAAGAAGAATGGACTGGAGAATGGGCTCAAGATGAATGGACTGCAGAATGGGCTGAACAAGAATGGACTGGAGAACGGGCTGAAGAAGAATGGACTGCAGAATGGGCTCAAGGAGAAGGTCTGAATGACGATGACTGGGTACGACCCGCTGATTGGTGGTACGATACTGAACGCAAAGATAGCGCAGAAGCTGGTAACAAAAGCAAGGACCACGCATGGTATGACCCGGATCCATCCATGAGAGCGGATGATGAGTCCCATCGAAGCGCAGATGACCACCCGCAGAGGCGCAGCCCCTGGACGCGGGACAAAGAATCTCCGTATGCAAGGCGAACGGATGACGGCCCGCAGAGTAGCAGCCCCTGGCCGCGGCGCGAAGAATCTCCATATGCAAGGCGCATGGATCACCACCCGCAGAGTCCCCTGGCCGCGCGACGAAGAATCTCCATATGCAAGGCGCACGGATGACCACCTGCAGAGTCGCAGCCCCTGGTCACAGGACGAAGAATCTCCATATGCAAGGCGAACGGATGACGATCAGATTGTTTTGCGAGTGAACAACATTACGACTAACAATGTCGTGGAGGTCTCCAATGATCTGGCGCGTTGGTTGCGATCCTCCTGGAGCGGACGGCATGGCGAGCAGCCGGGGATGAGGGGTTTTGGATGCCGAATGTGCAGCGGCACATTTGGCGGCAGGCCAACCCCGCAAATACCCATCAACCGACGCGAACGTTGCAAGACGGATCGTACATTGTGCGCTGCAGGCATGCAGACGGTTCGCCGTACCGACCACAAGCTCCGGCACTCGGCAGGATCCAGCGAGTGCGTGAATGTGAGGCAGAAGCGCCCGCGCGCAGGCGCCAGCGTATTTCAGCATATGCTCAGCAGTCCACACGTGCAGCTGAGCCGGCGGTGGAACACGAAGAATCAATGAATCAAGACCCGAGCACGGCCGCTCCTACTCTTCTTTCTACTCTGGGCATTCTGTGGCCCATGCTCTTTTCCGGAGCCGAGAATCGGCGCGAACTACCTTCTGACAACAGCCCGTCTCAGGGTGGCGAGGCCCCCGGAAGGAACAAATGGCGCAGCCACGGACACGAATTAGCCCGTCGCACAGAAGACAGGCGTGCACGTGAAAGTGCACCGGGGAAGGGTGACTGGAGCAGCAACAAGAATGAACCGACCCATCGTGGATGGCATGACCGCGGCCGTGGACCGACGCACCGCTATGGGAAAGGTGGAGGCCGCTACCACAGTACCCATGAGCCCAGCACACCGCCCCGATCTGGTGCCGGAGCATGGCGCAAGGGCGGAAAAGGGGAAAGGCAGTCCAGACGCAGAAGCCCTTGTGAGATCACCTTGAACGTGTCCCCTGGAGTGCGGATCAATGTCAGCAGGCAGATTCGCCGCTGAGCGGACCAAGCCGGAGCTGGAGAGACGGAGCCGGAGAGGCCTAAGAGGCCTGAGCTGGAAAGTCGTGAGCTGGAGAGATGCCAGTGATGGGGATTCTGCCCCTCCGAAAGGTACTTCCACGCGAATGTCAAAACTGTCACTCAGCAAGCATGTGCCCAAAGTCAGGAATCCGCATCATAGAAGTGGTTCGGTGCTAGCTGGAGACAACCCGCCTAGTTTCTTCCCCCATGTATTCACGCCTTCCCTGTCCTGCCCAACGGAATGGGCACCACTCCAGCCATGATCTGAAAGCACACGTTTGACCCCTCTGCAATGCAAGCACACGCACGCACCAACGGCATGCCTGTGCTATGCCACGCGCCTCACAGAATGGGTTTGGTGGCAACTGGGGGCATCGCGCCGATCTCTTTTCGCGGCATTTCAGACACGGAACCAAACCTGAATCCAAGCTGAAGTGATGTCGGCAACGGGGATCCTGCCCCTATGAATGGTACCTCGGCCAGAATGTCAGAAACGCCGCACTGCATGCGCCTGCCCGTATCAAGGAACCCGTGTCACAGAAACGGTTCAATGCCAGCTGGAGACAACCTGTCTAACCTTTCGCCCAATGCTTCCAAGACTCCCCTGTCCAGCCCGACGGGATGGGCACCATAGCAGTGATGATTAGAATGCACACACGGAAGTCATCTGCAATGCAAACACGTGCGTGCACCAGCAACATGCTCGTGCTTTATCCTCTGCCGTGAAGCACTGGTCCAGGGCCTGATGGAGACACCCCGCCAACTCCCCCCCACCGTATCTCAGTCCAATCGGTCAAGTCAAAGAACCAAGCCAGAGTCCAAGCTGGAGAAACTGGGAATTCTGCTCATATAAAGGGCACCTCAACCAGAATGCAGGAACTGTCACCCAGCAAATTACAGAACTCGTCATGTGCTACTTGGAGACCACTCGCCGAACCCTCCCCCAGCGTTCTTGAGACTCTCCTGTCCGGCCCGACGGAATGGGTACCCATCATGTCATGATCCACATGCACACGTCCAAACCCTCAACATCCCACCATATATATGCATAATCAGCGCAGTCTGACAGAATACAAAAGCAAAGTACAGAAAAGCATCGCATACACACGTGTCCATCATGCAGCCTGCCTGCCTAGAAGAAGAATTCACCGAACCAAAAGAACGCAAACGACAAATCACACAGAGGTGACACAGGGGCGACAAGGGGCCAACGCGGGGATGACAAGGGGGCGACACAGAAGCGACACAGGGGCAACGCAGGGAGGACACAAAGGCGACACGGGGGCGACATAGGAGCGACATAGGGGCGACATGGGGGGGGGCACAAGGGCGACATGGGAGTGACACAGAGACGACACAAAGGCGACATCCGAACACTCACGCACACGTGACCACCACATCAAGCAAGCCCCACACGCACCACCGGTATGCTCATGCGGCCATGATGTCAGCAGAAGCAATAACACAAAGCACCCAAAGCAAGATGGAGGCACTCTCTTTGGCGGCCATCGGCCCGTCCGTGAACCAGACTCATGTCCAACGGACGTAGGTATCCCACATGGGAAAAGCCAGCATAACAGAACCCCTCACGGTACAATCTCAATGCGGGAACCGTCACTCAGCAAGCGTACACCTCACAGAAGTGGTGCAGTGTTAGATGGAGTCAATCCGTCACCCACTTCTGATCGTACCCCCATCGATTTCGTTGTGTCCAACTAGACAAGCACCAGTCCACAGCAAGCCACAATGACTGCACACTTCTGACCCATGCACGACCCAAATTCTCTAATGCTCCATGAGCAATCCAGAGTCTTTACAACAGCATACAAGCACCCCAAGTATGCCTGACACATTGAAAGAACGCGCCCCACAGCACAGCCCCAATGCCCAGTGTTGAGAATCTGCTGCAAATCTCACTGTATATATAAGCTTCATGTAGCGTCTAAAAGTATGAGCATTGGACCAGTCAAGGACCAACGAACTCACTTCAAGTGACAAGTCAATCCACCATCAGGACTTCACTCTCCTCGTTCTCCCCGCGCACCTGACAGGCCACATGTGCACAAGAAGGCAAAATCATGTCACACAAGCGAAATCAATCCCCACGCGAGCACACATCAACCTCCAAACAGAATCACAGGCAAAGCATCAGCACATCTTAAGGCACTCAGCAGCATCGCACACAAACGAGCATGCCTGTCTGTCCTGATGCTTACCTATGAGATAGAATAGAACAAAAAACCAGGAGACCTCCTATCAAGAACCTCAAATATAGGCGGGTCACAACCCTCTCCCCGACCTCCATAACAAGCAAGCCCTCGGTTACTCCGCCCGCATGCGCTCGCCACTCTCAGGTAAGCACCCATTCCATGTGCACGCAACATGCACATGGAAAATGCCCGTTTGCACGGAACTAGTTCAGTGCCAACCGGAGGCGACAAACTAAACCCCCGCCCCAAAAATAGGAACCGGTTCTTATTTTTGACCCAGTTGGTGGCGGTAGCAGGGGGGGTTCTTATTTTTGGGGGCGGTTCCTATTGCGTTTGACACCTCCTCCTGCCTTCGGAAAAAATGGACATTTTTGATGGCTTGCACCCACAGTGTGCGGACTCCATTGACGTGGAAAAATCAGACTCATCTGAGGACTCAGATATGGAGGTGGACGGCACTCCCATTGAAAAACAGCCAAAGCCCATTGTGATTTTCAAGGGTGAAGGGAATGTGTTCAAACACGAAAAACCCCCATACCACCCTGATGTGTCTGTGTATTTCCAGTCCAGTGGTGTCGTGGATGAAGATGTGATGTCTCTTATTTATGCCGAGTGGGACAGATTTCTCGGCGATGTGTCCCGCATGCTGGTTGGGGATGCAGCCAAACCACATTGGACCCCCAAAGCCAAATGCAATGTCTTGGATAAGACGTTGTTTGCCCGTTTGAAGGAATCAACAACATCTGTTGGGCAGTACCTGGGCACCGATTTCAACTTCCTGTTCAAAGATAATTATGCTAATATTTTTACCACAGAGGTGGAGCCTAAGCTGAAAGGGCAAGGGTTGTCAGCCAGAGACAGACGGGTGTTGGTGACACGCATTGTCGCCAAGGCCCACAGCTTAACCATCAGTGCTGGCAATGCCAACCGACATCAGGTCTTCAAAAAGATGGGCTATCTCCCTGCTAACCCATCTGACATCAAGCTGCGGGTTCTGCCCTCTTACACTTTTGTTCCAATCTCTGAGGTGGAGCAGCATGTTCAGCAAATGGTAGCTGCAAAGGCTGAGGCAGTGCCTGAACCTGATCCTGTCTGCAACCTGCCACCAGCAAAGCGCCAAGCCACCATCACTTCGTATTTCCGCAAGTAACTGATGCACAAAAAACTCTTCAGTGTTCCCCGCTTTTGTCTTGCTTGTGTCCAAGGTGGTTCTTATTTTTGACCCGCTCGGTGGAAAGCCCCAGGCGGTTCTTTTTTTTGGGGCGGTTCTTAGTTTGGGGCCAGTTCTTATTTTTGGGACAGGGGTTTACAACCTCATCAAAGCACCCCATATATGCTGATGCCAAAGAAGTCATCAAATTCTTGGGGCGTCAGACATCATTCAGGAATGGCTTTGAACATTACCTCACCAAAGAACACAGCACCAGTTCACGATCGGACATGTTCACACCTGCAGCGTCCCGATCAGTGTCCGCCGGAACCTTCGATAATCGGGATCACGAGCACAAAACGTTCTCTGGAGTGCGAAAAGCTTCTTTCGCCTTATTGATGCATGCATCGTGCCACTTCTCCATGCCCTCATCGAAACCCATATCCGCACGAGAAGCAGACCACATCACGCGAACCAAAGTAATCAGAGCGGAGAACTGGGATAGCACCAGATCCATTCCAAGCATTGAATGCTTTCACATTGCATAAACGAATTAATGAAGGACGACCCAAAGAAGATCATTGATGAATGAATCACAAACGAACAAAGCAAGGGCCCCTGCTCCCTACTCCGTGCTCCCTATTGCTCCCATCCCCCTCAAGCAGCCCACCACATCCCGGTCCACGAAGAAACGAGAAAGTACCAACGCTTTCCATTGCACAAGGTACAATACACAAAAGACATGCCACAATTTTATGGCAAACAGAGAACAAAGCCAGCAACAAATACTATAGTCAAGGAGATCACCATAATAGGAACATAGGTGAAATGAATCAAGGGTGAATGAAATGACGATGAACCATTCAAGAGAGAAGAAATCACGAAAAAAAATGCAAATAACGAAACACACAATTAATCTCCAAACACCCCACCCCCTAGCCACATGATTACACATAGTCAAGAAATCACGCGGACAAACAAACAGACAACAAGACCCAGAAGGAAGGCAAAAACAAGCCCAGATAAAACATGACTCAGTACAGCTCCAACATCCAAACCCTAATCAAGACTGAATATTGGGACCTAGCTGGTGGGGGAGAGAATATGAGCCACGACTGGCGAGGGACATCAAGAATGATTCACGCATTGATGGTTCTTGACAAAGTGAAATCAGCTTGCAAGTAAACCCCATCACCACGAGGCCCACTTTCAAGGTTTTTTGGAGTTCTGAGGGGCCAAAATGCCCCAAAAAAGGCCTCAAAATGGGCTCAAAATGGACTCATTTCGCCCATCTGTGCACCCCAAATGGTCTAGGATGATGTTTGGAAAAATGCGTTTTTGACCCATTTTTGACCCATTTTTGGTCCCAAGACGGCCCATTTTCAATGCATTTCGGGATTTTTAGAGGACCAAAATGGGCCACCACGAGCTCAACACAGTCCAAAAACACTAGTTTTAGCGTCACCCATGGTCTAGGATCATTTCTGATAACAGTCATCTTTTTGCCCCTACTGGACCCTGTTGACCCATTTGGGCACCCACCTATTTGGGGTTGAGCTCGCAGCTTGCCGCAGCCTAGTGGTCCTAGGTATTGTGGTCTAGGCGTCCGTTTGGGCAATTTTGAGGGGTGGAAACCACAAAAAGTCGGGGGTTGCGCGTGGAGTAGGTGTCCTCGGAAGCGCATTTTTAGCCATGTAGCGAAAGATATGGCCTATTCTGTGTTTGTGGCTGTCGGCATTTGGAGCTTGTGGGGGCCTTTTTGGGCCGTTTGCGGGACATATCATGGAGTTAGCGGGCTGCAAAGAGCTGGCTGACACGGGGAAGTCAAGCTGCACGTGGTGTGTATCCGCCGTTTTACTTCGTTTGGCCGTTTTGAATGTGTTCCAAGGCTTTTTTGGGCCAAAAATGACTGTTTTTTGGCCCTAAACTGCAGCTTTTGAAACGGAGGTCCGCCATTTGCGCATCCCGTTCCCGGCCGCCACCGTTGAGTTTCTTGCTCAAATTTTGTGTGATTGTACTTCACACCCATAGGTATCATGCACCAAAATTTCACCCGAATCCAAAGCACCACGACGGAGTTCTGGTTTTTCCCCATTTCGCGCATGCTGCTGTTTGCTTGCTGCTTGCTTGCTTGCTTGCTTGCTTGCTTGCTTGCTGCTGCTGCTAAACCTCGTAGGTCCACCCTAGACACTAAAAAGGGTTTTAAAACCAAGACTGGTTCCACCAGCTTGGTGACCCTAATCAAGACTGAACATTGGGACCGACTTGGTGCGGGAGGGATCATCAGCTATGACTGGTGAGGGACATCAATCATGATTCATACATTGATGGCTCTTGACAAAGTGAAATCAGCTTGCAAGTGAACCACATCACCACAAGGCCCACTTTCAAGGTCTTCCGGACTTCTGAGGGGCCAAAATGCCCCAAGATGGGCTCAAAATGGGCTCATTTCACCCGTTTGTGCACCCCGAATGGTCTAGGATGAGGTTTGGAAAAATGCGTTTTTGACCCATTTTCGACCCATTTTTGGTTTCAAAACACGCCATTCCCAAGGCATTTTGGGATTTTTGGAGACCCAAAATGGGCCACCACAAGCTCAAAACATTCCAATAACACTTGTTTTTGGCATCGATCATGGTCAAGGATCATTTTTGAGAAAAGTCATCTTTTTGCCCCTATTGGACCCTGTTGACCCATTTGGGCACCCACTTGTTTGGGCTTGAGCTTGCAGCTTGCCGCAGCCTAGTGGGCCTAGGTATTGGGGTCTAGGCGTCCGTTTGGGCAATTTTGAGGGGTGGGAACAAACAAAAATGGAGGGTTGCGGGTGGAGTAGGTGCCCTTGGAATCGCATTTTGAGCCATGTAGCCAAAGATATGGCCTATACTTGGTTTGTGGCTGTCAGCATTTGGAGCTTGTCGGGGCCTTTTTGGGCCGTTTGCGGGACATATCATGGAGTTAGAGGGACGTAAAGAGCTGGCTGACACGGGGAAGGGAAGCCGCACGTGGGGTGTACCCACCGTTTCCCTTCGTTTGGCTGTTTTGAATGTGTTCCAAGGCTTTTTTGGCCCAAAAATGGCTGCTTTTGGCCCTAAACTGCAGTTTTTCAAAACTGAGGTCCGCCACTTGCGAAACTTGTTCCCGGTCGCCACCGCTAAGTTTCTTGCTCAAATTTTGTGTGATTGTACTTCACACCCATAGGTATCAACCACCAAAATTTCAGCTTGATCTAAAGTAGCACGACAGAGGTTTGATTTTTACCCATTTCGCGCGTGCTGCTGCTTGCTTCTGCTGGTGCTAAACCTAGTAGGTCCAGCCTGGACACTAAAAAGGGTTATAAAATCGAGATCGGTTGCACCAGCTTGGTGACCCTAATCTTAACCCGAACCCTCACCTTAATCAAGACTAAATATTGGGACCGAGCTGGTGGGGGAGGGAACATCAGCTATGACTGGTGAGGGACATCAAGAATTATTCACCATTGATGGCTCTTGACAAAGTGAAATCAAATGCAAGTGAACCCCATCACCACGAGGCCCACTTTCAAGGCTTTTTGGACTTTTGAGGGGCCAAAATGCCCCAAGATGGGCTCAAAATGGGCTCACAATGGGCTCATTTCACCCGTTTGTGCACCCCAAACGGTCTTGGATGAGGTTTGGCAAAATGCGTTTTGGACCCATTTTTGACCCATTTTTGGTCCCAAAAGAGCCCATTTTCAAGGCATTTTGGGATTGTTGGAGGACCAAAATGGGCCACCACAAGCTCAAAACGGTCCAAAAACACTTGTTTTAGCGTCGCACGTGGTCTAGGATCATGTTTGAGAAAAGTCATCTTTTTGCCCCTACTGGACCCTGTTGACCCATTTGGGCACCCACTTGTTTGGGCTTGAGCTTGCAGCTTGCCGCAGCCTAGTGGGCCTAGGTACTGGGGACTAGGCGTCCGTTTGGGCAATTTTGAGGGGTGGGAACATCAAAAACTGGAGGGTTGCGGGTGGAGTAGGTGCCCTCGGAATCGCATTTTGAGCCATGTAGCCAAAGATATGGCCTATTCTTGGTTTGTGGTTGTTCGGATTTGGAGCTTGTCAGGGCCTTTTTGGGCCGTTTCCGGGACATATCACGGAGTTAGAGGGCCGCAAAGAGCTGGCCGACACGGGGAAGTCAAGCCGCACATGGAGTGTGCCCACCGTTTCCCTTCGCTTGGCTGTTTTGAATGTGTTCCAAGGCTTTTTTGGCCCAAAAATGGCTGTGTTTGGCCCTAAACGTCAGCTTTTGAAACGGAGGTCCGCCACCTGCGAATCCCGTTCCCGGCCGCCACCGTTGAGAGTCTGGCTCAAGCTTTGTGTGATTGTACTTCACACCCATAGGTATCATGTTCCAAAATTTCAACCAAATCCAAAGCACCACGACGGAGTTCTGATTTTTCCCCATTTCGCGCGTGCGGCTGCTTGCTTGCTGCTTGCTTGCTTGCTTGCTGCTGCTGCTAAACATAGTAGGTCCGCCCTAGACACTGAAAAGGGTTATAAAACCAAGACTGGTTCCACCACTTCGGTGACCTTAACCCTAACCCTAACCCTCACCTTAATCAAGACTGAATATTGGGACCGAGCTGGTGGGGGAGAGAACATCACCTTTGATTGGTGAGGGACATCAAGAATGATTCACACATTGATGGCTCTTGGTTTGATAACCCTTTCTAGTGTCTAGGGTGGACCTACTAGGTTTAGTAGCAGCAGCAAGTAAGCAAGCAGCAGCACGCGGGAAATGGGGAAAAATCAGAACTCCGTCGTGGTGCTTTGGATTTGGTTGAAAATTTGGTGTATGATACCTATGGGTGTGAAGTACAATCACACAAAGTTTGAGCCAGACTCTCAACGGTGGCGGCCGGGAACGGGATTCGCAAGTGGCGGACCTCAATTTCAAAACCTGCAGTTTAAGGCCAAACCGAGCCATTTTTTTTGGGCCAAAAAAGCCTTGGAACACATTCAAAACGGCCAAACGTAGGGAAACAGTGGGTACACTCCATGTGCGGCTTGACTTCCCCGTGTCGGCCAGCTCTTTGCGGCCCTCTAACTCCATGATATGTCCCGCAAACGGCCCAAAAAGGCCCCGACAAGCTCCAAATCCCGACAGCCACAAACCAAGAATAGGCCATATCTTTGGCTACATGCCTCAAAATGCGATTCCGAGGGCACCTACTCCACCCGCAACCCTCCAGTTTTTGTGGTTCCCACCCCTCAAAATTGCCCAAACGGACGCCTAGACCCCAATACCTAGGCCCACTAGGCTGCGGCAAGCTGCAAGCTCAAGCCCAAACAGGTGGGTGCCCAAATGGGTCAACAGGGTCCAGTAGGGGCAAAAAGATGACTTTTCTCAAACATGATCCTAGACCATGTCCGACGCTAAAACAAGTGTTTTTGGACCGTTTTGAGCTTGTGGTGGCCCATTTTGGGCCTCCAAAAATCCCAAAATGCCTTGAAAATGGGCTGTTTTGGGACCAAAAATGGGTCAAAAATGGGTCAAAAACGCATTTTTCCAAACCTCATCGTGGACCGTTCGGGGTGCACAAATCGGTGAAATGAGCCCATTTTGAGCCCATTTCGAGCCCATTTTGGGGCAGTTTGGCCCATCAAAATTCCAAAAAGCCTTGAAAGTGGGCCTCGTGGTGATGGGATTCACTTGCAAGCTGATTTCACTTTGTCAAGAGCCATCAATGTCTGAATCATTCTGATTGTCCTCCACCAGTAATAGCTGATGATCCCTCCCCCACCAGCTCGGTCCCAATATTCAGTCTTGATTAGGGTGAGGGTTAGGGTTAAGCTCACTGAAGTGGTGGAACCAGTCTAACCCTTTTTAGTGTCTAGGGTGGACCTACGAGGCTTAGCAGCAGCAGCAAGCAGGCAAGCAAGCAGCAAGCAGCACGCGCGAAATGGGGAAAAATTAGATGTCCGTTGTGGTGCTTCAAATTCAGCTGAAATTTTGGTGGATGATACCTATGGGTGCGAAGTACAATTATACAAAGTTTGAGCAAGAAACTCAACGGTGGCGGCCGGGAACGGGATTCGTAAGTGGCGGACCTGAGTTTCAGAAAGTGCAGTTTAGGGCCAAAAAAGTCATTTTTGGGCCAAAAAACACCTGGAACACATTCAAAACGGCCAAACGAAGGGAAACGGTGGGTACACTACACGTGCGGCTTAACTTCCTCGTATCAACGAGCTCTTTGCGGCCCGCTAACTCCACGATATGTCCCGGAAACGGCCCAAAGAGGCCTCGAGAAGCTCCAAATCCCAACAACCACAAACCAAGAATAGGCCATATCTTCGGCTACATGGCTCAAAATGCGATTCCGAGGGCACCTACTCCACCCGCAACCCTCCAGTTTTTGTGGTTTCCACCGCTCAGATTTGCCCAAACGGATGCTTAGACTCCAATACCTAGGCCCATTAGGCTGCGGCAAGCTGCAAGCTCAAGCCCAAACAGGTGGGTGCCCAAATGGGTCAACAGGGTCCAGTAGGGGCAAAAAGATGACTTTTCTCAAACATGATCCTAGACCACGTGCGGCGCTAAAACAAATGTTTTTGGACCGTGTTGAGCTTGTGGTGGCCCATTTTGGTCCTCCGAAAATCCCAAAATGCCTTGAAAATGGGCTGTTTTGGGACCAAAAATGCGTCAAAAATGGGTCAAAAACGCATTTTTCCAAACCTCATCCAAGACCATTTGGGGTGCACAAACGGGTGAAATGAGCCCATTTTGAGCCCATTTTGGGGCATTTTGGCCCCTCAAAAGTCCAAAAAGCCTCGCAAGCGGGCCTCGTGGTGATGGGGTTCACTCGCAAGTTGATTCCATTTTGTCAAGAGCCATCAATGTGTGAATCTTTCTTGATGTCCCTCACCAGTCATAGCTGATGTTCCCTCCCCCACCCGCTCGGTCCCAATATTCAATCTTGATTAGGGTCACCGAGCTGGTTGAACCAGTCTGCGTTTTATAACCCTTTTTAGTGTCCGGGCTGGACCTACCAGGTTTAGCAGCAGCAGCAGCAAGTAGCAAGCGGCAAGCAGCAAGCAGCAACCCGCGCGAAATGGGTAAAAATCAGACCTCCGTCGTGGTGCTTCAGATTCAGCTGAAATTTTGGTGGATGATACCTAAGGGTGTGAAGTACAATCACACAAAGTTGGAGCAAGAAACTCAACGGTGGCGGCGGGGAACGGGATTCGCAAGTGGCGGACCTCAATTTCAAAAAATGCAGTTGTGTGATCTTTTTGTTGCAGGGGAACGCACGGGTGAAACGGGTCAGACCACAGGTGACTACCAGACAACTGTCGTAACCACCAAAGTTAGGCAGACCGTGGATGAAATCCACGTACAACAGAGAGTTAGCACAGTAGGGGAAGCAGACTGGAGACCAGTCCCTGGTCACGTGAGTCGCTCTGTTTGCCGGCGTGACAGCCACAGGAGTCCACTATGGGCTGCATACGAGCGCGTAGTTCAACGCAGGTTAGTCGGGAGTAGAAACGCTCCCTGAAAAACTCTACAGAGCGGTTGCACCCTGTGTGCCCTGAACTGAGATGGGCCCCATTGTAGGCAACCGTCCACTCGTGCCTCAGGCACGACTATGCGGTCCTCATACTAGAGATACTGGTTATCCTTGTACCTATTGCCATCTATCAGGCGTGCCTCTAGGCCATCACTGAGGGAGGCGAGTACACATTGGTACTCCGACTAGTGCTCTTTCAGACTCCAACCCTCAAGTACACCTGCAGTGCGCATGGACAGGTCCAGCTAGACATCCATGCGCTAAAACGCCTCTATGGCCAACGCTTCCGAGCTCTCACCTAAGAGGGCATCAAAGGTATTACGAAATATATAGTCAGCCATTTCGTTTTTTATACCCTTTATATGGTGGACAATGAACCTGAACTGATTGGGGTAGGTCCACCACCGTTTTAGTTTCGCTTTTTCAGGAGGGGGACCGTTCTGAAATGTTTTCACAGGCTCTTGGTCACACAGCCACACAATAGGGTTAGTGCCAAGTAGGCGGGACTGGGAAGAGAGCACGAGCATCCCAGCCAGGAGTTCCCGGTCGTAGGTACTGTAGTGGGATTGTGCTTGATTTCACTTCTAGTTCAAGTGCCCAAGGGGCACCAGACGCCATTCATTGGCAGGGTAGTCATGCTTCAGGGTACCATCGCAGTTCAAACCTGAAGTGTGAAACTGGCAGTGAGACAACTCTGCGGGGTTAAGCTCCTGCCACTGGTATAGGGTACCCCCCCCCCCCTTACATCGCAGGCATTTGTGACGAGTAATATCTCGCTCTTAGGGCAGGGTACCCCGAGGCAGTTGGTAGAGGAGATTTTCTACTTCAACACCTGGAAACAGGCCCCTTCCTTGTCGGTCCACCGCCAAGGGTTGGTCTTTTTTATAAGGTCAGTCGGGGGGGCTGATGAATATGTAAAATTATGTATATGGCGCCGGTACAAATTGCACGCGCCAATGAAACTCTGAACGTCGTAAAGACCCTTCTTAGGGTCATCACGTATCTGCATGCCTTGGAAGGGTTGCATGTTAGATGCAACTGGTTTCCACCAGCCATACCCAACGTCGAAACCTAAATACTCCATCTCCTCAATCATGAACTCACCTTTTTGAGTTTGAGGCGGAGATGGTATCTTGACAGACAGTGAAAAACTCTTGTAGGAGGAGGATGTGATCCTCGTGGGTATTAGTACCCAGGCTCACGTCATCGATGTGTGCCTCCATCTCAGCCCCGCGGGAAACTAGTTCCTGAACAAGGGGTCTGCGTCTCGGGATATATAGGATTTTATTCATCAACTCATGAAAGAGTGCAGGGGCATTCGCGACACCGAAGGCCATGACTTTGTAGCGGAAGACACGACCCTTAGGGGTTACAAAGGCGAGCAGTTCCTGGTCTCGGGCTAGGTCTACCAGCCACAATCCACTGCGCTTGTCCATCTTGGTCTTGAATCGACACTTGGCGATTCTCTCTAGGGTGTTTTCATGTTGGGGATACTCCGTGAGTGGTTTTGGGTCTTTTTGTTGACCTCACCATAGTCGACGACCAAGCGCATTGCAGTGTTGTCTCTCACATAGAGGGTTAGAAGTGTGAGTGTAGGGCACACCTCTAGTTACATGGACGTTCAGGGCGTCCAATACTCGCTTGTACCATCCGGTGTCACTCCGGATGCGTACATCTTCGTCCGAGTCACCTCCTTAGGTGCTCCATAGCGTTCGAACCATTCTTCAACCAAAATTTTCACACTCCAGTTGGAAAAACACGTTTTTGACCCATTTTTGGTCCCAAAACAGCCCATTTTCAAGGCATTTTGGGATTTTCGGAGGACCAAAATGGGCCGCCACAAGCTCATAACAGTCCAAAAACACTTGTTTTAGCATCGCACATGGTCTAGGATCATTTTCTAGAGAAGCCATGTTTTTGCCCCTACTGGACCCTGTTGACCCATTTGGGCACCCACCTATTTGGGCTTGAGCTTGCAGCTTGCCGCAGCATAGTGGGCCCAGGTATTGGGGTCTAGACGTCCGTTTGGGCAATTTTGAGGGGTGGAAGCCACAAAAAGTGGGGCGTCGCGGGTGGAGTAGGTGCCCTTGGAATCGCATTTTTAGCCATGTAGGCAAAGATATGGCCTATTCTTGGTTTGTGGCTGTTGGCATTGGGCGCTTCTGGGGGCCTTTTTGGGCCACGTCCGGGACATATCATGGAGTTAGAGGGCCGCAAAGAGCTCGTTGACACGGGGAAGTCAAGCCGCATGTGGAGTGTACCCACCGTTTCCCTTCGTTTGGCCGTTTGAATGTGTTCCACGGCTTTGTGGCCCAAAAATGGCTGCTGAGGTGCACCAACGGGTGAGATGAGCCCATTTTGAGCCCATTTTGGGGCACTTTGGCCCCTTAGAAGTCCAAAAAAGCATTGAAAGTGGGTCCTTTGGTGAGGGGGTTCCTTGCAAGCTGATTTCACTTTGTCAAGACTCATCAATGTGTGCATCATTCCTGATGTCCCTCGGCAGTCATAGCTAATTTTCCCTCCCCCACCCGCTCGGTCCCGATATTCAGTCTTGATTAGGGTTACAGTTAGGGTCAGGGTTAGAATCCATTAGATTAGGCAGTCAGAATCCAATGTCAAGGAGAAGTGAAATCAATGCCCGACGGCAATGGAAATGCGCATGAACATCCCCACAAGAGGAAGAGAAAGGAAATTGAAGCTTACTACCCTCCCAGCATTACCGCATACACAACTCTACCTTTCGTATCCATCAAAGAATGCAAGCCGAACATTTCGCCAATGTCTCCCCGGCTCTCCAGAGGGCCGCCATAGCCCCGGCCACCGTGGGCTGGTTTCACAGAATCAGGGCGCACTCCCCCAACTTGCGTGCCCCCGCCACGCAATGGCCTTTCAGAGTGGATGTCGCCGACGGTCCCCCGACCAAGAACCTGGGTTCCAGTTTCGGAATGTTCGCCTCTCTTATGAGATCATCCATTCCCCGGCAAGACATTGAATTGCTGAACACGGACTACCCAGAATCTTTGTGGCTCTCAGTCAAAGACATGATCGCCCAGATGAGAGAATTCGTCACCAATGAACCAGTTGACAAAGTCGGAGAACGCGTCGAAAGCATCACGAACCACCAAATCACGGCAATCAGAGAGACCTTCGAGACACTGGCGACAGAGAGCAAAAAGACCCTCATGCAGATTATCGAAGCGGACTGGTAGTGCCCCAAAAACTGCTCATTCAACGACACCTGCTAGTGGGTCACCGTGTGTAGCGCCATGTATGCAACATGGGCTACGAAGAACAGTCTCAACCCCCCATGGTATCCAGAATTCCAAGCAAGCAAGCCAGTTCACCAAGCGATGCCCGATCTCTCCCTCATAGCCACAGTTTCAGTCACCAAAATGGCTCTGAAACGGGGCGTGTCCATCCCCACCTTCTGCCGGTTCATCCGAAGAAGACTCCCCTGACTAGTCTCCAAACAACAGAACTCGCTCACCATCACGAACCCCCCAATCAAACAGACCCGCATTGTATCCGCTGCTGCCTGCCTCCCCGACAGACGGCCTGCAACTAATGGGTCACTACCCAGAGCCGGACAGCCCCATCCACCCAGAGCCGGACAGCCCCATCCAGTACACCTCAGAGCACACCCAAGCCCTAAGTATTGCGCATCCAAAGAATCCAATCGCATCGGCTAGTTCCCTCAAAAGGCCATCCCAACCGTTGCACCAAACGAACCCATACGCACAGTACGAGGATGTCGTACAGTAAGTGGTCAACAAGTGCAACGACCTGGAAGACGTTGACTGCCAACTTGCTGCCGGAGAGCTTTTCATGAGACTCCAATGAATCAAAGCAGCATCCAAAGTCGAAACCTTCTTTCTTAGAGTCCACCGGAGCAGGCGAATGGGCACACTGGTCAAAGCGCACATGTGCGCTCTTGCTGCGGACATGCCGGCTGTGTCCCAAGCCCTTCATGATTGGCTGAGATACATGCAATCACACGGCACGCAGGGCACTCCACAAGCAGAAAAAATCAAATGGGAGAACTCAAAACCATGTGGCAATCCATTCCGAAAGGAGCGGAATGGGCCATTTCGGCCACCACTCTCTCATTCTCTCTCCATTCCGAAGAAAGTGCCCGCCTTCAACTCATCACGCTACAGAACGCTGCGCAATGGTGGAATGCAGTCATCCGCAACCTCGCGGTCACCCCAGATCCAGATGACTTCTTCATCATCAGAGAGGAACTACAATCTCTTGGAGCCAAATCCGCCACCAAAGCCCCTGACTGGATCAATCAATGGGTAGTGGCAGAAGAAGATGATCCTCCCACGTCCATGCAAACGCCCACCACATGAGGGCAAAGCAGCATCCATAACTACCCGGCACAGAACGCCACAGCGTATGCCACTCCTCACCCACAAACATCCCAGAACCACCCGCAACCATTATTCCCACCAAACCAGTCGCCGTATCTCCACCAAAGAGCTCAAGAACACAAAGCCAGCCTCGTGCCATTTCCTCCGCCTCATACCCCACCAGCACAGAACCAGAAATGAGGACAAGTACAAGTCCCCAGGCTCACGCTCATGCTCACAGCGACAAAAGATCTGCCATTCAAAAACCTGGAAGAGGCAATCCAGCAGCGATTTGGACCAAACACAGGTTTATCACCCGGTGCAATCCAAAGGAACTTCTGGTTCATTAACAGCGCGAACCCAGAAGACTGGCAGGCCGTCTCAGAAGGAAAAGATAAGGTGCGGATCCCCATTGGGGACAACAAATACCCGGGCATCCGCTTGAAAAATGAGAAAGGGGAACCGGCCAAGAAAAGAAGAACCGAAAACGCCTCCCACCCAATGCCCCCCCCCCCCCCCGCCACCACCGACACCGACACACTTCCCGACCACCATGCCCAACGCACTGATGCAACCAATGATGCGTCACATGCTGCCCTCAATGCAGCTCATGTCATCCATGCCCCAAACTCCATCAACAATGTCACCATACCAGATCTCGATGCAGAATCCAATGATGCACATGTCGGCCTTCAATCAGCAAGCATTCCCTCCACACCCCACAATGCCGTCGTACTCTCAGCATGTATACAATCCACCAACGAACCAGACTCAAGCCATCATGGCTCCGACGGCACACAACACCCTCATCAACCAACAGCCGCCCAAAGCTGAGACTCCAGCCCCCGACAGGCACGAAGAACTGCAGCAATCCAACGTATCTGGATCGTCCATGTCCATCCCAGCAGCCCCAGGGGTATTGCAAGAGCGCAAATGACTACCACTTGTACTGCCGAAAGCGACCTCCTGTACAACCCTCTCAATCTCAATCCTAGACTGCCTTCTAAAGAGAGGGACAACGAACAGACAGACCGGCGCCAGTGTACTCACTGGCCTCCACAACTGGTCTAACAAGTGCTTATCCGACCTCAAGTTCAACCCCCTCCTCGAGGACCCATCAAAGTTGTCCACGAAAGTTCACCACACACTTCTGCACATATGCACAGGATGTGGCCAAACAGCAGCGCGGAACCAAGAACGAAGCTGCACCTGCTCAGGTCACACCCTTCACGCCACACCGTGTCTCAAACACACATAGTCAGCATCAGCAGCCATGAAAAGCTTGTGTCCCCTGACCCCACTTCATCAGTTGCCAAACGTGCCTGACTTGGACATCATCTCCCACATACGCATCATCAATGCCTGGTCAGAAGCCCATGCAGAATCAGCTGCCAAGCACAAGAAAGCATGAACACCCTCCTATCCCATAGTATCAATCAGCAGTGTGCTGCTGATATGGTGCAAACGTGTAATGCGTCCCTCACCCAGCCATTACAACGCAAATCAGTACCACTCACAGTATGAATCCCATGGGGGTTACCACACCCTCAGCTCCAAGAATCATGACCCCTAGAGAACTGCCGTCTGGATCGATGGTCCTACCTATCAACAGTGTGGCAAACCATCAGGCTACAGCATGACGGCGCACTCGTCCCTCCCCACTTCATCAATCCATCGGAAGATCCTAGCGTGCTTGCACCTGCCGAAAGAATCAGCCGTCACCGCATAGATGGCCTCAGCCTGTACTGTATTCTCCGGCCCATTGTCACTTGAAGGAATATTTCCCGTTACAGAAGCAAGATTGTGGCCATGCAGCCGTCCGACACCAAACGACATCCACCCCAAGACAGTCCAGCTGTATGCAAAAATGCAGGATGAAAGCAGTCGAGCACCTCCTCAACACATGCAGCCCAAAGCTTCCAGTTGGGCAGAACCACAGCCATGGGCATCAACTGCGGAAGCCTGGGGAAGAAATTGCATGAGCTCTATTGCTATCTTATCTTGGCAATGCCCGACGTAGTCTGTCTACAGGAGGTCCGGACACTCATGCCGGAAGGATGGCTGAACGGACTGCCGTACCAGCACGCAGCATCACTGCCCTTTCGAGGAGGGGGTCTAATCACCCTCGTGCACATCCGCCGCACAACTAAGCAGAAATGGAAAATCGAAGCCAAAGAGCATTCGCTATGTGTGCTCATCAATCCAGGGCATCCCAACTCGCTTGCTATTGCCACAATGCTCTTTCCCCCAAGAATGCACCCAAAAGCCAGAGCACAGCATTGCGAAGCAGTAGCCACATTCTTGAGGAATGCTCGAGCAACAGTATCCCTCATTCAAGGAGACCTCAACGACGATATCAAACGAAGCTACAAAGGATGGCTCAAACGCACACTCTCCAAAAGCTGGAAAGAGTATCACCGCCCTTACACCACAGGTCAGCCAACGAACCACGTCAGTACCCGGAAAGGAATCTCAATAACAGAGATAGACTAGCTGTTCCTCCACAGCAGCACCCCATGTGTGGCCTGCACCAGAGATGAACTGACTTGCCTCAATACTCACAATGTGCAACAATACACCCTTGCTATCGACTGCGACGAGATGAAACCAACGGACCCCTGTAACAGGGGGTATGACTTCTCCCACCTAAATCAAGAGGACTTCCAAGAAGTGGCGAACGCATGTTCCATCCTCTTTGCGTGGGCCAACATCTCAAATGGCATCCCACCAGAGTCATGCACATGTACTTCACGGCCATGGACGACATCATACCCCGCCGCCGATCGAAAATGTCCCTCACATCAACAGATGCCAGAGCCCTTGCCGCAGCGGTGCAATCTCACAGCGGAAAACGCTCGGCCGAAATTGCCCAACGGTGGGAGAACAGGAGCAACAAACGCGATGGTAGCGAAACTCCACTTCCCTCTGGAAAAATTGAAAGGAGTCTCATCATGTCACCCACAACCCACGCCATAAAGCTGAAAAACAACAAGTTCCAAGTCGTGGACGAAATCAGCGCCGATGGGAAGTACTTTCCCAAAGAAAAGCCTCAATTGCAAGAAGAGATGCTCAAGCAAGCGCAAGACCTATACAGCAGAAGATTAGACATAGCCCTAGATCACGAGCATGTGAAAAACGGAATGGAACGAAGCCTAGACGCACCAGAGGACAAGACCGACTTCCTCACGCACATGCTGAAGCTACAGCGCGAAAGCAAAGGCCTCTCCCTGGAAGACCCCGCCGGCAAACCTCTAGATTTCCAAGAATTCACTGATCTGGGACGCTGACTCTCCTATGAAGCGACCTCACTAGAACAACTACCCCATGCACTCATCAGCCGACTAGACGGATTCAGCCACTACCTGTTCACATCCCTCCTACGAGCGTTCACACAAGGGGCTCATGACCAGCTGCCTTGTGCCGTACTTCACTTATGCCTAATCAAGAAGCAACCTAAATGGCTCATTCCCAACAGTCGGCCCATTCTCCTGGAACCGTACCTTCGTCGACAGGAATCCAGCAACGTCTTTCTTCGCCAACAACAACGCTCAGGGTGGACCGCCTGGGTTCCCCCCAACCACTTTGCCCACGGAAGGCAGCTATCACCACAAATGTGTGCGATCACATGCCAATGGCTGACATGGTGGTTGGCCCACTACCATGGCAAAGTACTCATCATTGACTGAGATGAAAGTAACACATTTTGCAACAGTATCAGAAAAGACATGCACTGCCACTTCCCACCCGAAGCACTTCATGTAGAAGTCTGGGCCGAAAACTTCTTCAACTCATTCGAGATCTACGTGGTATCGCCATTTGGGCTAGTAGGTCCATACAGAATGCGACATGGAGGATCGCAAGGAGACTCTATGGGAGTTGCCCTATACGCCACCACGACGTGTGCGCGCACCAAATTTCACCAAGGAGTACTCCTTCACCTCAAAAATCCAACAGACCTCTCACCACGTGCTGAGCAACACAAGTGCAAAAGCCTAGCAGGCCCCTCGGATCCACTCATCAAAGTACTCGAGATCGTGTACAGCGACGACCGCAGAGGATTCGCCACCACTCTCCAAGACATGGCCCATATGTACAACACATACAGTCAAGGCTGCTGGTCGACTGGAGGATCATCACAGTGCAAGAAGATTAAAATGTACGGAGCAGAACCACATAACGGCACTTTGGTGTATGTCGATGGTGAAGTGGAAACGATGCAGGACCGATTTTCCCTCCAGAAATCAGACCTAAAGATGACTGGAATTCCCCTCATCCCAAGAGAGATTCCCAAAGAACCACTACTAAAATTCATCAAACGTCTCTCCATCCTGCAAGGAACACTCGCTCGCCTGCAGCCCTCATTTGTCCTCATCCTCCGTATCCTGATCGCGTACACTCCATCCGTGGTCGACTATGTGTTCTTAGCCATCCCTATGCAAGCTGAATGGGTCCAATCGCAACAGATACAAATCAAGAGGATGGTCTGCAAAGCACTCTGCATCCCAATCCGCACCCCGAACAAGATGCTCTGGGCAGGCCTGGACCACATGGGCTTTGCAGTCCCCCACGTATTCACTCGCCCACAATGCCAATACATCAAAGGCCTCTTCCTCGCTTGCAACAGCAGAAGCACATACACCAGAGAAACCACCACAATGCTCATGCTGTACAGCAAGCCCAACGTAACCCCCCACCCAGATTGGATAATTGCGCAACAATGGATTGCCCAACACGGCACCTCCTTCCACCTCCCAGCTAATCTCACAGAATGCCCCATCCGAATTGAGGTACAGCACATCCCTGAAGGAGACATCATCCTCATGTCTGACGGCTCCAAGGAAACCTACGACCATGCATGGTCAACGCTTGTGATCGATATCAATGGAGTAGCCCTAAAAGCCAGCTCCGCTGTGAGATGCAAAGGAGGCAGCAGCTGGATCGCAGAATGGTGCGGAAAATTCCTCAACATGCTGCTCATGCATTGCTTCGAGACCGATCCAAACCGAATCAAAGGAGCCATTCCGACAACCTGGCAGCCATGCACGGAGGTGAAGGCGGCAAACCGTCCAAATGCATCGGAGTTGATGCATACCGCATGGCATACGCCCAGTTCCTATGCAAACACGATATCCAGGAATTCTACATTCCAACACAACACAACACCAAGAGCAACGCCCGTGTGGCTCTGTGGCAGAAAGAAAGCGACGGCACTGCCAAATCAGCTCTTCAGCATGCAGCAGAAGGCCAAGTACCAATGCCAGAAGCACTTGATGACCTAATGCTATGCCTTCACGACGGAATCCTGGCACCCGACATCGTGCGAACACTAGATGTGCAGTACAACAGCTCCTTGGCAGCCAACGAATACCCCGGAGACCCCAAATGCAACGTTGTCTGGCGCAGAGGACTCATGGAAGGTAAGTACACCAATGCCAGACTGACAACAACGTACTGGATCCGTACAACCCCCCACTATCACGAAGGAACCAAAGATGATTTCTCTTGCCCATTCTGCCGCACCATGGCCACCGGCTAGGGTGTCCATATGCAATCTGCTTGTATCGTACTCCCGCTCGTATGCTTGTGGCCCTTTGCCATCATTGCAAACCGCCTGGCCACAGATGAGTACTCCATTGAATGGTAATCGCCGGCCGCCTTCATCACCACCAAGAACGACGAAAAACACGCATGGGGACTAATCCTGGACTTCTTGCTTAAATGCTGCAACGCATGGTCCTTCCTCAGCGTGTGCATCACCTGGTCAGGTGCGGTTCTTCGCGCGAAAGGAAGCCCCCTTACCACAGACGATGCGATAACCATCTCCGTAGAGTATCTAAACAGCCTGGGCTCCATGCGATTATGGCCACCTGCTGTACGCACAGAACGCTTGATCACAGAATGAAATCCGCACGGATCGTCCCCACTCAAAACCGAATGGAAGTATCATTCAATCGCTGCGGCGTTCGACTTCGTTGGGCGTCTGAACAGCTCACAGATGGGCAACACCAGCCCGGTTCCATTGAGCCTCCTTCCCCCGGCCGTCACACCTCTCTCCTTCCATGCTAGAGCTGAATGCCCCGCCCCTAACCCCAACCCAAGCACAGTATACGTATCGCCTGTTTCACCTGCCTATATTCACGCACAATCAATGGCTGTGACATTCAAAGTATCCGAAGAACTGCACATCAGCTTTGCTAGAGAACGGACTCTCTCTGCTGCCGGCAAGCTCACACAAGTTCTGTTACAGGACGAGTGGCCAAGCGCTCCACGAGATCAGGCCCACGATCCACAACCTCCCGCACTAGATCGGGACAACATCTCCACGTCCGCAATTGAATCCTCGCTGGAACCTACTCACGACTAAGAGAATGACACTGACTACTGGGACTCAGACTGAAAGAATGAAAGAATGCCAAATGTGTTCGTGTTGCATGTCGCCTTCATGCTCCCAATACTTACCCAACACCCCATGCAATCCCTGTTTTAAAAAAAGGGGGGGGGGCTGACGGCAGACCACAGAATGATGAAAACAATCCCGCCCCTCACTCGTGACTCTCAACGCCCAGGTCATGAAGAAAAAGAGAATCAAGAAGGAGATTTTGAACAGCACCAGCTCCACTCCAAGAATCGGTCGGATCACAAGAGAACAAATCAATGCTAAACGAATCCAAAGCAAACGAACTCAGAGAAATCGTAAACGTATCACAAAACAACAAAGCGAAGACAAAGAAACACCAATGAAAGAAACAATCAATCCTATAACCCCACCCTCATCACTCTCATCACGTATGACCCTTCCCTCCCGCCCTACAGAAGTAAACCACATTGAAAAAAAAAACATCAACAAACCATCAAAACTCATCAAAAGGCAACAGGCCCATCCTATGGCAACCAAACAAACCACCATTGACAATTGACGATTGACAATCACCATTGCACAAAAAGAGAGTCGTCAACCCCCCCCCCCCCCGGTCACCACCACCACTCCCACAAGAAGCAGCGGAACACATCATGATGCTCCGGTATGTGGGTTCACCCTCAACAAAACTCGAAACCCAATCCAAAGTCCGAACCAGTAAGATCCACAGACCGCATGTAGCCTTGATCAATACCCAAATCCGAATCTCCATTTCCAATCACTAAGGTCCGCAGACCACGTGCATGTCCTGACCATTACCCAAAAGAAGGCAAAAGCAGCGGGACAGCCATCCCGAGGCTACCAAAAGGAGCCATGCCGAGGTAATGGGGCCGGCAGTCGGTGTGCGTAGTCCTCATGAGGGCATGACACACACATATAGTCATGTCGCCAACATGAGGTGACCGCCATACTCCGTGGGAAACACCCCCCCGAATATACATCGCCCAGCCAATACCAATACCAATACCAATACAACACAACACGACACGACACAACACACAACCGCAGTGTCATCGTGGACCTCACCGTGCACACACAGCGGGACGCCCCGGGCGAGGAGCGGCACGACACGCCGTCCGCCGGGGCTGCCCCCCAACGCATGGACCGCCCCTCCCTCACCGAGGATGACGTCCGGCGCCTCATAGCCGATGCCGTGGGCGGAACGCAGCAGGTGGTACATCCACGGCCGCAGGAGCCCGCCCGGGCGCCCACAGCCGACGCGGTCGGTGGCGCCGGCCGCCCCCTACCCCGAGGCCCCCCTCCGGCGCAACAGGCACCCATCTCCCGGGAAAGAGACCCAGCGTTGCCCGGGGGCGGGGCAGCCCCTGAGCGAAGCCCAGAGGTCACCGCGGCTCGGGTGAGCCCGCCTGCGCGGCCGCGAGCCACAGCCAAAGGCCGTACCAGCCAGCTTAGCCGGCGTATCCTGGCGGCTACCGGGACGCCTAGTGACCCCGGCCAACCGGCTGCCGGGCATGCCAGCGCAGGGCCCCCCCGGCCCGGCCCCTCGGATGTGGCAGCTGAAGGCGTGTCCCAGGACCTCTTGGGCGCAGATTGCCGGGAGGAGGGCCATCAGCAAGCCCTCGCCAGCGCCCCAGAGGCCCCTGCGGCCCACCCCCAGGCGCCCGCTGGCAATCCCATGACCGCCCAGGCCCACGACGGTGCTGAGGCCTCAGCTCCCCCGACGGGGGGCCACCCCCCGGAGGGACCCGCCCTGGATTGGTGTGAAGTCTGTCGCTTCTGGCGCCCCGGCCCATGCGACCAGTGCCCCCCGCAGGGAGCCCCCCGGGAGGAAGACGAGGCTGCGGAGCTGGCCCCGGAAGGAGAACGGGAGCTAGGGCCCCGTGAGACCTCGCCCGCTCTCGGAACTCCTACTTCGCACGCGGCGGATGACCCTCCGCCCCCCCCCATCGATGTGGATGCGTCCCAGGGCACGGCCACCCAGCTGGCTGGCCTCCTGGATGATGAAGCGGGCGCCCCCAGCCCGCTGGAGCCCCTACCGCCGGCGGTAGAGTTGGATGACGACCCTGCACCGCCGGCAGCCGGCCGCGCCGACAGCCCGCCGGGCGAGCTGGGCCCGCACGAGTCCCGCCTGGCGGCGCTCATCGCCGATACTGCCTTGGGGTAGGCGAACCCCTGCGAGGCCTTGGACGTCGCTGTCTTCCTTGGCAGCCAACGCCTGTCGGCGGTGGGACGCCGCATGCAGGCGGCGGGCCAGGACACCACCCCCGTCCCCGGCCCCCATTCCCCGGAGGGAGACGGCCTCCCTCCCCTCCTGGCCCAGTATGCCAAGAGGACCCGCGAGCTGCTCCAGCTCGTGGGCTATACCCTGGGGGTCCCCTCCTTCTCCCTCTCCAGCTGGGAGGGAGATGCCATCCCGGCTCCTCACCCGCCGGGACTTGGGATCACGGTGTATTACGTGATCGAGGGGAGGGTGCACCTCCGCCTCCCCACCCCCGAGGGCGGCTCGCGCCCTGGGTGGTGGCTCCAGGCCATGGCATATGCGTATGCTTGGTCTGCCCCACCCCCGCCCCGGGCGGTCCCCCCGGATACCAGGGCCCTGGTGCTAATATGCCAGAGCCCGGTACATGTCCCCCGGGGCGCGCCGGCCACCGCCCCCCCCCCCGGTCCAAATCTGCGTCAAGCGCGGGGACCGGTACACCCCAGTCGACACGGCGAGCATGGACCTCGGGGACCACAGGGCCACCCTCACCCCACCCGGAGGCAACCCCCTTGCCATCGCTACGCCCATGGTGGCCAGGGCCACCTACGACAGGGCTCGGGGGGGACTCGTCATCGTCCCCTCGGCCCTGGGGGCCCAGCAGCTCCGCGACGCCGACTGGAAGGGATGGAGCGCCTCGTGGGTCAGCTACGCCCGGGCCCTCCAGCCGGCCAAGCCGGTCGGCTTCAAGGTCCTGGGGGCGCGGGCCCCGGCCCTACGAGACTGGGTGCTCCCCAGGCTCACGGTCGAACGGCCAGCGGGGACTCCCTCCCTGACCACGGTGTTTGGCCTCATCGGGCGTGACCTGCGGGCAGCCGAGGAGGCAGCTGGCGGCTCGGCCACACACGCCGACCCCCAGGGCAGGCCCACTTCCTGAGAGCCGGACCCGGAGGCGGAGCACCCCACTCCCTCGCAATCCCAGAAATGAGGGCACCCCGGAGGACGTGCACGCTGTGGGGTACCTGTGGCTCAACGTCCGGGGCCGGTACCTCCGGCAGCGCCTCCTGGCGCAAGCCCTGCACATGGCAGCACGCCGCCCTACCCTCCTCATCCTGGCTGAGGCCCAGTCCCGGGCAGGCCCCGAGGACCACCCCTTCCAGGACTACGCCCGTCACGTCGTGCTCCCCGCCCAAGGCAAGACGGGGGCGGGCCTGGAAGTATACGTCCGCACCGGGACAACCACCCGGGCTTCCCTCCTCTGGGGCGCGGAGGATGCCAACGCCCTCCTCATGGAGGTCCTCACCCCGTGGGGTCGGCATCATGTGCTGGCAGCCCATGCCCCCCAAATCAGCATGGGCGTGGAGCCTTACGTGAGATGGTGGGCCGCCGTCTGGAGGGAGGTCACCTGCCTGGTCGACCCGACGACCGTCCTGGTTGTCACGGACACCAATTCGGCGGCCCGACCGGCAGATAGAGGGACCCCGCGCCCCGAGGACACGGGCTACCGCACGTTCCTGAGGGCCTTCAACCTCAGGGACTTAGTGGACCTTCACCCGGTCCCGCAGGACACATACTCCTGCTTCCAGGGAGCCGCGCGCTCCCGCATCGACACAGCCGCCTGCCACAGCGAAGCGCAGTTCACCATCGCCTCGTACCACTACTGGGCGAGCACCCTCCTCTCGGACCACCACGTCCTCCTCCTTCTCACCGTCGCCTTCCCGGTGAACCGGCTGGACAGGCCCAGCCCCCATACGGTCTCCCGCACCCCGGAGTACCACCTGGGCCCAGTGGCCCTGTCCCCGGCCGACACGGCCGATTTCCACAACTCAATACTCCGCAGAAGAGCCTTGGACCCCCAGCTCGCCCCGATTCGGTGGCTGAAAGGCCTGCAAAGGGCCATCTACGATTGGGCCCACGCCACGGGCAGGGTCCGAGCCCTCCGCTTCCGGCAGTACCGCCTCAAGACGCGCCCGGCGGAGCGAGCTCCCCCCTCGCGGGCTCCCCAACAGCCCTTCCCAGCGCGCAGCATGCTCCCCACGGTGGGGCGTTTTACAGTGATGGCCCAGAGCATATTGGGCACCTCAGTGACGGCGGGGCACGCTCTCAAGCGGAGCCTAGTGGCCTTGGGAGAAGCCCAGCGCCAGCAGAGCCTCCGGGGGGTGAAACGCAGGGCCCTCCGACGCAAGCAGGAAACCCTCAATTTGAAATGCATCCCAGAGCAGTGGAGGGAGGTGCAGCGTCGTAGCAGGGGCCCCCCGCGCGATGTCTCGGAAATCCCCCTGGACAGCAAGGCGCTCCTCAACCCCAGGGAGACGTTGTCTGCCCTGTACTTGAGCCGCCTACGGCTCCAGGGCCATAGCTACCGGATCCAAGATGACCCCGACCGATGGGCCCACTTCCAGAGGTACCTGGGGCTCCTGCCGCAGCATGCCCCGCCAGCCCGCGGCGACTATGTCCGGCCCCGCCACCTCTGGGAGGTGCAGTCGGGGAAGGCCCGCGGCCCCGACCTCCGCCTACCCGAAGCGGACGTCTGCATCGATATAGCCTGGTACCGACACTTGACGGAGGCGGACCAGAAGACCCTGTGCACCGTGGTGCGCAGCCCCCCAGTCAGCCGCACGGTGGGCAGGCGGGGGCGGGTTACCCTGCTCCTAAAAAACCCGGACCAGCCGGTCCAGGAGGCGAACCTCCGGGGGATAACCATATCCTCCCACGTCTCCAAACTCGAGCCCACGGCCTTCTATGCCGTGGCGACCGCCGTCTACGAGCGGGCCCTGGGGGGCCCCTGCCTAGTGGGGGGCATGCGGGGTATATCCCTCCAGGAGGTCGTCCGCACGGTGCACATGAAGCTGGACCTGGCCAGGCTTCAAAACCGGATAGTGGACGTCCTGATCACGGATCTCGCGAAATTCTTCGACGTAATCGCGCAGGACATTCACCCTATAGTGGGAGCCCGGGTGGGCCTGGGAGAGGCCGACCACCTCGCCACCCATACCGAGGGTTTCTCCTACACCCTGCCCTTGGGCCCCTGGCAGTCCCACACCCTGACGCAACTCCTGGGTACGCCCCACGGTACCGTCCAGGGGGTCCATGCGGGGGCGACGGCGGCGCTCCCTTTCTTGCGATACATGGACATCGCATACCGGTCCTCGGCGGTGGAGCCCTTCCGCTTCCCGGGACTCATGTGGGTGGACGACACGATCGTCCTCTTGGAGCGGGGCGATTCCCACCCCATACAGGGGGTCCCATTGGATCAGCGGGTATACTACCAGGGAATCCTGCGGGTGGACGTCCCTGACCGCAAGATCCAGCACGGCTCCACGTCAGACCCACGGCCCCTACGGTCGCCTACGCCAGCAGCCGTGGCCCGCCACCTAGGCCGCGCGTGGGTGACGAGTACCCCGGACCAGCGGCGGGAGGCACTGGCAGGGGCCCCGGAGATACAGCCCTCCAGGGTCCTCCGATATATGGGAACCGACATTTACCTCCAGGGGGCGCCTACGGCCCCCCGCAACCTGCCGGGGGTCAGGGCGGAGCTCTGGACACAGCTCCGCCCCCAGCGGCTCTCCCCGGACGCGGCCATGATGGTACTGATGGCCAAACTCCCGAGCAAGCTGCTCCCCCTGGCCAGCGTGTACCGCCCCACGGCCAGGGTACACGCGGCAAACAATGCTCCTATGGTGCGAGCATACAAGCACGTGACAGGCATCTCCCGCCACGCTCATGCCGACGCGCTCTGGGGACCCTGGGAGCATGGGTGCCAAGGTCTCACTCGGTCAGAGCACTCGTGGCAGGCAGCGGTAGTTCGAGACTGGGTTCGGCAGGGGGCCTGGGCCAAGCAGGAGTTCCGGGACTCCGAGGCCTACTCCCTGCAAACGCACCAGGCGCTCAGGGGGGGCTGCCCGGCGGTGCTTACCCCGGGGCACTACACGCATCACCCCAAGTGCCCCCACCTCATAGCCACGCTGCAGCGGGTCGTGGATGAGGTGGCTCCGCCCATGTGGATGCCGGGCCAGTGCTCAGGGACCACCCCCATCCTGGTCCGAGGTCCCGGTGGGCCGCGATCGGCGGCAGCGGCGGCCCCTGCCCCCCGGGTGGAGGTGTACACAACTCTGTATGGCGCCGTCGCGCAGGTGGTCGTCCGCCCGACGGTGTACGAGACGGTACAGGCCCTGGGCTACCATCACCTCGGCGACCTCTACACAGGGAATCACCAGGTGCTACCGGAGCGAGCCCTGAAGAGACGAGCGCCAGCCCGCAAGGGGATCCCCGGGCTACGTGCGTGGCTGGCCCGCCACGCTGCGGTACTAGTCCCGCTCCTGAGGGAACCCACGCCGCGATGGCAAGCGGCACCAAAGGACTGGGTCCCGGGGGCCGTGCCCACCTATCAGGCGGAAGTCATAGTGGGGGGCGGGGCGGCCAAAACCACCCGAATGGAGACGATATACCATAGGGGACAGCCCCTCCGGATGACCGCGGCCCTGCAGGACACCATGGAGACCGCGGGCTGGGCGCCAGAACCCCGGGTGTGCCAGCAGCCCCCGGGCACCCTGCCCAGCGACACCAGGCTCCACCGCCTCCTGGTGGCCCTCCTGGATATCCAGGTGCAGGTGGATGCGCCACTGCACACCCAGCTGTGGGGCGACCACCGGCAGGAGTCCCTGGCCCAGCTCCAGCGCACTGGGGTCAGGGCGCCCACCGTCGTGTGGACGACAGCCCCCCCGACTGCCGCCTACTAGAACTGGGCCAGCACATCGCAAGCCCCTCTCGTGACGGTCACCTCGACGCTGCCGCCGTTTCCGTGGATCGCCATAGCCCCGGCGGCGGTGGCGCGCTTCCAATATCCAGCGGAGTGCATGGCGCACAAATGCCCGGGGCACCCGCACAAGGGGCCCCTCTATTACTCCCTCGATACGGTGGGGACAATGCCAGCGGAGCTTCACCAGGCCCTGCGCACCCTCCTCAGGGAGCACCATGGGGACATGGCCCTCCTGGCGCCCCACGGCCGGGCGACCAGCCCCCCGCGAGTGTTGGCCCCTGAGACTCGCCCGGGCGTCTGGTTCCATGACCTGCCTGCGCTGGCGACCCTCCGGGGCAGTGTCGTGGCGCTGGATGCAGGGGCCACGCAGGCGGGTATGGCCATGGCCGGGGTCGTCCAGAGCGGGCCATGGGAGTACCAAGCCCAGGTGGCCTCAGGAGTGGGCACCTCCCAGGAGGGGGAGGCGATGGCCCTCCTCTCGTATGCCCGCCGGCTGGCAACACAGCCGGGGGTTTACTGGCTGGTGCCGGACTCGGAGGCA
Organism: Eutreptiella sp. 'Long Island Sound 2002'; assembly: GCA_964036045.1. NCBI lineage: Eukaryota > Euglenozoa > Euglenophyceae > Eutreptiales > Eutreptiaceae > Eutreptiella > Eutreptiella sp. 'Long Island Sound 2002'. The sequence continues at coordinate 123,533,342 of OZ038378.1, read as the reverse complement.
GCAGTGGGGGCCCTCCGCACGTACCAGGAAGGAGGGCACTGCGGAGATGGCATCCACCACCTCTACGCCACTGTCCTGGGGGGGCAGCGCCTCTCCCCGAGGTCTGCCATCAATGTGGTGACCACACCATCGCACTGGATCACGGACCTCAACGTCCGTGTGGACGCAGCGACGCGGGAGCCGCCGGAGGTAGACCTCACGTGGCTCCTCAGGCGCCCCTACTCATTTATCCCCCCAGTGCCCTTCCGCGACCAGTGCCAGCTCTCCCCGACAGCGCTGAGTGACTGGTTGCAGGACCGGGCCTCCAAACCGGCGCAAGCCATCTACGAGGCCCGCCGGGGGGTAAACTTCATGCCAGGGGGGGGCCTCCCCCTGGACTGGTTCGACCACGACCAGCAGCGCCACATCACGGCGCATCGCATGGACAACGTCCCGACCATGGCCGTCCTAGCCCACCGTTCCTCCCACCGGGGCACGGTGCTGGATACAACATGCCTCCTGTGCAGGACACAGCCCGAGACGGCGCCCCACCTGTGGGCCTGCTCGGCTCAATCGCACGAGTGGGGGCCAGCCCGCCGGCGCCTCGCAGCGTGGCTCGACCAGAAGGTGGGGCCACGGGCGGCCCCAGTGCGTCACCAGCTGTGGGAACCGATTGTGCTGGAGCAGTGGGCGGCAGCCCTGCGGACCCCCTCCATGCAGCTGGCCCACCTGGAGTGTACGGGGCCCCACTCGCTGGGCACGGAGTTCCTCCGCCACGTCGTGGAGGAGTCCATACGGATCTGGTACGCCCACGCCAAGGCGCGTGCCACACTGCTGAAGGCCCGCCTGGGCCCGGGCAGCACGATGGCGTGGGCGTTGCAGGAGCTGCGCCTGCACCAGCAAGCAGAAAGGGAAGGGGTGCAGCGGGAGCTCCTGGAATAAGCGCGGTCGCCAGAGGCGAACTCACCAGGTCTCCCCGACTCCCCCTCCCCCTGCCGAGGCCTACACACTTACGCACGGCGCGCACACAACACACGCAGCCCAGCCCGTTTACCTTTACCCGTGGGTAGACATCCCGGCCTTTTGCCTTTTGGTAACAGCGCCTTCGGCACACCACACCACACCACACCACACCACACCACACCACACCACACCACAACACGACAGGACACGACACGACACAACATGACACAACACAACACAACACAACACGACACGACACAACACAACACAACACAACACGACACGGCACAACACAACACAACACGACACAACACAACACAACCCAACACAACACAACACAACACAACACAACACAACACAACCTAACACAACACAACACAACACAACACAACACAACACAACACAACACAACACAACACAACACAACACAACACAACACAACACAACGTGGTTTGTGCAAGGAGTCCCACAACGACAGTCACAGCTTTTGTTTATAACCGCAATGTGCATTGCATACCGCTTTTATCTCCTGCATGTCCACCCTGCAATAAGGGTATGGGAGGGGTTGTCTTATGGTCTCAAAGCAAAGCAAAGGGACAAAGCATAGTGCCTTCCCCACCAGCGTGGTCCCAATATTCCGTCTTGATATGGTTAGAGAGAGGCAAGGGGAGCCTGTGATTGACCAACGCTTGGCCTTGGCATGTACCCCCCAAATTGCCCCACCTCGAGCCCCTCCCCACCGAACCTCACGGAACCCCCCCCCCCCCCGGAGCCCCTCCCAGACCCCCACCCTCACCCTTCCCACGGCCCACCTCCCAAGCCCCCCCCCAAGGGGGCCTTTGGCCAAGGGGGGGGGGGGGGTAGTTGGCGCCCGGAACCGAGGAGTCGGACCCGCCATGGCTGAGAGGTGATGAAATTAATGTAGGCAGTCACGGCCAAGCATCCTTGGTTCAAACCTGAAACTGTAGAGAGGGAGCCTCTTGCTCTGTTAGGAAAGAAGTTTCTCCCACATAATTCAAGTCAAGAGAGGATGGGACGAGAACCAACCCCAAATACCCCAAGGGCTAATCTCCTCAATCCTTTCCTTCCTCATGCCTTGGATACTGTTTGCAAGTGGTGCATCATCCCTTGGGTGTGAATGGCCCCAACACTCCAATGTTGTTTGGCAGTGAAAGAATACATCAAGAAACTATGCCAAGTGAAGCAATTTGAGTGTTGTTGACCGCCACAAGATCGCCATGCATGTGCAAGGTTTGGCGAAACCGCCGGATAGTAGGACTAGTGTCATGGGTCCACAGCACATTTGGGGCTCTTGTGCAACCTCCCATACAGCCACCAGCAACCTGTAGTACAACCAGGGCAGTTCCAACTTGCTTGTGCTTACGCGGGGGGGTTATACACGGGGGAGTTAAATGCAGAGAAATGGTATGGGGAGACAAAAGGGTGAAAGCCAAAATTTGTTTCTTTTATACGATGAAGAATGGTTCACCATGCAAACATAAGTGAAAAAGTTGACATAGTTTTAGCGCAACGGCATGCAATCATGATGAGAAATGAAAGTTTATCGCAAGGTTTTGAGCAATCAATTGCCCAGAGTTGTTGCTTTCAAAACCCATGCTTCACCTCTAAGAATCACTGTACCACTATACCCAAGGTGAATGCAATTGTGTCCTTGGAAAATGGCCGATGATACTTTTTCCAACGAACATGCAATCTCTCTCCGGGAAAAACATTGTGCCTCCAAGAATCAATACAGTGTCTCCAGCAATAACCCCCATGCCTTGCGGAAACACCTCCCCCTTGGTCAAGTATACTTGATAAAAGCATGCATGGCACCCTGCATCGCCATTACTTCTTGTGTGCTGTCCGCACTCCCTCCTAGCCCGGGTTATGGCATTTGGTCTCTAGTAGGGGCCTCAGGACCCCTCCCCCCCGTCTAGCAAAACAAAAGTCTTCCATGTGGGGTTTTCCAAATAATTTGACAAGCATCATACCAAAATTTGTCTTGGGGAGGAGGGGCATTCCATCTCAGATCCCAAATAGGGTCCAACGGTTCCTTTCCACGATTCTCACCCGAGGCATCATGCATGGGGATTTGCACCGCCGATAAGAGGCCTAGGTGGAGTGCTACGCTATTATTTAGCCACGAGTACCCAAGAGTCTTTGTGCCCTTAAACACAAATGCCGCCCATATTGGCACCCAGATGTTTCTAGTGTGGTAGCCACGCTATCATCAACAGCACTTTGAGTGGCAATGGCGTGTTTTTCAGGTGCCGAGCACACCCTAGGCAAAACCCCCCAAACTCCCCACAAACTACCCCTCTTTTTAGGGGAGCCAACAAGTTGTGTCGAGCCAAGCGTCAATTCCGCACAAAACCGACCCCCTTGGCCCAGGGCTCAGTACACTTAATCGCAAATACCACTGCTAACCCTCCACCATTTTCAAGGTACAAACCTTGGTGACTTTGGGTTTTCAGCAATGCAAGCTAGTGTGTTGGAGTAGCCCCATGCTTCATGGGATGAAAAAAGGTGCGAAAAGGAGACACAAACATGGTTGTGGGAAGGGAAGGAGGGGACCAACAAGAGCGGCAGGCCATCATTGTGTTCAAGGAGCTTGTGAATGCTGAAAAGCAATGCACCAAAGGAGTGAGCATATCCTGACGCTGGTGGACTCAAACAGACACACTGAAGCCTATCACTTTGCATGACCTTCTAGGTTGACCACCTGCAGAAGCATCCCGTGTTGATCAAGGAGGGTGAGGGGATCCGTAGCATGCCTATGGAAATGTCCATTGAGCCCTTTGTGATTGGGACTAGGTCCCAAAGGCATGTCCATTAATCATCCCCAAAGGTGGGGCACAAATCGGGTCAAAAGGGCAGAGATTTCTTGGGGGCGTATTGCGCGCCGTGCACAAAGTTTGTACAAGACCGTACCCAAACTGCATAGTAGTACCTAGTATCAATAACAATGAGCCTTGTTGTGCAATTATATGACTTGCTTGCATGCCTAGCCCTCATTTCCGGTGTGTGTTGGGGTGCATGTCACTCAAAAAGGGTACCCGATTCCGTGCTATGGTGATACATTCGGGTACTTTGTTTCGGGGGCCTCCACTACTCTGCCGTCTATCAGGCAATCATGTCCACATCAATAGAAAGGGAGTACCGGGTGCGGTCACCTTCACCGCCACCCTCTCCCAATCAACCCAGCCGTAGTCTCCTCTCTATCAGCCCGTCCATCTCTCCCGGCGTATGTTGTGGTCAGTATCGGGATCGGGACGTTCACGCTCACGGGGTAGATCGCCTTCATGCTTGGCATCAAAGCCGAGGCCCAAAAGAGTGCGCGCTCCGAAGACTGCTCCTGCGCTCCCGTCAGAACGAGAAGGAGCGCAACACTATCGTTCGACCGATTTGCCCGTCTATGGCATTGGAAGGTCATTCGCAACATTTGGATGGGTTCTGCCCTGACCGTGGGTTGGGGTGAAACATCAAGTTGTGCAACATTGTGGGGGTGTAGTATGGTTCACGGAGGCAAGAATATTGTCATTGGTTGCAAAAATCCCCAATTTCCCCCTGTAATGTGCGCGCTGTGCATGCTGTGCGCGCGCTGTGCACAAACACCCCCCTTCGATTGCCTTTTCCCTGACAGCCTACCATGGGCATGACAGCAACAGGGGGCATGGCAATGAGAGGTGATGGTATGGGCAGTTACAGTGCCCTCAGGGGCAAGCGGGTGCCCACAGCTTTTCCTAGGGATGGGGCAAACCAGCAAAATTTGTCCCAGCCCCCATGACAGCATTCCAGACCTGTTCCATAATTGTCCTGTTTTCAACCAAGCAGGAAAGACCAGTCCACGAACCCTCCCTTCTGGTGCCTCACAGATCTGCGCCCATCGATACTCATTTCCTTCTAATCCTTCCACCAGCAGTGCCTCACCTGACCAGCCAACACGGGTCATATGCCTTCCCCGAAGTCACCACTACACTTAGGGCCAGCGTGTACAGCCGTTTACACACTTTAGGCACTGTGCATGGACATTCGTGTTTTGCATGCAAACACCATTGGTCAAACCGGCCACCCCTTACGTGACCCTGCCCCTCACGTCACCTCTGTTTCCCGTCTTTAGGTCACCCCAGAGGAATTGTCCGGGATGGTGTTGAAGTTCATGCGAGACACCGCTGAGGCATTTTTGGGGAAGACTGTCATGAAGGCCGTGATCTCTGTTCCATCATCTTTCACTGACGCCCAGCGTCAGGCAACACGGGACGCCGCTGGCAAGGCAGGGCTGGAGGTGCTGCGCATAGTGAATGAACCTACAGCTGCAGCCATCGCCTACGGCCTGGATGCACCTTCACGGGAAAAGGATGAGGTACGATGGGCCATCACAAGGACAGCAGCAGCGTAGTCCAGACAGTGACAGGGCTGACAGGGGCCGTGACAGACATAGGCACAGCACTAGAGTCTGAGACAGAGATATCATTTCCCCTGTCCCGGTCACTGGCCCCGTCTCCCCGTCCCCGTCCCCGTCCCTGTTACCGTCACTGTCACTGTCACTGTCCCGGTCATTGTCACTGTCAATTGAACTGTGAACGGGGACAGCAGGGACAGTGGGGGGACAGAGACAGGGCCCTTTGCCTGTGCCAGGGCATGGACAGACGCACTGACGGTTATGGTGGCAGACATGAACACGGACACTGACAGGGAAAGCGACTACAAATAGGTTTGCTACAAATAGGTTTGCCATCGAGGCCTGAATCAGCAGTTCAAATGTGTCGTTGTGGCCGCCGTGTTGGGTTTTACGGTGGTGTGCTCCAGTAGACTGCAGCGTTTGTGTCACAGGTGCCCCGGCTCGTGCTCGTGTTCGATTTTGGGGGAACATCTCTGGACGTATCTCTCATGCGTGTGGACGAGGGGCTGTTTGAGGTGCTGGCCACGGCGGCGGACACCGCGTTGGGGGGAGAGGACTTGGATTCAGTGTTGGTAGCGCATTTTGTGAAGGAGTTCAAGCGGAAGCACAAAATGGACATCACTGAGAGCAAGCGGTCTGTCCGGCGGCTGCGCACGGCATGTGAAAGGGCCAAACGCGTACTATCCACGTCTAATCAGACCGCTCTTGAGGCGGAGTCGCTGCACGAGGGCATAGACTTCTTCACTAATATCAGCAGGTATCTGTAAATGAGGGCTATTCATTGCTGTCTTCAAGCAATGGCTTGAGTCTTGATTTAGCGATGACCTGTTGGTGACTGTTAATTATTGGCTGAACGTAGGTTGGCAGTTGACTGACGACAGTTGCTGATCAGCCAGCGTCTTCATGAACGCTTTCTGCACTCTATACTGCACCATACCGCACCGCACCACAGTGCATGCCATGAAAATGAAATGTGGATGGAACGCACCATAAATGGCACCCTACAACGACAACGACATTTGCAGTGTACAGCTGGTGATCATGACACGACCTAATTGCTGGCAACGTCAGAGTTGTTCACGGGTGTAATTTGGAGGAATTTGTATTTCGATGTAGTAATTGCATGGCTGAATGAAGTCTGCAGACACACAGTCATCGAGGCACATGTGCAGGAATGTATCCTCACTAGGTTTCCAGCTTGTCAATGCATTAGCTCACCACCTTACCACTCACCACCTTATCAGCTTAGCAGCATACCAGCTCACTAAGTTGGAAGCTCATCACCTTACCAGTGCACGACGTTATCAGCTCCCCACATTCCGAGCTAAAAAATTAAATTGCCAACCATTTTACCATCTCAGCACCTGACCAAGTCAGCATCTTGCCTTATTCCCAGCTTACCTACTCCACCAGCTCACCACCTTGGCACCTCATCACCTTTCACCACCTTGCGAGTGCACCACCTCACCACATTACAGCCCACCACGTTACGAGTGCACCACCCTACTGGCTCACCATCGCAGCCCACCACCTGACCAGCTCACCACCTTACCAGCTCACCACTGTAGCCGCTTAACGCCTTACCAGTCCACCATCATACCAGCTCACCAGCTGTCCCCCCTCATACCGCCTTGAACAGCAGTGCCTCAGCTTGTAGACGCCTCCGTCACTGTCACTCACCGGGAAAAAAAAAGGTGTGCCACCCTCCAACAATCAGGGGATCACTGCTGTCATCCGCGCTACAACGTCCTTCGGGTTGGCCTACGACTGCCTCATGTACCCCTATTGCCCGCTGCAACAGTGTACATGTTAGGGCTGACAGGGTGCGAAAACCGAGGCTGCCCACGTGCAGTTCTGCCATACACGCCATTCGTGCCAATTTGTCTCTCTCCTTGCCCAACAGACACCAACAGGTCCGTGATACAAACTGCCCCCACCCCCCCCCCACTCCCCCCACCCCCTATATCCTCATTCTTCAGAGTCCGATTTGAGGAAATGGCCGGAGACGTGCTCAAGCGGTGTGTCCCAGTTTTGGATGAGGTGCTGGCATCCGCCAAGGTTGACAAGAGTGCCGTGTCAGACGTGGTGATGGCGGGCGGCAGCTCTCGCATTCCCAGGGTCCAGGCACTGGTTGGGAAATACTTCAACGGCGTGGAGCTCAGGACTAGCATCAGTACCGATGAGGCCGTCGCGTGTGGCGCAGCCGCACAAGGGTTTGTGCTGGCAGGTGGCCGCAGTAAGCACACGGATGCTCTGGCAACACATGATGTCACACCTCTCAGCATTGGAGTGGAAGTGGAGGATGGCGCATTTGCCGTTGTGATTCCGCGAAACACACCTGTGCCCCACAAGAATATCCGGACCATGTCAACGTCTGTGGAGAACCAGAATGCTGTGTACTTGCAGGTGTAGGAGAATGAGAGGGAGCGAGGAGCAAAGAGTGGGTTGTGCTGAAGAGGGCTTGACAGCCGGCTCAACGGGTACAATATTGGGCAGCAATTTCAAACATGCACTCCCCGCAAGTAGCTGTGTTCTGTCACTCAACCCTAAATGTTGGGGTACGTCACCAAATTGACATAGCATCCAATCCAGTGATTGTCATGGCATGGCATCACCCATGAGGTGGATGGGAGGTCTCCATGGCCTCGCATCCCAAATCCCAAATGCCAGGGCGTTTGAAACCTGAAGTTCAGCTCACAGAGTAGCGCCTCGCCATCCACGAATGGGCCACAACAGGGCAAGAGGCAACAACAGGCCAAAAAGGAGGAGTTACTGCAGATTTGGGGGTGTGCAGGAGTCAGTTGTGATGTGTTGTCACGCATATGTATTTTTTTTTTTGAGTCCAACACGAGGATTTTTTTCGCGTGTCAATGTGAGTGTGCTCAAAAACAAAAGTAAAACTATTCATCCTGACACAGCAATTGTTATATCGGTTTTTTGATTCCTCCTTGGACTCCAGACCCTAAGACAGGAGTGGTTTTGTACCATTTTGTGATTCCTTCACGCTCTAGGGACCCCATGACAGCACGGGTATTATAGCCTTTTTAGGTTCCCCCATGCTATGGGGTTTCCAATCAGGCAGAGCTTCTGTGGCTTTTTTCATATCTCTCCACTTGGGGGTGCATCCCACACCACCTGCCTGTGGTCCTGGGGACATAAGCCTTGTCGCCTCATGGTTCCCAAAGCAGGGAAGAGTCAAAACAAGCTACATAACCCCTGCCGTCTTGGGGTCCCTATAGCGGAGAGGAATCAAAAAAGCTCAACAGTCCCTGCCCTCTCAGGCTCCTCAAGTGGGGAAGATATGGAAAAGGCTCTACGACCCTGTTGCTCGGATTCCCTACAGCGGGAGGGGGAGGGATGAAAAAGGCTACATAACCCATGCCATGGGGTCCTTCACTCGGGAGGTGTCAAAAAATGCTACATGAACCTCGTTGTCTTGGGCTCCCCGAAATCAAACAAGCCTACATAACCCCTGCTATCTCGGGGTCCTTGGAGCGTGAATAGATCACAAAAAGCAACCGACCCCCTTCCAGGGTTCGCAAAGCAAGCACCGTCTTTGTGGTGGACAACGACATTCGGCTGCCAATGGTAGTCCATGAGCGGTCCATCCGAAACCCTATCTCCCGGGTTGGGGCCTAGTACTAGGCGGCCTTGGTGCGGGCGTGGTCAGCCAATTGCCCTACGATCATTGGATATGATGTCCTTGAAGGTGAGGATATTGTGATGCCGCTGTCACATTTAGTCCATCACGCCCTTTAGCATCCGGTCCATCACTTCTTTGGTGTACAACTAGGTAGGAATGTCTACTGCACCGTTGAAATGGAGCCGGATGAGCGGTGTGCGTGCATGCTACCGATAGAGGCACCAAAAAGCATTCCCACAACGATGACAATGGATAATTGGGCCGCATCGAAATTCTAGCGCACATTCGGCATGTTTCGTAGCCACCCGAAATCGGTCCACCACCAGTAATCAATGTGGTACAATCATCCTTTGATGATGACGTCCGTGCGTAAGGATTTTGTGCCGCATTACATTCGATCAAGGTCGCACGCACAATCTATTTCGATGTCAAATATCTAGGTGCTAATGTCTTCATACGCCCCACAAACCTGCTACAACCAGAACAGGTGGTTTCGTTCTAAAAGTGCTCGTGTCTAAACATCACCAAATATGTGGTAAACCATTTGCATGCACATGTGTGTTTGCTTGTGTGCCTATTTGCCCTTCGAACAACTAGTGTTGCACTGAAGAGTTAAATCGAGTCATGGAAAATGTAGAAACATGTCATGCCAAGTGTGTTTCGTTGCCTCCTTGCGCTTCCTCGCAACAAATACATTTGGTGGATGTGCACCCAACAGGAGAGTGTTTTTTGTTTTCAATGCACGGCCACTGAGCCGTAGAATTCCGTTTGTGGTTGCAATTTTGGGGTTGTGACTCTAGATAACTCTAGGCTCCATTGGGGTGATACCAAGGAAGGATGGTTCAGGAACCCCTTCCTAGAACCCTAGGAAGGGGTTCCTAGACCCCTTCCTCAGGATTTGGAAAGGGTCTAGTAAGGATCTAGGACGGGTCTAGACCCCTAGGAAGCGTGTAGGAAGGAACTAGGAAAGGTCTAGGAACCCCCTTCCTAGACACCCTTGGGTCCAAGGAAGGGTCTCATCCCAGACTTCACCGTTGTTGGTCTCTGAGTCGGTTCTGGTCCGAGCCCCAGCGCCCATTGACTGAATTTCACCTTCCCCACTCCATGCCCCCGAGCCGCAGCAGTCGGTTCCGGTCCAGGCCCTCGCGCCCGTCGACCCAACCTCACTTCACCCTTTGCATGCCACCGAGCCACAGCGATCGGTTCCGGTAAACGCCCTCGCGCCCGTCGACTCAACCTCATCTCACGCTCTGGATGCCACTGAGACAGAGCAGTCGGTTCCGGTCCAAGCCCTCGCGCCTGTGGACGGAACTTCATCTTGCCCAATGCGTACCACCGAGGCGCAGCAGTCGGTTCCGGCTCAGGGCCTAGCGCCTAGCAACGGAACCTCGTCTCACCTTTTGCGTGCCACCAAGCCGTAGCACTTGGTTCCTGTTGAGGCCCTCGTGCCCGTCTACCTACCCTCATTTCACCCGTTACATGCCACGGAGCCGCAGCAATCTGTTGCGGTTCAGGCCCTCGCGCCCGTCGACCAAAGCTCATCAGGCCAAGTGCGTGCCACCGAACCGCAGCACTCAGTTCCGGTCCAAGCCTCCGCGCCCGTCCAGCCAACCTCATCTCACCCACTACGTGCCACCGAGCCGAAGCAGTTGGTTCCGGCTCGGGGCATAGCGCCTGGCGACGGAACCTCATTCCACCCATTGCATGCCACCGAGCCGTAGCAGTTGGTTCCCGTTGAGGCCCTCGTCCCCGTCGACGGAACCTCACCTCACCCTCAAGTTGCCACCGATGCTGATGTTGTATAGGGTGTGGGAGGTTTAGGACATCCGCCGGGTCATGCAGAATGATTTAACACCGCTTTCCATTCTTGAAGGTAGAGGAGGCCGCCACAAAGCAACACAAAGTTTCGCAATGGAGATGCAAATTTCTTCCCTTCTACGAGTCAAACTAGTGCATTCCACTTCGAACACTTTCCGCCTTGCACTCAATCTCATGGAGAATCCATGTTCACTCCTGGGTCATCCATTACGGATATTAAGCCAGGGCATTTCTCCTTTGACCATGCACTACATGTACTTGTGGATTTGTGGAAGCCCCTTGAGACTATGTCCGCGAAGACCCCAAGTTCTTTCTAGAGGTGCCTTTTGAGGCAGACACAAAGAGAGCCCATGCCAAAGGTCTCGAGGATATATATACCTGTGAGGCGCAAAGAACATGTAACCCATTCTGGCAGATCCCACGAAGTCTTTGTTGCGGAGGTCCCGGTAAATGTGCAGTAAAAAGCGTGTGTGGCACTTGAATGCATACCCAATTTACAATCCACTGGCCACTAGGCAAAATCCTCGTGGCCAGCGTTCATTTACAGTGTGCACGGTATTGCATGCTCATGAACAATGGTTGGTTGCACCGCCTCTTGTGCGGTGTGTGTGTGTACTCATGTATTGTGTGGCATGCTTGATTCAGTTCATTGGGTGACGACCATCGTTTATCTATGCTTAACAACAACACGTGCTATTTGTGTCAAATTGTGTGGTACACCTGTTGGCGTTTCTGTCCTCAGGATCAGCTGTTGCCTTCGATTTTGTGGACAAGCCGAACCTCTGTAGCCGGCCTTGTCGACACACACATCAATCATATACGCGCTTTCTGGCCACCGGAGTATGTGTGTGTGTGGGGGGGGGGGTAGGAACAATTCAGACGCGAAATTTGTGCAATGCACGCCACAATCAACCAATCACATTATCCCACCACCAGGTGATGTGGCACTGCTTTCACACTCTCAGGCATGTAACAACACCGGCATCGAGGGTACTTGCGGTGAAATGTCATAGTGGTTGTCAGGTCTAGGACGTCAACACGAGCCCTAAAATGATGACTACAAGCGTTATGGGGTATGCGAGATGTAAAATATCAATGTAGGCCTTGAAACACTAAATACATGCCTTGAGGTGATATGTCATAGGTTTGTGAGGGCTAGGAGATCCACCCGAACCCTGAGTGATGAGTACATGCCTTGCGGTGACATGTTATGGGGTATGTGAGGTGTTGGATATCAATACAGCACTTGAAACAATCATTACATCCCCTGTGGTGATATTTTACAGGGTGTGTGTGGTATGAGATATCAACGCACACCCTGAAATGATGCCTACATGCCTTCCCTAGATATGTTTTAGGCTATGCGAGATGTAGGATATCAAAACACGCCCTGAAATGATGACTACATGCCGCGTGATGATATGTTATCGGGTTGGTGCGGTGTTGGACATCAACACATCCCTTGAAACACTGAGTACATGCCCGCGGTGACACATCATATGGTTTGTGATGTACAGGATATCGCCGGAGGCGTAAATCAATACCTACATGCCCAACGGTGATATGTAAAAGGGTCTTATGAGGCGTGGGGCATCAAAGCAACCTTGATATGATCACTACATGCGCCCAGGTGATATGTTATGGGGTATGTGAGGTGTTGGACATGAACATGGCCCGTGAAAGAATGACGACTTGCTGTTTGGTGATATCTTACGGGGTCTGTGAGGTGTTGGACACCAACACAGGCCCCCAATCGATGTATGCGTGCCCTATAGTGATTTATTCTGGCTTTGTGCTCTGACGTGCTATGTTATGGGTTATCTGACCTGTAGGATATCAACACAAGCCCTGAAATGATGGCTAAATGCCTTGCGGTGGTGTGTCATAGGGTTCTTAGGTGTAGGCCATTAACACAAGCCGTGAAATGCTGACTACAACCCCTGTAGTGATATGTTATGGGGTTCGTGGTGTTGGACATCAACTTAGCCCTTGAAGAGCCTGCTTACATGAGCTACACCCCCTAGACTTTTGTTGCATCTCACCGCATAGCATGCAGTCCTCATTTCAAGGCATTTGTCGACGTCCTACCCCTCACATACCACATATTATATCACCGCACGACATGGTGTTAATGTTTCAACGCCTATGTTGATATCCTACATGTCACAAACTTTGTAGGATATCACCACAAGGCATATAGGCATTGTTTCAAGGCCTGCGTTGATGTCCTACACCTCGCAGTCCCCCTAACATATTACCGTGGGACATTTAGGTATCGTTTCGGGGCCCACATTGATGTCCTACACCTCTCATACCCCACAAGACATCACCGCAAGGCATGTCGAAGACCCTATGGCATATCACCCCATGGCCATTTGGCATTATTTTAGGGCCCCGTTGGTGTCGCATACCTTACAGACCCCATAACACATCACCGTAGGGCATCTAGTAATCTTTTTAGGGCGTGCGTTGATGTCTTACAACTCATAGACCCCATAACATATCAACACATGGCATGTAGTCATCCTTTCAAGACCTGTGGTGATAGCCTCCAATTGGAAGATCCTATGACATATCACCCCCGGGCATGTAGGCATCCTTTTAGGGGCTATTTTGCTATCTTGCGGCTCCCACACCCTATAACATATTACCGGGGGGCATTTAGGCATCATTTTAGGGGTTGCGTTGATGTGCTACACCTCACATACACTGTAAAATATCCCTACACAGCATGTAGTCATTGTTCTGAAATGATGGCTCCAAGCCGTACGGTGATATGTTATGGGTTATGTGAGACGTTGGACATCAACACAGGCCCTAGATTGATGACTACATGCCCCGCAATGATTTATTATAGGGGTTATGAGGTGCACGATATCAAGGTGGGCTGTAAAACAATGCCAACATGCTGTGCATTGATATCTTATGTAGGACATCAATGCAGGCCCTAAAATGAGGACTACAAGCTTTGCGGTCATATGTTATGGGGCTTTTGAGGTGCTCGCCATCAACACGGGCCCTGAAATGGTGCCTACATGCCCTTCGGTGATACCTTACCGGGTTTCCGAGGTGTAGGATTTCAACACACGCCCTGAAACAATGACTACAAGCGCTACGCTGATATATTATAGGGTCCGTAAGGTATAGGACACCAACGCAGGCTTTTTAATAATGCCTACAACCCCTACGGTGATTTTTTATAGTGTCCGTAAGGTGTAGGACACCAACGCAGGCCTTTTAACAAGGCCCACATGCCCTACAGTCATCAAACAAGGGAAAGTGTTGAGATGTATGTGCAATGATGTGGGATTGGGGGGAAGGGGTTTGATGCAACAACCGGGTGGCCCAAAGTCCTCCCAACCCAAAGCCGTGATCAACATGAGCATGACCTCTATATGCCCGTCTTCGGCGACCATTCATTATGCCTGTACAAAGTTGTACCCTGCAACTCTGACTCTGAATGGAACCCACTCACAATGTTGGGCCCTCCCACACGTGGAGTGTGTGCCAAAATGGAGGGCATGCAGTCATCCTTTCACCGCCTATCAAGGTAGGGCTTGTACGCATGGTTTCAAGGCCTCCGTTGATCTGCTACACACTCTAAACTCTATAGCATACCACCGTAAGGAACATCCATTGATATTCGGTACCACGTACACCCTGTTACATATCCCTGCGGGGCATGCATTTACTCATTCAAACCCTGCGTTGATATCCTACGGCTCACATACCCCATAACATATCACCACACAGTATGTAGTCATCATTTCACGACCTACCTTGATGTCCTACACCGCACAGACACTATGACATATCACCGCACGACCTACAGTAATTGTTTCAAAATGTGCGTTGATACCCTACACCTGACATATTCCATAACGTATAACGGCACGGCATATAGATAAGGTTTTAGGGCCTGCGTTCATGTAGTATAGCTCACATACCCCATAACACATCAACGCAAGGGATGGAGATGTCAATTCACCGCCTACATTGGCGTCCGACACGTCACACACCCAATGACATATCCCTTCTTGTGGCGCTTTTGAGCCATATTAGTCAGCTTGCCGCTGCGGCCTGGGCGCCGCTAACTTAAACTTGCCCTCATCTCTGTGTGCCCTTGCGCCACGGCAGCCCGTTTGTGGCCGCGGCCCTCAGGCCTGTGACTCCAACGCCACCTTGCTTCTCTGTGTGCCCTTGAGCCAAAACAGTTTGTTTGCTATCGCAAGCCCTAGTGCTTGCGACGAGAGCCCATATCACATCTCTATGTGGCCTTGGGCCACAGCATTCTGTTTGTCGTCGCGGCCCCGGCGCTTGTGACTTAAACCCCACTTCAAAGCTTGTGTGCCTTCGAGCCAGATTAATCTATTTGCGGTCGCAGCCCTACCGCTTTTGACCCAAACTCTCTCAAAACACCATCAAGTCGTCTACCTGGCTAGCTTGAGGATGACGCCGACTGGCACTTCGCGCACCAGGGCCTTGCACTTGGCTGCCCCCCGAACTCTAAGAGCCTTGTAGTGTGCACCCTCTTGGACCATATGCCCACACAAGCCCCAATACCCCGAACCGTTCTTGTCTCACGCCGTGGTGTTGCACTAGCTCCCTCAGTGGCCAGCACAGGTTGAATGCGAGGCAGCCACCGTGACACATGGCGTCATGTTGACTACAGGACAGTCGGGATGGAAGGCCACCCCAATGCAGAGGGGATGTTCTGGAGTAAATTGAAAGGAAACATGGAGTATTTGGATGTGGTTAATAGGGGCAATATGGCGGTATTGTGCCGACACATGTACACTGAGTACGGCACTCCACGTACCACTTGCGAGGATGGGCACCCAATTTTCAACTATCATGAGACAACCTCTACATTGTGGCACCGTATGAAAGCACCGCAAGTATCTATTGGTGCTGGGCACCTAGGGGCACTTCAGGGGTGGCCATGTGGTTTGAAGCAAAGTGAGATGGAGGGCGTGTGGTGCTTACTTGTGTGTGCACTGCAAGTTCTGGATGAGTGGCCTTTTCTAACGAGGAACACCCAATATCCCGACCTTATTGGGGAGCGATTCTGTTGTTCATGGATGAAAAAATTTCGGGTTGCCCCATCCCCATATGCATGGCTACAAGGGAGAAGGGGGCCAAGACCACGTGTGAGTGACCTGTTGACCCCTTATAGATTGTCCGATTGTGCTAAACCCCATGCCTCTAGTGTTGATGGCCTCAGAACAGGGCAACGGGGGCACGGCACATCTCTTTGTTGCCGAACGCACATGTCCTTAAACATCCACGCCACCCCTCATCACCTGTCAATGTCCAACTGACTAGTCAACGGCGGTTTAACCGTGCATTGATGCAATTTGCCCATGGTGTTGAACCGTGTTTTTCCATTGCATGGCAACGGCCGCATCAACAACGCCTTTAGCCCTTGGACGAGGATTGATTTGTTGCCGCTTACACCTTGGGGTGCCAATTTGCAAGCTGCATACGTGTGCCCATGCAAGATTGTAATGACTCTTTGCCGCGTTGCACACCTTCCAGTCATGAGGTACTAGACTATCAGCCTTGGCACCTCCATGCAGTTGTGCGTGTCGTAGACAATGCATACACGGACGATGGGGGTGTGGAGATGATAAATGCATTGCCGGCTGCCATGTAGAAGGCCGGTGTTGGTCTAGTCCTTCCACAAAACACCATGAGCCCTCTTCTTTTGGATTCTTGGGGGGACACCATTCCACATTGCCTCTCTTGGCGTGACCCAGGTGACTCCATAGTCTGTGCCATGGCGCATGGGCGTTGTGCGCCCCTTGCTGCACAGTGTGCAGCTTTGCAAGCCAATACATCGCATGAGCGACGCCCCCTCGCAAACCCACCATCTTTGCTTGCTCTCCCACCCCCCCCAACACCCCCAACACCACGATCGCGAAGAGTGAAAAGGCCGCCTCCTTTGAGGAGCCCCCTGTACAGCTTGCACAACGACCCAAGGACGAAACGTGGTATAGTCACGCTAGCAATGTGATTTTTAGTTCTGTGGCCTCCAGTCGATATAGCATCGGCAGTGTGGCCACTGTTGTGGCATGTAGCCAATCTAGTTAGGATGTTGTGAGTCACATGGAGTGGAAGTCGGAGATGGAGCGCCTAGACCCCCCCCCCCCCCCAAGGAACCCCCATGAGCAAAAAGCGAGGTGTGCTACGGGATATTTTGGCTATCCCCCCTACCTTGGTGGCACTGTCGACTCCCCCTTCAACGCGTACAAAGACAGGGCAAGGAACCAAGGAGAGCCACGTTGAATGTGATGCTCCTTTGTCCACTGCACACAAGAAACCCATCAAGGCCAACGTGGAGAAGGAACTACCCACAATTACGTGGTTGAAGTTGCGATTGTTGCCTGAACGGTATGTAGATGTGGCCTGCCTCTTTTATTGTGTTGCCCAAAGCCTACATGCCCTCCGCAATGACGACCCATTGACAGACCGAGACCCGCGGATAGAAGCCACCGTGATGTGCAACGAGAGGTGTGGCCTTCAAGTTGGGGAGTCCGGACTATCACTATGCACAGGTCAAGAGAAGGACACCTGGGGTGACCGACTTTTGGGCGGTTTCCGAGTGCACCATATTGGTGGTGTGATGCCGCTGTTATGCGACAACACATATGGTGATGTTACATCGTGGTTTGGGATGGACACAACCTTGACACCTGCTACTATGGTCAGCACAAAATGTTCCATCTATCATCCATGGGTGCGGAGATATGGAGGAGCATTGCGAAAAGGCATCCGTGATTAGTATTGATAAAGCTGAAGGCAATGGTTATGGGAGTGAAGACAATTTCTAGGGTGTAGTGTTTGATCAATCCTTGTAGGTAGCCGCTTATCGCACATTGCAGGGCATTATGAGAATCTTGCCGTGCAGATCGGAGGGTATTGGGGGCTTTAAGTTGCAACGCTTGCAGCTTGGGGTCGGGGTTATGAAACACCACACCACACCACTGCAAAGGATATACATCGCACATGGCCAGTGGGACAAAATTGTCGCCACAAACCCCTATTCACCATGGTGAGGTTTGTTCGAAGCTCCCCCCGGTGACCTAGATTAAAGTCAATATGTTAATTTTTAATTTTTAATATATGAAGGCGTTAATATATTAATCTCGCAAATATTAAGAGGTTAAAGTCAAATTTTTGCGATTGGGCCATTTGTACCCATTTTTCCATGCACATATGCGGACCTATAAGGGGTGTTACGTGGTATATTGTTGCACAACGGTATCGTAGAGAGGTTCCAAGTTTGTGTTGGTGGGTGTCTTGGACACCCCCCCTCCGGTTGCCCGCATTCCGCCCCCCCTCCACACCACCATGTTCCCTTGTATAGCCCTTGTTATGCCTTTCTCTTGGGACACCCTTACCGAGCTTAACATGACGCTCGTGCGTTTGAATGGGGCCAAAGGTTTGCGGGACCCTTTGGTCTCCCAACTCCTTGGTGAGTGGGTGGCCTCATCACCTTTGGCCCAGGCACGATGGTCCGAGGCCATGGAGGTGGGCTACCCCTCCCTTATTCGTACTAAGCAAGTGGAGGCGCTGAAGCAATATGCCTCCCACCTCTTCCCGGCCCCGGACCTCATCGGCCTCCTCATGGACTTGAATGTCCCCAAGCTCGGCTTCCGGCACGTGTCGGAGTACATGAGCCGCGGGGGGCCGGCCTACACGGCCGCAACGGGCCTCCCGTTCCCCCGCCCCATCCCCATTCGGGATACGTTCACGGGCACGTGGAAGGAGTTGGTCACCCCCCTTGACCTACGACCACCCGTGTCCGTCCCCGATCCCCCCGCGAGTGGGCGCTCTTGGCCGCTACCCTCATGGGCCCGGTACGTCCAATCACGCCCATCGCAAGTGGACACCATTGATTGGACAAGGCCCCTCACCTTCATTGTGCGTGGGGATGCGTACCCGTGCGCCGGTGGTAGTTGGACCCAACTCTCCATTGGGCTCCTCAACCACGGCGCACGGGGCCGCACACCCGCGTACTTGTGGGTGATAGGGATGGCCGTGTGCGGGGACAAGGACATGGCAGCACTTGCAACGATATGGGCCGGCAACTTGAAGGCTTGTGGCCCATTCGTCGTTTGTTAATTGTTGCGTTTTTGCGTTAATTTCTCGAGATTAATATTCAGATTTCGGTTAATATTAACACCGACTGAAAAATTAACTTAATATTAATCTCCAAAAATTAATGTAAATATTAACACATGGTTTTTTTGGAGACGTTGAAGTCTATTGATGACCGCAAGCGGTTCTAGTGGGCAACACCTAGGGTGTCCGGTGAGCTAGCCATTCGGGATGACCACCCCCTAGTGCACCGCTTCATTGGCGCCTCTAGATGGCACATAGTGGGCTCTACATACAAAGTATACAACATCAATGCACCTTTTCTTGGACGGAATGGGAAGAAACGCGCACGCACACACACCCACACACACACACACACACACACACACACACAAACACAAACACACACAAACACACACACACACACACACTTCGTGACAGTGATCAAGAGAACCCAACCCACACACACACACACACACACACAAACAATGAGGTCGGCACCCCCACACACACCCAACCCCTCCCACACACATCACTCCTTGCTCCTTCCTCTCTCCTCCGGTTGCCTTTGCGCTTAAGGTTTGAGAGGGCCCTTTCTTTCCACAGGTTATTTTTGTGAAGAAAAGATTGAAAATTGTTGAAGATCGTTGAAAATCGAGCAAGGAGAAAAAGGTTGTAGGTATGTGTGCGTGTGTGTGTGTGCATGCATGTGTGTCCTTTGTGGCTAGTTTCTAGGTTGTAGAATGCCCCAAAGGAGATAAAGGGGCTAGTTCAGGGTTATGGTTCCTAGGGCTGTGGTGTGTGGGTGTGTTGGTTCGTGGGGTTGTGGTGTGTGGACCTATGGTACGTCTCGCCGTGATTTCTAGGGCTGTGGTGTGTGGGGGTGTGATGTTTGGGGCTGTGTTGTGTGGGGCTGTGCCCCCCCCCCCCCCCCCGCCGCCAATATGCGACCCCCCCACACACCACAGCCCTAGAAACCACACCGAGACGTACCATAGGTCCACACACCACAGCCCCACGAACCCACACACCCACACACCAGAGCCCTAGGAACCATCACCCTAGACCCCATAGCCCCAAACATCACACACCACAATACCAAGGGGGGGGGGTGGCATTGCCAATGAAACCTGAACTAGCCCCTTTATCTCCTTTGGGGCATTCTACAACCTAGAAACTAGCCACAATGGACACACATGCATGCACACACACACACACACACACACACACACATACCTACAACCTTTTTCTCCTTGCTCAATTTTCAACGATCTTCAACAATTTTCAATCTTTTCTGCAAAAAAATAACCTGTGGAAAGAAAGGGCCCTCCCAAACCTTAAGAGCAAGGGCAACGGGAGGAGAGATGAAGGAGCAAGGAGGGATGTGTGTGGCAGAGTTCGGGTGTGTGGGGGTGCCAATATCAATGTGTGTGTGTGTGTGTGTGTGTTTGTATGTGTATGTGTGTGTGTGTGTGTATCTGTGTGTGTGCAGAAAAAGGGGAAGGGGGGATATCTATTTTGGTAAGACCCAACAATTATGCATGCCCCCTAGCATGTTTGGCTTGTTGTTGTGCATTTTTATGGAGGGTTAATATTTGGAGAATAGGGTTAATATTTGTGAGATTAATATTAATGCTGGCGACTCTTTAATTTTTAAATTTTCAAATATTAATCCAAAAATTAAAAACGAAAATCAAAGCTGAGAGCCATTTTAACATTTTGAAACAACCACATGGGTAGGACCCCCCCACCAACCCCCGGGGGGAAATGACACCCAAGCCCGTAAGGCAACCCATAATTTTCACGGCAAACCCCCTAACCTCCCCTAAAAAAATTGAAACTTGAGATTAACGTGTTGATTTTTGGCCAAATATTAAACATATTGACTTTAATCTAGGTCACTAGGGTCACGTGAACTGCCATCTAGTACTCGTGCAACGGAATGACGGCACCCCATCAACCCTTGTTTGATTCATCTCCATGGTGCGCTTTGTTCTCCATAGCGCAGCAGACACGGAGCCACATATGGGTGGAGAGAGGCCGCTCATGTAGTGGACACAGAGGTAGGAGATGTTGACGATAGTGCTCGGATGGTGTAGTACGTGATGGTGCAACATATGATGTGTCACATCCACGTGTTGTGTTGCGCATGGGGCATGGCATGCTACATATCCATGGCATGCGGAGAGGTGGCTGGTGGTGTTTTTACACACGTGTTGGTTCGCAAATTTCCATTGTGGGACCGTGATCTCCTCCAAGGCACTCCATTCTTCTTTTATGGAGCTGTGTATTGGGCGACTTGCAAGAGAACTTCCACGGCGTGGTGCATGGCCAATCCCTTTCGGTACAAGTGATGTTGGCTTGGCGCATCATTTCAATGCTTAATGGTGGCATCTACTCGGTATGGATCACAACAACCGGACTGCCTTGATGATGTTGCTATTTGGGGTACATTCTTAGGCGGTTCAAGTCCCATGGTCAAAACGAGTGAAAATGTCCCCTGTTGCAGCACCTGCGTAAAATACAGTTTTGGGGAATTTGCTTACTGGGTCTCTCAAGAATTGGCACAAAATCTATTAATCGCACCATATTGGTTTGCTTCTTGTACAATGAAATGAAAAAAATTTTTCTTTCCAGCGAACTCCCTTGAATTTTACCAAAAATGACATGTGGTATCTATTTTTGGTCATTGGTGTTTTTGCGTGAAACCAACTGTCCACCATACACTCTTTGCCTCTCGCCTTCGAAACCCCGTTTGAAACAGGGGACCACAAAAAATATTGTTTGATCCCGTTCCATGCGCGCGGCCTCGCGCATGAAGGAATAAAAGAAGCGCACAAAGTCACAACACACGGTGAAATGTGCCACAACAAATGACAGCCAAAACGTCATCGAAGAGCAACGTCTTGCGCGAGCCCTGGCGCACAATATATCACAACAAACGAAGAAATTTCTTTTCTTCGGAGTAGTTGGCAACTCAGCGCCCAGGGATTTAGCTACCAATCTCTTACCCTTCGGAGCCGGCTTTGCAAGTTGCTCTCTTGATACAGTTTGACGGGCTGATGGTGCCCCGGTCCCCACCAGTTGCTTCGTTGGTCTCCGATTTCTGGGCTGTCTTCTTTGGCCTCTTTGCCGGGGAAGTCTCCTCCTCTTCCTCTTCCTCTTCATCCTCTTCTTCTTCATCACTTTTGCCACTATCTCGGCCCGTCGTAGCTTGCGCGGCTGGGGGCTTAGTAGCAGTTTTCTTTTTCTTCGGGATGTGTTTCTGACCTGTCAACTTCCGCTTTGCACAAGGAGCTTGCGCCGGTTCTGCCTGCCCCTTCTCCAGGGGCTCTTCCCCCTTCTCATCGCACGCAGCTTGACCATACGTGTCATCCATAACCCAAAGGGGAATCCCACGGTTTGCCCCAGTTGGCTTGCTAATCCCAATCGCTAGAATGATTCGGGCGTTCGCCATGCGTCAAGACGTGGTTCAACTTCTTCTTCAATTAGTCGTCCCAATCAGCGGCTCTATTTGTAGACACACCAAGAGGGTACATGTGGGTATCAGGCTCAATTGCCGCAATCTTAAATGCCGTACCCCGGACATGATCGACGAAGGCATGCTGTCCTGCACTTTGCAATGTTGCAAATGATACCACATGACATTAGTAACCAGAAGGCAACCCCTGAATTCTGATTGCTGGATCTCTTTCATTTGGGCTAGACCAATCGTGAGATAATTCGGGATCTCTAAAGCAGGAGGAAGCGATCGATGCGCGAGGCCTCGCGCATGAAGGTTGGGTGCTGAAATAATACCTTCTTATCCCAATTGTCCGACGCAAGAATCAACAACCAGCGAACGTCAAACACTGTCGGGTCCCCTGCCGCCTTGGGTGTCGTGGGCCTTTTAGACATTGGTACACGCAACAGGTGAAGTACGCGTGGAGCATCCGGATCAACCTTCAAGCGCCTGTCATTCTCCTTCAGCGCAACGTCGTACAGCTTCATAATGACAATTTGGGATCCACAAATCAGTGTTTCAGCGCCTGCCATCTCGTCAAACAACCATAGGGGACACATCGTCGCTGGGGGAAGGTGTTCAAAGAGATCACCCCTGGCATTGAGCAGTGTCTTGTCGATTTCTTGAAATCGCTTAGGTGGTGTGTTGGCCAGGGACATCATGCGGATCATCTTCACTCTGATTGTCCGACTCGTGTCATCAGGATCCACCATCTCCACAGTCTTGAAGTCACCAGGAACGCTGCAGGCCCCACACGGCTCTTGATGATGGGCGATCCCAACAATTTTTGGACACTGACAATTTGTGGGGGGACTTGCTTGCCTTTTTTCAGGCTCCACCATAGCCGAGCACGCTGCATGAACTTCCATGCCGGCCATGGACCACGACTCTTGCGTTGTGTATGCCGCCAGTAGCCCCATCTACCAAGATTCACCTTCATGGCTGGCTTGTCGAGGGTTGCAACCTCTGCGCGGGCAGTTGGATCAACGGCGAAGAAATAGCATCAGGTGAGTTAGTGGTATGTAGAAAGGCACCTTCACGTAGCACCCAGTCCCCATTGGTGGATGATCCACATGCATCATGACCCATCGCTGTGTGGTAATGGTGTCCATCTGGTTCTGCAACGACCGCACTTTTCTCCGTGGTTCCTTCATAGCCGTTGCAAACTTTTTTTAGTATTGTGGATACATGGATACATGATACCCTCGAATTGCTTCAACGAGTTCTTCGTTACCTTTTCACCTCTCTCATCCCTCACTTTCAAACTGTCCACTGCATCTTGACCGCCATTGTACACAGACGTCATGAGAATCCCCCACAATTTATACGTGAAATTCTAAACAGCATGGTAGGTCGTGCGCGAGGCCTTGGGCATGAAAGACGAAAGAAACGGTGCGAACTGCACATACCCATTCCCTAGGTACCTGTATGAAACGTAGTATTGTTCATAATTCATTTTTCATATATGAACGATTCATATATGAACCACGAATTATGAACAGCTTTTGTGAACGCTTCTTTGTCCACAAATTTTGTTGTGTGTTACCCTCCATCCGTGTTCACGGAGCTGAACATGATGCTTGTTCGGCTTAGTGGTGCCACCAGTCTTCGGGACAGCAGGTGTTGCAACTTGTTGGCC
The DNA here is from genome assembly GCA_964036045.1 of Eutreptiella sp. 'Long Island Sound 2002'. Classification (NCBI taxonomy): domain Eukaryota; phylum Euglenozoa; class Euglenophyceae; order Eutreptiales; family Eutreptiaceae; genus Eutreptiella; species Eutreptiella sp. 'Long Island Sound 2002'. The sequence continues at coordinate 123,509,290 of OZ038378.1, read as the reverse complement.
CAATGGATGTCATCGTCGCCCCTCATCCGGGCCCGTTTTACGGAGGGAAGGGACCACGCTCCCCTCCCGGCGGTCCACAAAGCCAAGGTGCAGGCCATCCGTATGCGTACGTATGCGGAGGCCCTCTTTCTCGCACCCGATCTAATAGGGCCCTCTTTGCAGTTGGGTGCACCCCGGTCCGGCTTCCGGGTGTTGTCTGAGTACATCACCCGCCAGGGCAGTGCCTACACCGCATCCCACGACCCATCCCCACAGGGGAGCAATTGAACGCCACGTGGAAGTCATTGACCGCTCCGCTTGCGTTGTCCCCGCAGGTGGAATGTGCCGACCCCTATCATCGGGCTGCTGCTTGCCCCTGCGGTCGTGGGCACAACACGTGCAATGCCGGCCAGCCCTGTGCAAGTCTATTGACTGGACCCGCCCCCTCACCCATGTGGTGTAGGGTGACGGGTATCCTTGCACCGGTGGCAGTTGGTCGCAGCTATTGTTGGGGCTACTGAACCATGGGGAAAAGGCGCCCACACGCACCTTCCTATGGGTCATCGGCATGGTTGTCACAGTGGACAAGGATATGGTTGCCCTGGGCCAAATTTGGGCTCACGTGCTACAAGTTTGTAGTTTGCATTTTCGTGTTCATAAGTTGTTCATAATTCGCGCGTTCATAGTTAGAAAATTGACGTCATTAAACGCCGTGCTGCCGATTTATGAGTTAGGAACGCGTCTTATGAACACGAATTATGAACACCTTTTATGAACACCGGTCGTGAAGTCCATTATGACCGCAAAAATTTTACTCGTGCGACAGCTGGGTGCCGGCAGCGGTACTCCTTGGTGGGGACGAGCTGTGGCTCCGGCGGCTGCTGGGCATCAGCTTGGCTCCCCAAGTGGCGAGTTTTTTCCACGAGGCCATGGGTGACAACACGGCCAAGCGGTGGAATGGCGTCGCTGCTCGGAGGACAACACAGTCGGATACGAACAATTATGGTCGCTATCTGGTGACCTGCAAGAGTTTGGATGCGGCGGGATGCACCGGCGAGCCGCTACTGGTCATCGGGTATATTTGTGCATTTTGCACTGTTGCATGGCCTTTGGCAGGCTCTTTGTGGCCTTCCTGGAGGCCCAAGTGGGAAATTGTCTCCTTGACGCTGCAGGGCAGGTACAGAAAATTCTGTACCGCCACCGGTCTGGCGTGCGGTTGGTGGCGCACAACGCACCGGACGGGAAGGAGGCCCACAACCTGTTCTGGGCCTCGGAGCAAATTGCACCGCTGCTTGCATACCTCAACAAGGACCCCACGTGGCAAGCGGTTGTGGGGCGGCGAACATTGCTAGGCACTTTGTACTCGCCGATTTCGGCTACGGCACGCCCTTCGTGGCGACCCGTTGCCGGTTGTTTGGGGAACACTGCTACGGGGAGTCGGGGTCGCACTACTTGTTGTTTCTCGAAGAGGCTTGTGATGCCATGCTCAAGAATGCGGATGCATGTGGAGTGGGATTGGTTGCTGTGTCGCGGGACGTTGTGGAGAGCACAAATTACATTTTCAAGGGGGGATACAATGGGCATAGTTCCAGGGGGGGGGTGCGGGTGAGAGTGCAGTGGATTGGGAAGCAATGGTCGCCTAGCATGTTTGGGAATGGTGGTTTCTAACCTTTGACTTGCCGTTGTTGCACTATAACACCCCACACACCGCGGCGTGCAGCGCCACTTCACTTCTAAGCACCACCCTCCAAGCACCCTCCACCCACACGCCCTGTGCCACCCAGCTTTATTACTCTTCGCCCATCCATGGATGCCGCCGACGTGAGGAAACTGCTTGAGGAGAGCCATAAGGCGACCCTGGCCCTAGTGGCATGCTGTCTATTTCATGTTGTTCGCGTTCATATTGTTTTCATAATTCGGCTTTCACAAAACCCAAACTGCCGTCATAAATGAATTATGAACCGATTTATCAATTGATGAATTATGAACCGGTGTTATGAACGATTTCTGAACACCGTCCCCCACGTCCACAAGAGCAGCGGCTTGCAGCCCAAGCTCCACCTCCAGCTTAGCCTCAAGCTCCACCTCCACCTCGACCTCCACCTCAAGCTCCTCCGCCTCCTCAAGCCCAATCCCGAACCCCGCCGCTCACCCCACCTCCCGACCCTCCGCCGACTCCTCGAGTCAGGACTCAGCAGGCTCCTCGGAGGAGGAGTGGAAGAGGAGGAAGAACGAGAAGAAGCAGGAGGAGAAGAAGAGGAAGAAGAAGGAGGAAAAGACGAAGAAGGAGGAGGCAGTGGGGCGGAGGGGGGTGAGAGAGGGGGGGGCCGCGACCGACATCGAGGAGGTGAAGGCCGAGATTGAGGACATGGCAGTGGAGGCAGACGGAGGGGGTGGGGAGGGGCAGAGGGTTTTGGTTGTGACCCCGTGGTTGAGGGGGGAGGCCGGCCATGCATGGGGCCTGAGCCACGCCAACTAGCGCAACGTGGTAACCCTTGCCTGGGTGCAAGGAGCGCTGGACAGTGGGTACTCTCCCGATGGCCCCCTTTTTTCGAGCCCCGAGGTGACTAACGTAACCCTGCGCTGGACATTTCGCCGATTTTTGCGGCACTACATCCGCAACAAGGGTGTGGCGGGGGCCTAGCGGTACACGGGGAGGGCATGGGCATGAAAGCCACTGCCGCAAAAGCCCCTGTCCCCCATCCCCGAACCAATTGGGGCTGGGGATTTGACGTAGGCCAAAGTTTTTACGGGCCCGCGGGGGGCATTGATGCGGGGCTCCCATGGGGAGCTGTGCCTCCTCCACTGGAAGCAAACGGGCTGGGTGAAGCTGCAGCGCTCCGTGCGCAAGTTGGAGTGCATCCCCCAGTGGGAATCTATTTTGGGGAGGGGTGTATGACCCCCGGCAGGAGGCCTCGTACGAGGGGGCTGTCGAGGGCCTCACCATCACCCGCCCCATCAAGCCCCTTGGCCTGGCAGCCCCGGCCACCAGTAGCACCACGGCCCCCACCCCCCCCCCCCCCAAGGGCACCCCTCCCAACGCAGCCGCGAATTTGCGGACCCCCCTTAGGCGCTATGGGCACCGTCGGGCCAGAGCTTGATTTTGAGGTATGTGCGTTCATAATTCGTTCATAATTGGTTCATAATTCGTTCATAATTCGGCGTTCATGATTCAGCGACCATGCACTGCACGTTTATGAACCATGAACGCGTTGTATGAACGCCTTTTATGATTGCATTTTATGAAGGGGAATGTCGCACGTCATGGACGTGGAAGTGAACCCCGCGGACATCGCGGGGGTCCGCATCCGGTATCGGTTGGGCACCGCTCAGTTCAGCATCGCCTTGTCCGCTCTGTACCAGCTGCTCCTCCTCAACCCCCAGCGGGGGTGTGCCATTCTGTTCCCCTCGCGGGAGTGGGAGCGCTCCCGCGGCCCAACGGACACATGGGCGGCGAATGCGCCCTGCTTGGGGACCTTGGGGGAGTTGGGCTGGGAGGGGTGTGCTGACGTGGAGATCTTGCTGTCCAGCTGTGGGTTGAGCCCCCCCCACCCTTGGCAGCCCCCGCAGCACCTCCCCAGCAAAGCCCCCACCCGCCAAGAAACCCAAACCCCCCGCCTTGCCCCCCCCCAAACCCACGCAACCCAAAAAGCCCCCCCCTCCGAAGCGCGAGTCCTTCGAATTGGGCAGCGGCTCATCGTCGGACGAGGCACAGCCCCGTGGACATGGCAAGGGGGTGAAGGGGAAGCAGCCGCAACAGCAAAAGCGGCGCGAGGAACCGGCCCTCTTTGGAGGGGGATGATTCACCTGACCCCCTTATTGGTGAACATGTGTATGTGCCCTACATTGATGGTGTCTCTCCGGGGGTTGTAACCTTGGTTGTAGGGGGGGGCGGGGGGGGAGAGTGTGGGTGGAACACCCAGGGGAAAAGGAGATGTTTCGGGTGGAGAGGAATCTGTTGCATGCCTCTCATGCTGCAACAATGACCCATTAGGAGCAGCAGCAGGCTGCAGCTCCAGGTAAGAAGGCCGCCAAGCCCAAAAAGAAGCCTAACTCCAAACCAGACACTAACCCGCTGGCTGACCTGGCCCCCAAGCCGGCTAAGCTTGAACCCAAGCCCGGGGCTAAGCAGGCCCCTGGGCCCAAGCCCAAAGCTGCCCCTGAGGCCGCACCCATGGAGGTGGATGCCCGAGCCCACCCCTGGGCCAGACCAGCAGCCCTCCCACCTGCCCAAATACATGACTACGCCCCGGATGGGGGCGAAACCCAGGCCCACGGGCCCCCCTTTTGGGAGGACCCGACACGCCCCAGCCCTGGGGTTCATGGCGGCAAGAACAAGCAAGGACAAGGGACAAAAAAAAGTAGTGCAATGTACACGAAAGATTGAAAATTTAGCTATTTTTGTGTGCGTGTGCATCTGTTCATAAAACGCGTTCATAAAACAAGTGGCGTGTTCATAAAACGAGACCTGAATTATGAATTGAATTATGAACCGAATTATGAACAGGGGAGGATGTCTTCATAATTTGCAAAAACTGGCAAAAATGGCAATTTTTCAAAAAAAAACCCCGGTCCACAAAACGAAAGTCACCTCGAGGGTGTTGACCCAACCCCCCGAATTTGGAACGAAAATTGCCCATGGGTACCCTAGCAAGAGTAAAATGCGTTCATATTTCATAACATCCTTTCTGATGAACACAACTACCTTTCATACAGGTACCAAGGGTTGTTCTACGCCGTTGACCAGAGCTGTTTGAATGTAGGCACTCATCTACACGGCATCGACAATGGCGATTTTCAGATTTTCATATGTGTCAACTATATGGCGTTGCCGGTGATTGTCAACACACCGGAGAAGGTCATTTGCCGCCTCGTGCAACGGTATCGGATCGACATCCCGGGCGCTTCCCAGGGCTTTTTCTGCGTGTTTTGGCGGAAAAGCCCAGGGTGTATCTGTCCTCATAATATCAGCCATACCTGTAGTATGTCACTTCTGCAAAGCCAGACAACTTTCTGGTCGCTTGCAGCGGATGGCGTGAACTGCCTGAACGCTGTGTTGTACGGACACACACTAGTATTCCCCATCTTTGAAGGTAGGTACAGCCGTCGATGCGTGAGGCCTCGCGCGTGGGCACGCACACAAGAGAAAACATACTGTCGTCTACTCGGGGAACGACGTATATAGGTCTTGTTGGTGGCGATGCTTCGAGTGATTCGACACGTTTTGCCAGCAACTTCATATCCCTCCGTCCAATCGGACTGTTCTTCTTCTCGGTATCGAACCTTATGTTTTCCAGATTCACCTCCACTTGTTTCGCATCTAGTTTGAGGTAGTCCTCGATGTCCGTACCCATCGTGAGGCCACGGTCTGGTTCTTTCTTCTTATTGCAACCCTTTTTCGGTGTAACAATGTCATAGTGCTCTTCCTCAGGGTCGTACTCTTTATCCCCCCGTTCCTGTGCTTTCTTTTTCGCCGGGCTGTGGTTCTGCGGTGGCAAGAAGGCCTGTTTTGCGAAAATTGAAAGGATAAAACAGAGGCAAAATGGTTGAAAGAAACAATATCTGCCGGTTTTTGACACAAACATGTACTCTACCGTTAAGAATGCCAATCTACCAACCATGACGTCCGGTTGTGACAGAACCTATGTGCGAGGCCTCGCGCATGGGAAGGTATGCAGAAACCTGTTATTGTAACCTGCATGCGCGAGGTCGGGCGCATCACAACAAGCTCTCGAGTCTTCTTCGTACGTTTCGGATGACGTTCCCCTCTCTTTGCTCCTCCAAAACAGTACGCCGGGGGACAAGTTCACATCGTTTTCTCTTACAACCGCCCTTATGCGGTCCCTGCTTGGTCAGCGCTATGAACAGTGAAGCCAACATCTGTTTATAGTGGTTAGACCCTTTTGTGGTTAGAAGTGATGGTGGGAAGATGGGTAAACCCATGTGTGGCCAGTTTGGCTAGACGGTGCAGAGGGGGGGGGGGGATGCGGTCCGCATTTCCCGCATTTTTTTGCACTTTCCGGGAAGGTCTCTTAGTGTAATGTTCAAGAGGAAACATTCCAGTGGCATTGTCTTGTAGTCAGTTAGTTGTGAGGAACAATAGGTTTTGTGGAGCATCCTTTTTTAGGCGGACGGCAGGGGGAAATTTTTTTGTTTGACCCTATGTGTCTATGCCCAAAATACTCAGAATTTCGTGCAGAATTCAAGAATGGATGGCAAAAAAAGAAAAAGGATATGGACCCCGACCCGACCTCCGGGTCGTACCTTCGCTGATGGGAGCCTGGGTTGATGGGCAAATTTTTTTTGAAAAAGAGTTTTCCCAGTTGTGTATATTCAAAATGAAGAGCGTGTCACGGGGATCATTTTGAGGTATGTATGTTGGGGTATCCCCCCCCCCCCCCGGGGAGCCCGGCGGTTTGGGTCAATAGGGGAGCACCTGATGCGGCGCGAACATTTAGCGGTCTGGCCTGACCAAGCAGTTGCAGCTTCTGCCCCTAGCGGTTTTGAGCCTAGTCCGTGATATTCTTGAGTTGAACTACTGCACTAAGTTGTTCAATCAAACCGTCCATGCTTTGAGCGCGCAATTGTGCAAAACGAGACGAAACATAGAGGTTTCGAGCGGCAAGCACCATTCTAACAAAAACGCATTTTCTATCGCATTTTTTGCCGCATTTTCCGCATTTTTCCCGCATTTTTCCGCATTTTTTGCCAATCCCGGCGACTGCATTTTCCCGCCCCCTCTGACGGTAGCTGTAGGCTCCAGACACCACTTAACCCACGGTGTGTACACACGCTCTGCATTTAAGTATGCGGTTAGTTGCTGGCGCACTGAGGTAACAAGGGCAATTTGGCATTTTGCACAAATTCCCCACTGACGTTCCTTCCCAAGAGAGATTAGTTGGTACAGATCGACAACATCCGCAATGGTCTCCGTGCCCTTGTTTTGTCCCTTCTTTGTGACAAGGCTAGAAAGTAGACATTCGCCAAGCTCCTCAGCAAACACTTGCCATGGCATGGCATAATGCCATGAGGTGTGGCACAATAAGGCAGTTGCAACGGTTCGTTCGTACTGCAACAGTGTTTCTCCCATGTTCAAACGGGCTAGCAGGCACAGGACAATTTGCAGTCCCTGAAGGGCAAAATTGCCTGTACTGGCACCGTCACCTGCCCAATTACATTGTCTCACTAGGTGTCCAAGGGACAGTCACATGGGACAATACTGCGTGCGTCAAAAGATGCAAAATAGCCTTGCACACGGCGTGTCGAAGACGATTTCGTTGATTTGCTGGATGTGATAGCTCCAACGCTCCACATTTCCTGTTTAAATGCCGTATATGCAGCTCTATGCCCAACAGCAGAGCACCAGTGGTTATTTCCATTGTAATTGGTTTTGGAAAACAGGGGAGTGTCTCACCACTGTGTAACAAGCCTTTACGGAAACGTCAAGGGTGGCCAAACAGAACGAAAATTTTAGGCAACACAAAATTTATATGCATGCCAGAAGCTGTATGAAATTGGTTGTGACCGCAAACATTGATGGATATTCCACTCGGTTGCTTTTTCGCCCTGCAACATTTTGCAAATGTGGTAATGTATGTTCTCAGTCGCATAACACAGGTACAACATGACGGGTGTGCTGGGCCAGGTCTTTAGTAAACTGCAATAGATTCGGCAACGATACGTTGCTGCTTACCTTTTCTTTCGTTAGGCAAAGAGGTCGCCAATGTGGTCTCTTGGGAGGTACCTCACGAATAACATCAAGCGGTGCCATGATGTTGCGGACAACAGTGCAAGCGGTCGCAAAACCCAAGTCACGCCAAATGCAGGCAAAATGATCCCTCTATGTTCAATAACGTACGTGGTACAATAGGCACGCGCCGTCCAGGGTCTTCAACGTTAGGATGGCCATGCCAATAGCGTGGTGCATCAGGCAGGAGCAGCACAGCTAGCGCCTTCACGTTCGGCGACTTATCGTTTTTGTCAGGGTTCTTTGTAAACTGCTTGTTATACCAGTTGTCCATCCACAAGAAAACCCATTGGTGGTATACTTTGTCCCAAGTTGTTTGAAACGTGAGTGCAGCCCTGTCTTTCTCTGATGGTACATTGTATCGCGCTAAATATGACGTGTCTAAAATGCCTCGTTACGCCCTGCTCCCTTCTATCCCGACTACAACATTTGGGCTTGCCGACTGCCCGATGGCGCATCAACAAATAAAGGCGCCAAGTGTCCTGCTTCAAAACATCCACCCATCTCTTTCCCTCTGACGCAATTGCTTTCTGAACGATGCAACACGTTCTTTCACTTTTGCTTAGTCGTTAGGACAAAATAAACAGCCATCATGCGCCCTCATCCCCTTTTTTTCGCCCTTCCGAGAACTCTTCGGCCGTATGGTACGGCAGTTCCTCTAAGCAAACATCGCGGAGTAGTCCAGATGCCGCTACCACTCCTTTCTCCAGGTCCGACACCTTGCGTGGGGGGATTGTCACTGTAGACCAAATTTGCGTCAATGTATCACTGGCATTTTGCAATTCAAAAATATCCTCTTGCAGTAATCATCTACCTGTCATACACTCCTCGCGGGACTGCTTGTTAACGATTCCTTTGTCGCGCGCACTATCTTCGGTTCGCAGTTACTGTCAGATGCTCCCACATTTTGATGGTTCATGCTACCTGCGTGTAGGCAGTTGCGCCGCGCTACGAACACTGGTGGGCTTTGAAGTCAGCCGTGACCACGGCATGAATACTAGTAATGCCGGCGGGACTTGTGGGGCCGGCCATACAGCAGCGCCACATGAAAGGGAATGTACATAATGTGTAGTTGGTGGATCTGCTCGTTTTTCTTTCTCCACATTCTTGGCACCTCCATTGCCCGAGGCCTCGCACATTGGAGGTTCAAAATTTATCATTTGCTACGCACCATTCCATGCGCGAGCCCTCGCGCATGGAATAGCAGTTTCTGCAGTAACAGTTATACATTGACACATAACCTTGTGGAGTAAAATGCAAATATATGTATTGTTGCGTCCGTTTTCACCAGTACATGATGATAAGCGTACAAGGTTAGCTGTATGCCGGCGGCATGTTTCTTTTATAGAGCTTGCTTAATATATCGTGCGGTAATACATTATTATGCCGCACACATTCCCCCATGATTGAGGCCTCGCGCATAGGATTACCATAACACAATGTTGTTTTTGCAAACACCCGGCTCGTGTGTCACTCCATTGAAATAATATATTTCCCGAAAAACTCCTACGACGCGCTCCCCAAATCACTCACAAGAATAATTTGTCGTTGCCTTTGTGGACTTGACCTGTCCTGTTCGCAGGTACTTTCTACCATGCAACTGGAGCCGCCTAAGACATTGTGGGAGGATTATGTGGGCCGCAAGGGTAGCTGTGTGCACGATCCACACATTGGTGCCGAGTGGTTGGCCAAGGAGCGTCGCATGGCTGTGGCGGTATGCGGCTGTATGGGGCGTTGCACGTGCAAACCACGAACACCACATTTTCAGTGGCAATATTAGTGCAAGATTGCTCAATGTTGCTAACACAAGGTGACTAATCCAATAGCACTTGGGGCAGTGGATCCGCCATCATAATGTTCATATGGGCAATTGTTGGAACAATGCTCAAAGTGTAACATCAAGGTTCTGCGGGATCAGGGGAGAAAGCATGTATGGGAGCTGAGGTGTTGCATGTCACAAATCACGGACAAAGTGTGCAAAGGCGCGTTAAAGTGCGGATGAAGCGGCGATCATTTATTTCACCTCGTTTGTGAACCCCCCCCCCCCCCGCCTTGTGCCTTTGGGGGCGGCACTTGTCATTGGCACCATCACAAACATCCTGTGTGTTCAATGATCTGGACGCACTACCTGTCCACAATCAACAAGAGTAAAAGTTGGTTGTTGATCATTAGTTTGTGTTGGTCACTATAGTGTATAGTTTGCATGCCATGGTGCTGCGCATTGAGGCACAAAAAAATTCGGGTCACTTTGCGGCTTACATTGTTTTTGCACACAAGTGGTGGTTCTGTCATGACAGTAAGGTGAAGGATCCCCCCCCAAAAAAAACCCCAAAGGCAACGTTGATGTTGTACATGCACACACCAACTGATCTGCAAGAGCCAAGCATGTCACATTTCGCTTCCCTAGCCCCAAGGGCTTCAACCTCTAACGGCAATAGGCATACCTAGAGCATGCTGAGTGACACTTGTGTGCCACCCCCGGCGCTGCAACTAGGTGATCTTCCCTTCCCTAAACAAACCGCAACCAAATCAAGGGCTATTAGCCCCGACCTCAATCGGCATGCCCGAAGTGCCAAGTGACAGTTGTGTGCTAGCCCCGGTCCTGCCACCTCGTGTTTGCACCAACCCCTATGACACCTCGTCTCTTGTTGTGGGAGGTCCATCATCAAAACTTGTGGGCTGTGTTCCAATGGTTTTGGAGAAACGCAAGCTGCGAGTGGGAGGGCTCTTGCAGGTGCGTGTGGAGGTGCATTAGATGCATCTTAGGGAGCAATGTGCCAAGGAGTTGGAGAAACAACATGCGGCACATCGCAGGTCAAATGCCTGACTGGCCCAATGGGTCGAGCACGATGGGGTGCGATCTATTGCTTTCTTTGCTACAGGGCAGGCTACTTTTTGCATCTTGATGCCGGCATCACCCAAGGAAGTTGACACTGCTCCAAAGACTCCACAAGCCTTTGTGGATGCGCTCTGGCCGGTGTATTTTGCTGCATGCGGCGGTGCCGAGTGCATGTGTTGTGCTTGGGCTTCTATGACCAACATTCTCATGGTAGCACGTCCCCAAAGATCAGTAGTGGCTTGGTGCAGGGAACATATGCCATTGGCATGCGCATGAAAACCTCCAGCCGAACCACAAGGCGTAGGGAAGTATTGGAGAGCCACTTGGGTTCATCTCCCGGTACAACATTATCACGCAAGGAGTGGCATAGGCCAAGGCACGACCACCCATTCGCCGAATAGACTTGCGAGCAACATTTTGCCGAATTATAGTATGTGTTGTGTCCCACTACAACAACAGTTGAGGTGGTGGGAAAGAACATTCTGTTCATCAAGGGGGAAGCCATGGACATTGGTGTGCCAACAATTGATGCCACGGCAACCATTATATTGCGTTTGCTTGAAGTTTGCCTTGGGTTGCGAATGTGCACGTCCATTTGTGCCATATGTGAGCGCATTTTGCTCCATTGCTTGTTGACTTCCGCACCCGGGCACCATGCTTCTCCGCAGCAAATAGTTGGGAAGGCCATTGTTGCAATGCATGATGCCATGCAAGATGATGTGACATTGGTCCTATGGCTGACACCCTTAATTGTAGTCTTGCTGGACCTTTCGTATAGGCAACTGCATTGGATCCACAAACATGCCATCCTACTCATTTCCCAGGAGACAGGCCCTAGAGGTGTGTGTGAAGTGTTCCTTGGTATGGGTGATGTGGACGATGTCACATCACAATGGGCATCCAACTTTCCAACATGGACTCTAGACTGCGAATGTTGTGCCAAGAGGGTTGTGACATTTGTAGTCGATGGTGCTTCCTACGTGGGTGTGCGTTGTCTTCCTGCAGAACAGGTTGTTGATGGTACACCATTGAGCCCAATGTGTTGGTTGTCATTAGCACATGATTGGTGCCGATAACACCCCTCGCCCTCCCATGCGTTCCAGCGGAAGCTAGGGCATGCCCTGGAGGCTTTTTGCCTCACCCATGTTGCGTACGTGGCAACTTTGGATCAATAGCGTGTGTTATGAAGTAGGGCACGGCAATGGAAGGACCTAGAAAAACGTGTCTAGGACAACCTTGTCCGCTCGGTGTGAACCCATAGTTCCACCTCACCACCTCCCACAAGTACAACCTCACCCAAACGGCGAGCACCACCCCTGGCCATGTCGCCATCATCGGGTAGAGCCTCGACAACCCTATCCCCCAAAGCGTGCAATAGATGGCGGGTGGCCGCCCGTCATGGTCATAAGAGCTCTAGACAACGACCTTCAAAGGGTCCTTTGAGTGGTGTTGTGTTGCATCATTGGGACACAAAACCTTGTTGTACTATTGATAGGGAAGGCATGTGCCCCGTTGCCCGAAACATCTTGCAACCTCCTTTGGATGAACCACAGCTTGCTGCAAAAGTTTGTAGCTGTCCCTCCTTGAACAGTGAGGAGGAGAACAGCTAAGGCAAGGTCATGATGAAATGTGTTGTTGCGGTACACTTCATGCGGAACAAGGGATGGGAAAAGCGAATTGTGCTCGCCTACAACACCGAAGTGTGTAGCAACATTCTGCTACAGTGAAACATTGGCAATGGTTGTGGACAACGTGGTGGGAGAGTTTTGCAAACATGTGCGTGTTCGCTTGGCGGACTGCATGGTTGCGCGGGGCTACCTTGGAGTGTTTGTGGGGGTATGGTCTAGCCATGCGTACTTTCCATATTGAGCTGTGGTAGGGCAAACTTGCATCTACGAATCTTTGGATACACGACTTGTATTTGTTTTGCAAAGAAGTCCAGTATCTTGTCCTAATTCCCCTCTTCTCCTATGGAGGGGAATCACGACATGGCGAAGCGCATGTTGGCTAATAGCAAGGGCCCAAGCCTCCTTTGACAGACGCTAGGGGTTCAAGTGGTTGTGCACGAAGACACCATTGGCGATAGGCCAGCGGCAGACCGGTGGCATGCAAACGAGAGGGAAAACATTGGCAAGATCCCATCCATGTACAATCGTATTTGGGCCGGACAAGACGGCTGCTTCTAACCGACATGCACCACATTTTGACCTTAGTTGCTGGGTTCCTATGCCACAAGAGAAAGATATACACAGCCATGATGGACAAGGACCACATTGGCTTGTGGGACGGGGTGCATGTTTGGGGTGCATAAGTTGCATAGTCTGGGGGTTTTGGCAATGGTGTTGGTCGATGTGAATGAAGTTCTCGTGAAATCGTACTCAATTGGTAAGAACTTTGTACAAATTTCATACGAATTCGTTCAAATTCGGTCTTATGGCCACCATATAGTCATGGCAAGTTTAACCACCTTTGGGTTTGGGCCCTCTTTGGATGTGGTGGGGCCGTTTGGGTAGTTGGCACCCCTGGGACTCCAGCACCTTGGGCGGGTATAGGGGCTAGGTTTGTGTGTCTCATTTTTGTATCCTTCTAGCGACAGCCGGTGCCGTGCGAACTAGAAAGTCGCTAGAATGCGTGCGCTTGAAGGATACTAGAAACGTTCCGTCCTCTATTTTTCTTTTGCACCGCGAAATTGCAGACCTGCGGTTGTGACCCTAGGGGGGGCTGCATGTGGTATTCTACCTGCCAATGTGAGCAAAATTTGGCAGTTCCCCATCAGCACTTGTGCCTTACTATTTGCACACAACAAGAAAGGAACCTTCCGCCCATTCACAGCTGTGTGCTTGAAAATTACGTGCACGATCATCTGCAACTCATCATCAAAATTGATTTGTTGGGAGGCTACTTGCACAGTCTCCTTTGTGTGATTGCCCCCAAGGAGGCACCAACTAGATAGTTGATTGGGGCTTACAGCCCTAGCCGCTGTGCACGCGATGTACATGGCCTGGTCCCTAGACGTCCCATCCTCATTAATGGATAGCTAGTGCATCCGCCGGACAGCGACGGCGAAGGGCGTCAGCAGATGCATAGATGCTCTAGCCGGTCCGGCGGATAGCAGGCAACTCCATGGATGCCCGTCCGTGCTTCCGTCATAGAGCGGTGCAATCACGAGATTCACCACACGGCCATCACCAACCTCTCCTTGATGCTTGGGTCGGAGTCCACGGTCCGATTGACCCTTGTCTACGGGGCAAGGAGAGGTGCTCAACGCAGTACGGTGCGCAACATCCTTGCTGACCCCTTGCTAGAAGTTTTGCCGGCAGATATCGAATGAAAGGCCTCCCTTGGCCAGGCCCCGTCCCGACGTCCCTTTAAGACTTGCCGATATGCCACACTGCTTAATTTCTGAGACAAGACAGCTGTCGCAATGCCGGCAAATTGAGGACTTAGCATGCAAAACAACGAACTTTTACTACTACTTCAAAACTCGTAAGAAATTCGTGTGAATTTATACGTGTACTAATGGCGTACGTAATCAGTACGGTGGAGTAATGCACAGTATGCCTACTAGTGTTCCACGGGTTTGCCCCGTGAACCGTTCCCCATGGGCCTTGCCTCAAACCGCACTTCGTAAGCTGTTGCACTGGTGGGTCTAAGTTCGAGGTCTTCTATTGTGGAAACAAGCCTAGGGAGTAACGATAGGCATCAAAGTAAGCAAAACAGCGGCTCCATGTGTTTTGGTGCACAAGGACGCAAGATATCAATCAACGTGAACTTATTGTACAATGAAGGATGCACGGCAACACAAAGGTAAGGTTGGCAATTCGTGTACACAACAAAATAACAGCAAAGTAAAAAAGGAGCACGTCACTACTGTGCAAGAACCATAGAAATCAATCCGACCACGGCCACCCTTGAGACTTGTGAGGCCCTTGAGACCCCCGACGCGGCTGGCGCTTAGGCAAGGGCCGGAATGCGCGGTCCATGGGTGGCCTAGCCCAAGGGGCACTCACTCTGAGCATCCTAGTGTCATTGACGAACCCCTACATGTCGAGGGCATTGGACTCCAGCGTGATGCCTTGGACATTTTCCACAAGCGAGAGCCTCATGCGTGGCGCCATGGTGCACGGTAGCCCACGGTCAGCCTGTACCTGTCCACGCTAGGCTTGTGCAACAGATTGGAGAAAGTGAGCACCGTCATGGTTGTGTGCCCCTCTCCCCCCAACCACCCTTGTGGTGCTCACGTTGTCCCTTTTGTCCCTCTCCTCCCGCTGGCTTAGAACCTTTGGCATGCTCCTTGGTGTGGGCAGCCTCGACTCTCACATGTTGACCCGGGCTTGGAGGATGTCCGTCTCCTCCCGCAACCTCTCCTTCTCCACCTCTACGGCTTGCTTGTCCCTTTCCGAGTTGGCAAGCCGTCGCGACTCCCTTTTAAAGCTCCTTGCGAACCGTGCCCTCACGTGCCACAAGTTGCCCCCCGCCAGTTACATGTGATATTGTTGTACCATCCACTCGGTGAACGGCTGGGTAGCAGATAGGGGTGGCGTGTCCACAATAGCGGCACCGGTATGAGCACGTGCCCGGCCGGCACGGGGGGGGGGGGGGGGCGCCGTCTCGCGCCCCTTTACCCGTATGAGCCCACGGACCCCAGCGGCCGTATCTCAACGCCCCCCTCTTCACTCCCCCCCTTGACTTCAACAACCTCCCGTTAAACCTCCCCCTCACACCCCTCCCAACCCCGTGGCATACCGCCGGGGAACAAGCGGGCCCATTCGTTGTTGCTCACCCCCCACTCCGTCAAGGCCCCTACGTGAAGATCAATCGCGGTGTCTAATTTTGCCCACCAGCTCGCCACGGCATCATGCACATGCTCATGACCACTAGCCAAGTAGTATGCAAACATCCCCGCAAGGCTCTCCCCCTTCCCCAAGGAAGACCGGCACCGCACCAAGATGCTACACGAACCCAAAGTTGTTGTGGCCCCCAATCTCTACACCTCCACCACCAAGTGCCACACCGCCGTAACGTGGTGCCTGTGGCTGTACACGCCATCGACCATCTCCTGTTTAGTTACGGGTTTTGGACTAGCCCACAGCTAGGGTCGCATGTACGAAGAGCGGGCCCACGTGGGCCGTACTAAGCTCCCTCGTGGGTGGCAGTCGGATCACTGACTCGCGGGGGGCGCTGTTGGCAGTTGGGAGGGCATCATGGGGCGCATGTTCTTGTGCCTTGTCTTACAGGTACCAGTCCACGCATGGTGCACGGACATCCGCCCTCTCGCCCACCAGTGCTTCAACCCGGCACTCAGTGGGACCATCTAGGTGTAAGTAATGAAGAACCAGGACAAGCCGCCCCGCAAGCCCAATTATGCACCACGAGCTGTACGGAAGGCCTCCAGTGAGCCCTGCACTACTAGCGGGATGTATGATAAGGCAGCAAAAGAAAGGCATGTGAATTGTACCAAGTTCTCACCAACTTCAGACAAACTTCATACAAAACTCATACTTCACCACTTTTTGAGTTGTATTCACCGCTACTAACTTTATACGAATTGGAAATGATTTTCGTGCAATTTTGGTACCAATTTGGGACGAATCTAAGTCAAATTGTACACTCCATTGAGCCCCAAGCATGGCACATGCAACAAGTGGTTCACTTCTCATTCACACAGACCTACCAGTGTCAAGCCACTCGTTCTCACCTCGTGGACCTTCCCGGAGGATGGTAACGAAAGAATGAGGTGTTAAATGCCATTGTGCCTCCCCGCTAGCGTCGACCGGTAGATGGCCAACTGGAATGTGGTTTCGGTGTCCACAACCCCTTTGTAGACGAGCTAGAGCTGGTGGACCATCTCCATAAAGACAACGACTGAGGGCTTTGTGGTCTTGAACACCGACACATGCGCCGGAGGTCGGAGCCTGACATGAAGGTGGCGTGGAAAGGACATGGGAGTGGCGCGGAAGGGTAAGCTGCGTGGTCGGCAAAGGTGGTCCGGGTTGCATCCCCCGACCACAAGCCCACCCTCGCGATGGTCCCCTTCGCAACACTAGGCACCTAGTCCATTGTGTGCAAGGCCCAACTGCCGAAGGGTACCACCACGTTGAGGCATCCAAGGTGGTCGTGTTTAGCCGGTACTGGTTGTGTTTCGGATCGGTTGTCCAATGGTGACAAGGGCTTGAACACAATCTTTTGCCCCCTTGAGCTGCACACAAACAATGGTGCAATGGTGCCTACTGGTGGACATCATGAGAAGCAAGTCCCTACTGCGCCACTCCATGGTCCCACCGGATCTCCCCCCTGACTCCCCAATCGCCGTCCTTGACTGGTCTTGTACTTGGTACACCTCTGAAAGGTAGATGAGTTTACTGAAGTGGCTTCTCGGAGTCAAGGGGGCGGAGGGGCCTCCGGGTGCGTGGAGAAGTCGGTGTGGTCGAGTTGGGGACCACTGCCGAAACTAGCCACAAGGACACCCCTCGGGCGTTGTGGACTGGAGGCCGGCAACAGGGCGTAGTCGTTCCTCAAATTTCCGGGTCACCTTCTTCACCAAGTGTCCCCAGGCGACGGGCACAAGCCCCAGTTGCTTTGCCCATCCGGGGATGAGGTCGGGTGCATTGATTGTGCTTCTCCCCCTCTAACAAATGCAACACCATGTAGCCGGTGCCATCCACAAAGCTCATGGGAGCATGGGGGGGGGGGGGGTAGGTGGCCTTGTTGTGGTCGAGGATTGGGTCATACATTACTCTAAGGGGGCGGGTCACGAAGAGGTTCCATGCGGAGGTGGGGGGTCGTGTGGAAAGAACAAGGGTGTTGTTAACTCCAGTAGACGGCATGATAAGTGGTTATGACTATGACTATGTCTATGTATGTATGTATGTATGAAGTGGATCTGTGGATGGGGGGCGGGTAGGGGGAGGGGTGAGGGGCTGGGAAGGAGGAGCGTGAGGGTGGGCAACCGGGACACGGCTAGAGCACGAAGGGAGCGCGAAGAGAAGGAAGGGGGAGGGGTAGAGTAGAACGGAAAAGTGTGCCATTGATTGCTTTGCTAAGTGCCGTGCTTCGTGTCACTAGGTGAGAGGGGTGTGCAGTGGGAGGGGCTCCAAAAGAGGTGAGCCGGAGGCAAAATGGCTAGGATACGAGGTGGGTAAGGGGACAGTGACAGTAGGCCCCGCCATGCATTGAGTTGTGCTATTAGAGAAAGTAGCTTGGCAGTGAGTCACAATTTGAGGAGGTGCCGGATCCGCAAACTCCCGAACCAAAAGGGAAAACCGATCAACGGCAGCAGAACGAGGACGAGAAGGCTCAGTGCGAGTTGCAGAAGTAAGAGGTGGCACGGGAGCGGCAACATACAAACGACGAGAAGGAGAAGGAGAAAAAGGCAAAACAGGACGAGCGAGCAAATCGCAAGAGGAAAGAAGAGGAGCACAAATCGGCAACGGCAGCCAATGCGGCATCCCCGTCGCAGAAAAAAAGGGCAGCTGGGGGCCTCCAGGGCACCCTGCAACCTGGTGTCCGGGTTGGCTAATCCAAGACCAACGGCAAGAGCAACCGCAAGTGACTGGAGGCCCCACATACCGCTGGATCATGACTTTCGCTGGACCATACCGGACATACAACCACGGACACAAAGTGTGTGACGGGGCTGGAGTTGTGAACGCCTGATGTGACTAGGCTTGTCCTGTGTAGTCCCAAAGAGCTGTGGGAGAGTGAATAATTTGTGTTGTTTGTCTCTGTACGTGTTTGTGACTGAATTTCATTGTCATTTTTTTAATTTGCACTGAGCTGGGCTTTGCAGAGCCTAGCCTGCCAGATTCGCTTGATTTGCCTCCGAATATGATGAATTTTGTACTGCTGGGCTCTGCAGAGCCAAGCATGCTGTTTCAGCCAATCTGCATGCTGCGTTGTGGGTCACAGTGTTGCTTTCATCTCAATACTGCAGTATTGTCCCTGTGTGAATTTGGTTGTAGCAGCACATCATTGTGCTATGGGATTTCTTTTGGTGCGTCCCTCCTTCACACAGTGTATGAACTGTCGAATTTCTTCGCAATTTTGCTGCATACACGGTGCTAGGTTTGTGTCTATGAGCCTTAGATACTCTGTTACTTGCTACTTCTTTACCAGTCCATGCGCAGCAAAGTCCAGATAGCATATGTACCCTTGATTGGGTCCTGACATGTTCTGTCACCTGTTCCTGAGCCCCGCAGAGGTCAGGCGAATGTGTCTTTCATTTTGACTTTACCAGGTATGCCCAAAGTCCTGTGTGCAGTGTGTATTTTTGCACAGGTTTACTCTTTTTCGCTGAGCCACATTACGTTTTGTGCTGTCATGTATGCCCCAATTTAATTGATACGTCTGGGCAGTGTCTTTTGATTTCTCCAGCGGTTGACGATGTGTATGTTGGGCAGTGCTTTGACAGTGTCCACTGTGCGATGATGCATTTTTCGTTGCCATTTACGACCCTTTTTCGTTGCTGTCAACCACTTATTGGTGATTCCACAATTGGTCGGGATTGAGAAGGGGGGACAGTCTTTGTGTGTTCAGGTGTTAGTACATGCTTCTGAACCGCACATCAATGTGTAGTCAGTACAACATCGAATTTCATAGTTCTGACGGGCCTCCTACCGCGAACCTAAAGGTTTTTACAATTTCTGTGCTTTGTTTTGCGTCTGTTTGTGCTTTATACTCGTGAACTATTGTGTACGCAGCTTCCATGCCTTGTCTATGACTGATGCTCTGGTGGTTTGTCGCTTATGTGGGGACTGACATTTTTCTTGGGGGGGGGGGGCATGGCACGGGCATATAGTGCGATGCTAATTGTGTCCATTACCACACTGGTGGTCTGGCTTCTTTATCATTAGCTTCATTCATGGGTGCTTTATGTTGTTTCTATCTAGCATGGCTCTGCAAAGCCTAGCCAGTAGGAATTCCCTATTTCAGGCCCTGTTACTAACTGCTTGCCTGTACATTGTTGTGCTGGTGTACAACCCTAAATTATTACCCCTGCTTTTAGTGAATTTCACGTTTTTGGGCTCTGCATAGCCCAGCTTTTGAGAAATGCTACTTTGTACCCTCCTTTCACACAGGTGCTGTTCTCAGTTGTGATAGGGTATGGGGCAGCAAGCAGGGTAGGGTATGCATGGTATGTGTGGATATTCGGGACGGAGAAACCATTTTGCGGTTGTACCAACCGCTGTCGCTGCCGAGATGAGATGGAGGCACGAGGGGGGCGGGCACTATCGTTGCCTTCGGCTCGGCCTCCCGTGCATGATTTGATTTGATCTAATTTGAGGACCAATCTTGAGGCTCACAGGCCGCCCGGGGGGCGCTGGATGGCTGTCCCCACAACTCTGCATAATGGCCGGCCATGCATGCAGTGCACTCCTGGCCGCGTCTGCGGGGCCGGGGGAGGGGGGGGGCAGGCCTGTCGCTGTGCCGCGGGCTTGGTGAGGAGGGTTGAGGGGGGAGGGAGACGCGCATCCCGTCGGGGGGGGGTTGGGGGCAGGCAGGGGGTTGGAGGCGAGGGGGGGCGCGGAGGCCTCGGCCGGGCCACGGACGTCGGCTGAGGGTGGGGGGTATGGTCATCCCCCTTGTGCGTTCAGCTCAGCGTTGAGGAACGTGCTCCACGCATGTGCATGCCAGCACAAGGTGGAAGGATTGGGCCTCCACCCCTGTGCACGCCGGCACACGGTGGAGGGTACGGTGGGTGTTTCGCCACCGTAGCCAACCCTCACCCCGTTACCAATTGAGGGGCGATGGGAGTGCTGCAATAGCTACGCCCGGGTTGCAGCGCACGTACCGCCGCTGGTGCACCTCGCATATTGTTGCAGTTCTGGCTCTGTTGCTGCTTTGTAGCCAACCCTCACCTGCTACCACCAAGGGGCCATGGGGGTGCAACAGCCGCACTCCAGCTGCAGCGCACGCACGGCGGCAGCTTCAACCCTTGTCTGGCAGCAATTCTGGCCTGCATCCGCACCGCAGCCCAGCCCGCTCCCCTGTGCACTTGTGCAAAGGGCGGAGACACATGTTCCTCCCCCCTGTGCACCATTGCACACGGCGGTGGGAGAGGTTCCCGTCCCCTATGCTCCATAGCACAGGAGGGAGGGACAGTTTCCCTCCCGTATGCACCGCAACACTGTGCGGATGGACAGGTTCTCCTCCCCTTTCACCATAGCACAGGGCGGAGGGATAGTTTCCCCTCCCCTGTGCACCTCAGCACAGGATGGAGCGACAGAGTCCCCTCCCCTGTGCACCATAGCGCAGGGCGAAGAAGCAGGTTCTCCTCCCCTATGCACCAGACCACAGGGCCGGGGGGGGGCAGGTTTTCCTCCTCCGTGCACCACAACATAGTTCGACGGGACACGGTCCCCTGCCTTGCGCACCATAGCTCAGGGCGGAGGGATAGGTTCTCTTCCCCTGTGCCCCTCAGCACACGTCCAAGGGATAGGTTCCCCTCCCTTGTGCACCATAGCAGAAGGCGGAGAAACATGTTGCCCTCCCTTGTGCACCACACAACAGGGCGGAGGAACAACTTCCCCTCCCTTGCGCACCTCCGCACACGACGGAGCGACCGGGTCGCCTCCCCTGTACACCGCAACACAGGGCGGAGGGACGACTTCCCCTCCCCTGTGCACCTTAGCACTGGGCAGAGGGACAGGTTCTCCTCCCCTGTGCACCTCAGCACAAGGCGGAGGGATACGTTCTCCTCCCCTGTGCACCAAAGCACAGCGAGCAGGGGCAGGTTCCCCTCCCTTGTGCACCATAGCACAAGGTGGAGGGACAGCTTCCCCTCCCCTATGCACCTCAGCACAGGACAGAGCGACAGGGTCCCCTCCCCTGTACACCGGAGCACACGGAGGAGGAATGGGTTCACCTCCTCTGTGCACCACAGCACGGGGCTGAGGGACAGGTTCTCCTCCCCTCCGCACCACACCTCAAGGCAGAGGGACAGGTTCTCCTCCCTTGTGCACGTCAACCTACGGCGGAGGGATAGGTTCCCCTCCGGTGTGCACCACAGCACAGCGCGGAGAAACAGGTTTCCCTCCTCTATGCACCACAGAATAGGGCAGAGGGACAGGTTCCCCTCCCCTGCGCACCACAGCTGAGGGTGGAGGGACAGGTTCTCCTCCCCTGTGCACCTCAGCACAGGGTAGAGGTATAGGTATCCCTCCCCTGTGCTCCACAGCACAGACGGAGACACAGGATCCCCTCCCGTGTGCACCACACAACACGGCGGGGGGGCCAGGTTCTCCTCACCCTTGCACCAGAACATAGGACGGAGAGACAGGTTCCCCTCCCATATAAACCATAGCACAGGGCGGAGGGACGGGTTCCCCTTCCCTGTGCACCTCAGCACAGGATGGAGCGACAATGCCCCCCCCCCCCCCTTGTGCACCACATCACAGGGCGAAGAAGCATGTTCTCCTCCCCTATCCACCACATCACAGGGCAGGGGGGGGCAGGTTTTCTTGCCCCGTGCACCATAGCACGGGGCGAAGGGACCCGGTCCCCTCCCCTGCGCACCACAGCTTAGGGTGGAGCGACGGGGTCCCCTCCCCTGTACACCACACCACAGGGCGGACGGACACGTTATCCTCCCCTGTGTACCGCAACACAGGGCGGAGAAGCAGGTTCCCCTCCCAATGTGCACCACATTACAGGGCGGGGGGCATGTCCTCCTCCCCCCCCCACCATCGCACTAGGCGGACGGACAACTTCCCCTGCCCTGCGCACTACACCTCAAGGCGGAGGGACAGGTTCTCCTCCCCTATGCACCTCAGCACAAGGCGGAGAAACAAGTTTCCCTCCCCTATGCACCGTAGGGCGGGGGGGGGGGACAGGGAACCTTTCGCCTGTGCACCAAAGCACAGGGCGGAGGCACTGGCGTCCTCCTGTGGCACAACAACACAAGCCGGAGGCACAGAGTCCCCTCCTGTGCACCACAGCACTGGGCGGAGGGACAAGTTCCCCTCCCCTGCGCACCACACCTCAAGGCGGAGGGACAGATTCTCCTTTCCTGTGCACCTCAACATAGGGCGGAGGGATAGGTTCCCCTCCCCTTTCCACCACAGCATAGGGCGGAGAAACAGGTTCCCCTCTCTTGTGCACCACACAACAGGGCAGAGGGACAGGTTCTCGTCCCCTGCGCACCACCGCTCAGGGCGGAGTGACAGGTTCTCCTCACCTGTGCACCTCAACACAAGGCGGAGGGATAGGTTCCCCTCACCCGTGCACCACAGCACAGGGCGGGGCACCAATTTCTGCTCCGCTGTGCACCACACAACAGTGCGGGGGGGGGGGGGGGGCAGGATCTCCTCACCCGTGCACCATAGCACAAGACAGAGGGGCATGTTCCCCTCCCCTATGCACCATAGCACAGGGCGGAGGGACAAGTTCCCCTCCCCTTTGCACCATAGCACAGGGCGGAGGGAAGGGTCCCCCCCCCCTTGTGTACCTCAGCACAAGACGGAGCGACAGAGTCCCCTCCTCTGTGCACCACAACACATGGCGAAGAAACAGGGTTTCCTCCCCTATGCACCGCACCACAGTGCGGGGGGGGGGGAGGGGGGCATATTTTCCTCCCCCATGCACCACAGCACAGGGCGAAGGGACACCGTCCCCTCCCCTGCGCACCACAGCTCCGGGCGGAGCGACAGGGTCTCCTCCCGTGTGCACGGCGCCACATGTCGGAGGGACAGGTTCTCCTCCCTTGTGCACCACAACACGGGGCGGAGAAACAGGTTTCTCTCCCATATGCACCACAGCCATGGACGGGGCGACAGGTCCTCCTCCCTTGTGCACCACAACACTGGGCAGAGGGACAGGTTCCCCTCCCCTGCGCAACACACCTCAAGGCAGGGGCATAGGTTCTCCTCCTCGGTGCACCTCAGCACACGGCGGAGGGATAGCTTCCCCTCTCCTGTGCACCTCACCACTGGGCGGAGGGAAAGATTCTCCTCCCCTGTGCACAACAGCATAGGGCGGAGGGACAAGTTCCGTCCCCTGTGCACCATAGCACATGGTGGAGGGACAAGTTCCCCTCCTCTGTGCGCCTCAGCACAAGACGGAGCGACAGGGTCCCCTCCCCTATACACCGCAGCACAGGGCGGAGGGAGGTGTCCCCCCCCCTTGTGCACCACAGCACAGGGCGGGGGATAGGTTCTCCTCCCCCGTGCACCACAACATAGGGCGGAAGGACAGGTTCCCCTCCCCTGCGCACCACAGCTCAAGGCGGAGGGACAAGTTCTCCTCCTTTGCGCGCCTCAATACAATACGCAGGGACAGGTTCCCCTCCCCTGTGCACCTCAGGACCGGGCGGATGGATAGGTTCCCCTCCCTTGCGCACCTCAACACAGGGCGGAGGGACAGGACCTCTTTCCCTTTGCACCTTAGCACAGGGCGGAGGGAGGTGTTCCCCCCCCTTGTGCACAAGGGCACAGGGCGGGGGATAGGTTCTCCTCCCCCGTGCACCACAACATAGGGCGGAGGGACAGGTTCCCCTCCCTTGCGCACCACAGCTGAAGGCGGAGGGACAAGTTCTCCTCCTCTGCGCCCCTCAATTCACGACGCAGGGACAGGCTCCCCTCCCCTTTGCACCTCAGCACCGGGCGGATGGATAGGCTCCCCTCCCCCGCGCACCTCAGCACAGGGCGGAGGGACAGAACCTCTTTCCCTTTGCACCTTAGCACAGGGCGGAGGCACACGTTCTCCTCCCCTAGGCACCTCAGCACAGGAAGGTGCGACACGTTCCTCTCCCCTGTGCACCATAGCACAGTGCGTTGGGACAGCCCCCCCCCCCCCCATGCACCACAGCACTGTGCCGAGGGTTAGGTTGTGCTCCCCTGTGCACCACATCACAGAAAGGAGCGATAGGTTCCCCTCCCCTATGCACCACGGCACAGGGCGGACGGACAGGTTCCCCTCCTTTGTGCACCATAACACAATGAGGAGGGACAGGTTGTCCTTCCCTGTGCACCACGGCACAAGACTGAGTGACAAGGTCCCCTCCCTTGTGCACCACGGCACACGATGGAGTGACAAGGTCACCTCCCGTGTGCACCACATCACACGACGGAGCGACAGGGTCCCCTTCCCTGTGCACCACACCACAAGGGGGAGGGATAGGTCCTCCTCTGTGCCCCTCAGTAGAGGACGGAGCGACATGTTCCCCTCACCTTTGCACCACAGCACAAGGCGGAGGGACGGGTTCCCCTCCCCTATGCACCACAGCATAGTGCGGAGGGAAAGGGTCCCCTGCTCTCTGCAACACGGCACAGGACGGGGCGACAGGGTCCCCTGCCCTGTGCACCACAGCACACGGCGGAGGGACATGTTTCTCTTCCCTCTGCACCAGAACACAGGCCGGAGGGACGGAATCTACTTCGCTGCGCACCAAAGGACAGTGCGGAGGGACACGTGCTCCTCCACTGTGCACCACAGCACAAGACGGAGCGACAGGGTCCTCTCACTTGTGCACCACAGTACGCGGCGGAGGGACATATACCCCTCCCCTGTGCACCATGACATAGTGCCGAGGGACAGCGTCTCCTCCCCTTCGCACCTCAGCCGAGGCCTCAGCAACAGGTTCCCCTCCCTTGTGCACCACGACACAGGACGGAGGGACAAGGTCGTGTCCCCTGTCCACCACAGCACAGGGCGGAGGGAAAGGTTTCCCTCCCCTGTGCACCACAGGACATTGCGGAGGGACTGGTTCTTCTCCCATTTGCACCAAGGCATAGGACAAAGTGACAAGGTCCCCTTCCCTCGGCACCACAGCACGGGGCGGAGGGACTAGTTCCCCTCCCATGTGCACCACAACACAAGGCGAAGGGACAGGTTTCCCTCCCCGTGCGCACCACACATCAAGGCAGAGGGACACGTTTTCCTCCTCCATCCGCCACAACACCAAGCGGAGGGACACGTTCTCCTTCCTTGTGCACCATAGCACAGTGCAGAGGGACCAGTTTTCCTCTCTTGTGCACCACGACACAGGACGGAGCGTCACATTCTCCTCCCCTGTGCACCATAGCACAGCATGGGCGGACAAGTTCTCCTCCCCTGTGCGCCACGTTATTGGAGAGAGGGACAGGCGCTCCGCCCCTGTGCACCATAGCACAAAACGGAGGGACACCTTCGCCTTCCCCGTGCACCACGGCACAAGAGGGAGCGACAGGGTACCCTGCCCTGTGCACCACAGCACAGGGCGGAGGAACAAGTTCCCCTCCCCTGTGCACCTTAGCAAAGGCCGCAGGGACAGAGGCTACTTGCCTGTGCGCCACAAGAGAGTACGGAGGGACTGGTGCTCTTTTATGGTGCACCACGGCACAGGACGGGGCGACAGTGTCCCCTCCCATATGCGCCACAATATGCGGCGGAGGGACCGGTGCCCATTCCCTGTGCATAATGACAGAGTGCCGAGGGACAGCTTCTCCTCCCCTGTGCACCTCAGCACAGGACGGAGCGACAGGTTCCCCTCCCGTGTGCACAAGACGAAGCGACAAGGTCCTCTCCCTTGTGCACCACAGCAAACGGCGGAGGGACAGGCTCCCCTCCCCTATGCACCATAGTACAGAGCGGAGGGACAGGTTCTCCTCCCCTGTGCACCATGGCACAGGACAAAGCGACAAAGTCCCCTCCCTTGTGCACCACAACACGGGGCGCACGGTCAGGTTCCCTTCCCCTGTGCACCAAAGCCCAGGTCGGAGGGAAAAGGTTTCCCTCCCTTGTGCACCATAGCACCATGCGGAGCGACATTTTTTCCTCCTCTGTGTACCACGGCACAGGGCGGATGGACAAGTTCCCCTCCCCTTTGCACCACAGCACGAGGTGGAGGACAGGTTCCCCTTCCCTGTACACCATAGCACAGTGCGGAGGGACTAGTTCTCCTCTCTTGTGCACCATAGCACAGCACGGGGGGATAGGTTCTCCTCCTTTGTGTGCCAGGGCACAGGACAGAGGGACAGGTGTTCCTCCCTTGTGCACCATAGCGCGGGACGCAGGGGCGGGTTCCCCTCACTGTGCAGCACAACACAAGGCGGAGGGACGGGTTCTCCTCCCGTGTGCACCACAGTACGTGGTTGAGGGACAGGTGCCCCTCCCCTATGCACCATAGCATAGTGCCGAGGGAGAGGTTCTCCTCCCTTGTGCACCTTAGGTCACGACGGAGCGACAGGTTCCCCTCCCCTGTGCACCACGGCACAGGGCGGAGGGACAAGTTCCCCTCCCTTGTGCACCATAGCACAGTGCGAAGGGACCGCTTGTCGTCCCTTATGCACCACGGCACAGGACGGAGCGAGCGATTCTCCTCCCCCGTGCATCATAGCATAGGACGGGGGGACAGTTTCTCCTCCAATGTGCACCATAGCACACGACGGAGGGACAGATTCCCCTTCCTTGTGCACCATCGCACACCACCGAGGGATAGGTTCCCCTCCACTGTGCGCCACAGCACATGATGGAGGGACAGCCGCTCCAACCCTGTGCCCCACAACACAGGACGGAGGGACAGGTTCCCCTCCCCTGTGCACAATAGCACAGGACGGAGGGTCACGTTCTCCATCCCTGCACACCATAGCAAAGGACGCAGGGATAGATGCTCTAACGTTTTGCACCACAGCACAGGGCACAGGGCCACGTTCCCCTCCCCTGTGCACCATAGCACAAGACGGAGGGACACGTTCCCCTCCCATGTGCACCATTGCATAGGATTCAAGGACAGGTTGTCCTCCCCTGTGCACCATAGGACACGAGGGGGGGACAGGTGCTCCACCCCTGTGCACCACGGCACACGGCGGAGGCACAGCTTCCCCTCCCTTGTTCACCATTGCACAGGACAGAGGGACCGGTTCTGCCCCCCCGTGCACCTTAGCCCAGGGCAGGGGGACAGGGTCTCCTCCCCTGTGCACCACGGCACAGGGCGGAGGGACACGTTCCCCGCCCCTGTGCATCATAGCACAAAATGGAGGGACAGGTTCCCATCCCATGTACACCACAACAGCTATCGGTAAATTACCAAACCGGCTATCAGACTTCAGACTTCAGACTTGTATGGACCATCATCCTCAACCCCCCATCCCCCCCTCCCCCCGATGCTGGGTCCCCCGCCCCCCGATGTTGCCCCCCCCCCCCCCCCTTGAGAGCAGACTTTTGCTCCCGGACATGTTTACATGCCCTCCCCCTATATCACACTTTGTTATGGAAAAAGGCAAACTAGGAAACTTATGACATGGAAAACATGGAACCCCCCCCCCCCTCTCTCAGTACATGTAGTCTAAGACCGGGAAATTCAGGGCATACTGGCAAGAACGGGGAAAGCTGGGAAATGGAACCCCCCCCCCCCTCTCTCAGTACCTCTAGTCTAAGACCGGGAAATTGATGGCACACTGGCAAGAATGGGGAAAGCTTGGAAATGGAACCCCCCTCCCCTCTTAGTAGCTGCAGTCTAAATGTTTCTGCTGTTGTGTCAAATTGATTATGCAGAACACCCTGGAGGTGTTTTGGTTTTTTGTGGTCTAGGCCTTGGCGCCTACGACCATATACCCCTTCAGTGATGAACATGCTCACTACAACTCAGAAGGGGTTTTGACATGTTTCTTTTTGCATCGGATCAGAATGTGCTCACAATTTGATTATGCAGAACATCCTTGAAGTGTTTTGGTTGTGTGTGGTCTAGGCCCTGGCGCCTATGACCATAGACCCCTTCAGTGATGAATACACTGACAACAACTGAGAAGGGGTTTTGACATGTTTGCTTCTGCAACAATAATTACAATTTGCTGACTGCGAGCCCCTTCAATGACGATGCATCACAGTTGACATGTGCTGCCTAGGCCTCTACACCAAGTTTCACGGGAAGTGGGTCGTGGGGCTGTGGCTTGTCCAGCACGACACAATGCTCCGTCACGCGTGGCTCTTTGTGCGGACCTGTTTTGTGCGGACCGAGCCTTTGAAAATGCCAAAAACTTCGCGGCCGAGGAAAGGGACATCCACTGCACTGCTGCCACCAGCAGTCAGTCGACCATGTCCAACCGAATGCGCACCATGTCCTCCAATGGCCAGCAAGCATTTTGAAAACCCTTGTTTGTCAATGTCATGTGCAAGCAACATACATCTTAGAAGGGGCTTTGCGGTGAATTTGAATT
Source organism: Eutreptiella sp. 'Long Island Sound 2002' (assembly GCA_964036045.1). Taxonomy (NCBI): domain Eukaryota; phylum Euglenozoa; class Euglenophyceae; order Eutreptiales; family Eutreptiaceae; genus Eutreptiella; species Eutreptiella sp. 'Long Island Sound 2002'. The sequence continues at coordinate 123,480,594 of OZ038378.1, read as the reverse complement.
TGATTTGCTTTTTTTAACCTGACCCTCTTACCTGCACTTTGCTGTGCTCACGATTTGTTGTTTATTCCCAAGATCTGGTGACGACCATAAAAAACTCCTTGTCCTCTTCTAGCTCTGCCTTGCCGTGTTGTGCCTTGTGCTATTTCTCGAGGAAGTATGGAAAATCACCCAGAGAAATGCATAGTGTAGGGAAAACACCCCCCACCCCTCCTTGTGGGTAATGGTATGGAAAAGCCTGCCTTGACTCTTTCAATGCAATGCGTCACAAGGTGTATTCAAAGAATGTATGTGTGTCTGCATTGTTTGATGTTCTTTGGCTTACCATGACCATTTTATTTGTGGATCCTAATTTAATTGATACCAATTGCAATGGTCATGATGCTGTCCCTTGAGGTGGCAGGACCCGCCTGCAGTCTCAGCTGTGACGCCGTGACTGCAGGTGACGTGTACCGCGTATGTACGCTCCCATTTGCCATTGTTTGCATTTTGTCCCGTGTGCAACCCCTTCATTGACGATCTCATCCATTGCAGTACCCTATGGGGCTGGTCTGCCGATGTTGGGTTTGGGCTGTGCCACAAACCCCTGCAGGGACCTTTTTCTTGGGCCCTGTTTCGTGTCGGCAGAGCGGTTGACAAATGCAGCGTTTTGTGCATTGGGAACCGCCCCTTGTGGATTCTTTAACACATGGATGCACATCACAGCATGCAGACTTTCAGCCTTTGTGCACGCTGAGAAGGCCTGGTCCACTGGTCCACCGGCGTGCCATGCCATAAGCAAGCAGACAAGGCCACTCTCCACTGCGGCCTTTTTGTGCCTTAGAGTGGCAGCCCCAAAATTCCACGTGCACCCACCGGGTGTTCCTAAGGGCTCCCCCACACGGTATATCCGACCTTCATATCCAAAAACAATACACCTGAGAAGGGGCTCTGCCATGTGTCACATTTGGTTCACAATTGAACGCACCTTAGCGTATGGTGCCTTCTGTGTTTTGCTTTCATGTTGCCGTCCACGTCCGTCTTCACGCAATGGGAAACAAATTGGAAAACGCACCCCCCCCCCTCCCCATTCTGCGACCACATCCAGGAGCCTGCCCCCCCCCCCGTTGACGATAGCATGGCGCATTCATTCAGTGCTCCCGTGGTCCAACTTGCCCCCTGGCCAATCTTCCATGCTCTTCTATACTTGACAGCCTTCGTTTGCCCACTACAACCTCCGAGTTGTAGTTTTTGCTATGTGTCACATTCTCCTTGTCCCTATGTCCCTTCGCTGCTTATCTGTTCTTTGTTGTGCATGTCTCTCTTGACACAAAGGGAAATGAGTGTAATGCATAGGAGACAAGTGTGCACTGAGCCTCTCCTACACATAGGGCACTCTTTTCTTTTCAACCCCCTCCTAGAGGCAAGGAAGTGCGTCTTGGGTCTAGACTGTTGCATCTTCTACCCAGACATTTGAGTTGGGCGTGCCCCAACACCCACGCATTCATCCCCCACCCACTTCGGGCCGCTATTTCCTATGTCCTCTAGCTCCCTTAACGTGGCCTCTTCCGTCCCCTCCAGGCCTTCGTTCCCGAAATGCGGCTGGGGGGATCTACCGGAGCTCCCGCGGTTTGGAGCCCAACCCCCTCGCCACCGTGGAACTTTGACGCTGAGAAGTGTCTCAGCGAACTGGCCTCGCCCGAGCGTCCATTGCTGACACCGCCCCCCTCTCCCCCTTCATCCGGCCGTGCACCAACAACCTCTCCAGCGCCAGTAAGTCCTCCGCGCAGACCCCACGTTATCTCAACTCCATACCAGGTAGCCCTGGAAGCCGTGGAGGAGGCCCTGATGTGCACTGCCGTGCCACCCCCACAACCCCCCAAGTACGTACCCAAGGACCCCCCCACCCCCCCCCCCCAAACCCACTGTTCACGGGCCCTACAGTGCCAAAACACTGCAGCTCATCCGGGAGAATGACGGGGGTGGGGTCTAGCATTTCGTAGACGGGGGCTGAACTGCCGAGCGATGTACCGGTTTGCCGTTCAGCAGCCCAAGAAAAACCCCCTGCGGGTGTGGCAGGAGGGCATGCGAATTAGCCGTTCGCAGTTCCTCAGCAGGGACGAGGAGCATGCAGCAGTGGTGCTTCAAATCCTGTGTGCTACCCCAAAAACCCCCTGTATCCCCAAGCCGGCCCCGCAACCTGTGACTCGGCGGCCACTGCCCCCTCCAGCAAGTGATCAGGTGACACTGACCTAGTATAGCAGGCACCGCCGTTCCTCACTCCTTCCACTGGGTCTTGTCCCAAAGCGGTCATGCCCCACCCTTCAGTACGGTTCATTGCTCCTGCGGCCAGCGTCTCAATCCGCCCCCCCACCGGAGAGGCCGCAATTCGGGTCATTGCTCCCTGCGCAAGCCCCCCCCGCAGCAACCCCAGACTTCGGCGAGACGTTCCAATTTTTAGCTGTTCGGCAAGTGTACACCGAGCGTCTCTTACACGTAGGGCACTCTTTTATTTCAACTTCCCCCTTGAGGCAAGGTATTGCGGCTTGGGTCTAGACCGTCGTGTCTCTGACCCAGACATTTGAGTTGGGCCTACCCCAACACCCACACGTTCATCTCTCACCCACTGCGGGCCGCCGAGCCGCAGGAGTTCGCCCTCGGTCCCGGCCACATCGCCCCGACCAAGGTCGTTTGTATCCCCCAACCCACCTACTGCGGGCCACCGGGCCGTACGAGTTCGCCCCTGGTCCATAGCGCTTCGACCAAGGTCATCGTTCCTCTCCGTGCCCACCTACTGCGGGCCGCCGAGCCGCAGGAGTTCGCCCTCAGTCCCCGGCCACAGCGCCCCCAGCGGTCCTCGTTCATCCCCCAACTCACTTACTGCGGGCCGCCGAGCCGCAGCAGTTCACCCTCGGTCCCCAGCCACAGCGCCCCGACCAGGGTTGTCCTTCCACCCCCAACCCACCTATTGCAGGCCGCTGAGCCACAGGAATTTTGCCTGAGACTTGGACAACATGCCCAACACTAAAGGCAAAGGCAAAGGCCAAGGCCCTCAGCAAGGCAAAGGCCAAGGCCCTCAGCAAGGCAAAGGCCATGGCCCTCAGCAAGGCAACGGCCAAGGCTGTCAGCAGGGCAAAGGCCAAGCCCCTCCACAAGGCACACGCCAAGCCCCTCCACAAGGCAGAGGCCAAGGATCTCCGCAAGCCAAAGACAAGGCCCGGACCTTTGCTGAAACCCTTGCCCACGTGGACTCTGACATCGACAATAACCGAATAGAGGGATTCACCACCCGATGGGCCGATCGCGATGCATATGTCCAGAAGGCATCCCTTGTGCACACTGTCCATGAGGGTGTCGCTGTCCGAAAGTGGGCATGCGAGCAAGTTGCCGCGATGTGGCTGTGGTTTGAAAGGGAACAGCGGCAGAAGGAGGACAAGAATGGCAACATGGTGCTCATAACAGAATGGGTTGCCCAAATTGAAGTTTGGGGCAACTATGATCTTACCGATGCGGATCTCATCCATGGATGTGACATGAGGCGGTCAGACATCGACGGCGACTTCGCACCATACCCGGACTGGATTGGCAAGGTGCATGGTGATGGCACCTCTGGTGACATGGTGACGATAGTTTGTGCGAACAAGCTGCCCATTGTGTATGACCACAAGTGGTGGTGCTGCAGCCCTCCCCGATGAGGCAGCGTTCCGGTCGTTGCGTGAGGAGATACGGACGGGGAAGGCATGGAACGCGTTGCTCATTGCCACCTGGCAAGAACCACATCTCGCTGCCCCCTTCCCTGCCGATAACTAGTGGATCCTACTCCACCTTGTGGCGCATCATAACTTGAACCCCTCCCAAGCCTTGGGTGTCCGGCAATGTCTGGATGAGGCTGCTATTGTCTCCTCCATGACTGGTGGGGCCGGCACAAGGAAGTCGGAGACCTCGGTGGCCTGCATCAAGGCAGTGATGTGGCAGGAGGGGCCTTTTGACCCATGCATCCCGAATCCGAAGAAGCCAGATTCGATACACAACGGCAAGAAAGGGGGGGGGGGGGGGGCACCCGACGACTGGCCCCCCTAGGGCATGCATCTTAGTCAACGCCCCGACAAATGCACAGATTGACAACCTGATGCGGCGGGTGTTCCAGTCGGCTGAACAGCATCCTACCTTCTCAGACGACATTTTGAAGGATCATCCCGTGCCTTGGATGCGACCACATGCTGCAAGGGGCCAGACCCCCACAGATTTGCGTGCGTACAACCAGCAAGCAGTCCAAGAGACGTTGGCCAATCGTCCGGTGTGCAATGGCAAATTTGCATGTGCCCTCAACAGCTGCCGTGTTGTCTTTGCAACAACAAGTATGGTTGCCACAAGGCGAAGGTTGCTGCTTGGGGGCCCCCCGGAGACCCACAAACTCGGTTCGCATTCAGCTTCGTGGATGAGTCCTCTAGGCATAGCATCCCAGTGGGTCTGGACTTGGCCTCTTTTGGGGCACAGTGCATGTTTTGTGGGGATGCCGGTCAACTGCAGCCATACAGTGCCATCACTCTTTTGGCAACGCAGCACAGCAAGGTGACGGCTAACCAAATTGCTTGGCCACAGAAAAAGCATTTTGCTAACCTTGATGTGCACATCGACGAGGGACCAGGGATGCAGTATGGTGACTCACAACGCTTAGCCACAAGTAGTGTGTTGCAGTTCGTCCTGTACCGTACAAGGTGTACTACGTGTGTCCTAACCCAACACTTTCGCATGGACCTGCCATTGGCAATGGTGGTGCGTGGAGTGTTCACGGGGGGGGGGGGGCATTGGGCTGGTACCCCCCTTCCTCCCTAGCCTTACCCCCCCTGGTGTTGGGAGGTCAACACATCCGCATAGTCAGCACAGATAATCGGGAGTGGAAACATGAGCTGACACGGTATGGGATGTCGGAGGAGCGGGTGCAAAGGCTGAGGTGGGAGATTATGAGAGCATGGGAGTGCGACGAAATGCTCGCCCACGGGCCCTGAGCAAGGACGAGGCGTGGCTGGTGCTGCACTTTTTGGAGCATGCAAACAATGCACAAGCGTACCCCCCCCGCTCAGTGGCAATCGTCACCACACCAACGAGATGCAGCTCAGATTGGGTCCTACTGGTTAGTGTGTTTGACCGCACCACGTCCTTCATGATCCCCGGCTCCGAGGACACCATGGAGGCAAGGACAACCGGGCCTGGCAGACCCTGGTACCCGTCCAAGGTGGCGATTACTTGCACACACTCATATGCCTGGTCCCCATGCAGTCTGCGCCGTGCTTCCAACACACAGTGCTGCAGCCATAGCATGTGTGCATAGTGGCCCTTTTTCGGTTGGGAGGAGTCCCCCCTCACTGCTGGTTGCTTGAGGTGGTTGAGGGTGATGGCCGACCAACTGCAGCACGGAGCATCCCAAGAGCAAGTACAGAGCGTGCGGCTTCCAGGGGTTCTGTACCAACCCTTCCCTTGCCGAACCAGAGACAGGTGTAATTTACAGGTTCAAGGGGGGCGGTTTGGGGGTGTGGGGCAATGGCTTTGGAAGCCGTGGAAGAAACACGCAAAAGTCCTCGACCCTTGGGGATCCCCCCCCCCCCCCCCAAAGTGACCAATTGTTGTATTGGGAGCGAATCATGGCCAACAAGAGGGTTGGGACATTGGAGATGCGGCTGCGCCTCGAAACGCGGGAAGTAGAACCAATCCACCTCGGGGTGACCCTTCCCGATGTCACGGAGTGGGCATTGCGCTGCATCCTCATCAAGGATGACGACACAAACTGGGCAGCGTGGCATGAGATTGACGGGTTGGAGAGAGTGTGCCACACAGATGATCTGCCGGACTCCACGAAGAGGCTTGTACAGTTTGTGATCACCAAACCCCTCCAGAAGGCCCAAACCTATCCCAGCGTCCCCCAGGTAGCTGCCTACCGCACTGTGTCCCTGCCTGTGTGGCAACATGCCTACAATCTCTTAGACACCGTCGGCTTCCCGGAGGATGACTTCTGCACACCCTTGGGGGTGTATGTGGCATCTATGGTGCATGGGGTGAGAGAGTGTGGGGGGGGGGACGATGTGTATGCCCCACATGCCGTTCACCATGGACATACCCTGTGCTGTGGTTGGAAGCCATTGCCGGATCGTGTGAATCGGTATGTCCTTGGCATGGTTGCAGCGAAAGAGAAGTGTGCATCAACCGCCGTTGAATTCGCAGGGAGAGACATGACCCTTGTGGTGACGGGCTCTAAGGAACATTGGACAGCCTCCATGGATTACTTAGGGGCACTGCGGAACATTTGGGTGTGTGTGTGGAACATTGGAGGTTCTGTTTGGATGGTACTATGTCTGCATGGAACATCATGGGCCGCCGGGCGACATTTGAGGGTCTCTATGGGCTGGTTGCGGTTTTTGTGCAATGTTTGACTAATTCAGGGTGTCACGGAACAAATCAGGGGCTCCATTGACAACCCCCCCCCAAAACAAAATCCCGTGGCGTGTAACCAGGCTCCCCTGAGGTGATCCAAGTTGCTGTGATGTCCTTGCCTTGACGCAATGACTTGCACCCCTAGAACAGGTGACAAACTATGTGGAATATTTTGGCGGTCTAAGGAACAGATAAGCGTCTCCGTGGAATAATTTGCACCTCCAAGGAACATTTGAGGGTTCCCCCTAGAACATTTCAGGTCTCCGTGAATTATGTCACCCGGTCTATGAATTATTTCATACCTCTGTGAATTATTTAACCCCCTCCGTCAATTATTTGATACCCATGTGAATCATTTAACCCCCTCCGTGAATTATTTGATACCTCCGCGAATTGTTTGATACCTCCGTGAATTTTTTAACCCCCTCCGTGAATTATTTCATACCTGCGCGAAGTATTTCGTACCTCCTTGAATTATTTCACCCCCTCCGCCAATTTTTTTGATACCTACGCGAATAGTTTCACCCCCTCCGTGAAGTATTTGATACGTCTGCCAATTATTTGATACCTTCGTGAATTGTTGAACCCCCTCCGTGAATTATCTCACAGCTCCGTGAATTATTTCATACCTCCGTGAATTTTTTAATCTCCTCCGTGAATTATTAGATATCTGCCAGTCATTTAACCCCCTCCGTGAATTATTTCATACCTCCGTGAATGATTTAACCGCCTACGTGAATTATTTCATACCTCCGTGAATTAGTTCATACCTCTGTGAATTCTTTAATCCTCTCTGTGAATTATTTCATACCTCCGTCAATTTTTTGAAGCCACCCCTGAATTATTTGATACCTCCGTGAATTATTTAGCCCCCTCCGTGAAGTATTTCATACCTCCGTGAATCGTTTAAGCCCCTCCTTGAATTATTTGATACCTCCGTGAATTAGTTCATACCTCTGTGAATTCTTTAATCCTCTCCGTGAATTATTTCATACCCCGGTGAATTGTTTACCCCCCTGCGTCAATTATTTGATCCGTACGTGAATTGTTTAACCCCCTCCGTGAATTGTTTGATACCTCCGTGAATTGTTGAACCCCCTCCGTGAATTAATTTATACCTCCGTGAATTATTGAACCCCCTCCGTGAATTCTTTGATACCTCCGTGAATTGTTTAACCCCCTCCGTGCATCATTTGATACGTCCGCGAATTATTTGATACCTCCGTGAATTGTTGAACGCCCTCTGTGAATTTTTTGATACCTCCGTGAATTATTTCATACCTCTGTGAATTATTTAACCCCCTGTGTCAATTATTTCATACCTACGTGAATTGTGTAACCCCCTCAAGGATTTATTTGATACCTCCGCAGATTATTTGATACCTCTGTGAATTGTTGAACCCCCTCCGTGAATTATTTCATACCTCCGTGACATATTTCATACCTCCCTGAATTGGTTCATACCTTGGTGAATTCTTTCACCCCCTCCGTGAATTTTTTGATATCTATGAATTATTTAACCCCGTGAATCTCCGTAAATCATTTGATACATCCGTGAATCATTTCATACCTCTGTGAACTATTTCACCTCCTCCGTGAATTTTTTCATACCTTCGTGAATTATTGAAACCCCTCTATGAATCATTTGATATCTGTGAATTGTTTAATCCCCCTCCGTGAATTAATTGATACGTGTGCATTATTTAAGCTCCTAGTGAATTATTTGATACCTCCGTAAATTATTTAACCCCCTCCGTGAATTATTTCATACCTCCGTGAATTGTTTAACCCCCTCCCTGAATTATTTCATACCTCTGTGAATTATTTAACCCCCTCCGCGAAGTATTTGATACCTCCGTGAATTGTTGAACCCCCTCCGGGATTTACTTGATACCTCCGCAGATTATTTGATAACTCCGTGAATTGTTTGACCCCCTCCGTGTATTATTTCATACCTCCGTGAATTGTTTCATACCTCCGTGAATTATTTCATCCCCCATGTGAATTATTTGATACCTCCGTGAACTATTTAACCCCCTTCGTGAAGTATTTCATACTTTTGTGAATTATTTCACCCCCTCCGTGAATTATTTGGCCCCCTCCGTGAATTTTTTGGCCACCTGTGTGAATCATTTAACCCCCCCCCCCGTGAATTATTTGGCCCCCTCCGTGAATTATTTCATACCTCCGTGAATTATTTCACGCGCTCCGTGAATTATTTCATACCTCCGTGAACTATTGAACCCCCTCCGTGAATTATTTCATACTTTTGTGAATTATTTAAACCCCTCCGTGAATTGTTAGGCCCCCCCCGGAATTTTTTTCGCCCCCTCCGTGAATTTTTTCATCCCTCCGTGAATTTTTGGCCCCCTCCGTGAATTATTAGGCCCCCCCCGTGAATTAATTAACCCCCTCTGTGAATTATTTGGCCCCCTCCGTGAATTATTTAACCCCCTCCGTGAATTATTCGGCCCCCTCCGTGAATTATTTCATACCTCCGTGAATTATATCATACTTCCGTGAATTATTTAACCCCCTCTGTGAATTATTTGGCCCCCTCAGTGAATTATTTATTTCCTCGATGAATCTTTTGATATCTGTGGATTATTTAACCCATTAGTGAATTATTTGATACCCCGGTGAATTATTTAACCCCCTCCGAGAATTATTTCCTACCTGTGTGAATTTTTTAACCTCCTCCGTGAATTATTTCACACCTCCGTGAATTATTTGATACCTCCGTGAATTATTTAACCCCCTCCGTGAATTATTTGATACCTCTGTGAACTATTTCATACCTCCTTGAATCATTTCATACCTCCGTGAATTATTTAACCCCCTCCCTGAATTGTTTCATACCACTGTGAATTATTTAACCCCCTCCGTGAATTATTTGATACCTCTGTGAATTATTTTACCTCGTCCGTGAATTATTTCATACCTCTGTGAATCATTTAACCCCCTCCGTGAATTATTTCATACGCCCGTGAATTATTTAACTGCCTCCCCGAATTATTTGATACCTCCCTGAATTATTTAACCCCCTCCGTGAATTATTTCATACCTCCGTGAATTATTTAACCGCCCTCGTGAATTATTTGATACATTGGTGAATCATTTACCCTCCTCGGTGAATTATTTCATACCTGTGTGAATTATTTAACCCCCTCCGTGAGTCATTTGATTCCTCTGCAAATTGTTTGATACATCCGTGAATTGTTTAACCCCCTCCGCAAATTATTTGATACCTTGGTGAATCATTTAACCCCCTCCGTGAATTATTCGATACCTCCATGAATTCTTCAAACCCTTCCGTGAATTGTTTGGTACCTCCGCGAATTCTTTGCTACCTCCGCGAATTATTGAACCCCCTCCGTGAATTATTCCACACCTCCGGGGCGAATTATATGATACCTCCGCGAATCATTTGATACCTTCGTGAATTCTTTAACCCTCTCCGCGAATTATTTGATATGTGTGAATTATATAACCCCTTCCGTGAATTATGGTTTATTTCATACCTCCGTGAATTATTTACCCCCCTCGGTGAATCATTTGATACCTCCGTGAATTGTTACCCCCTCCGTGAGTTATTTGATATCTCCGAATTATGTATCCCCCTCTGTGAATTATTTGATATCTGTGAATTATTTACCCCCTCCGTAAATTATTTGATACCTTTGTGGATCATTTAACCCCCTCTGTGAAGTATGTGATATCTCTGTGAATTATTTAACCCCCTCCCTGAATTATTTGATACCTCCGTGAAATTATTTAACCCCCTCCGTGAATTATTTGACGCCTCCGTGAATTATTGAACCCCCTCCGTAAATTTTTTATACCTCTGTGAATCATTTAACCCCCGCCGTGAATTATTTCATACCTCCGTGAATTATTTAACCCCCTCCGTGAATTATTTCATACCTCCGTGAATTATTTGACCCCCTCCGTGAATTGTTTCATACCGCCGTGAATTACTTAACCCCCTCCCTGAATTATTTGATACCTCCGTGAAATTATTTAACCCCCTCCGTGAATCATTTCATACCTTTTTGAATTATTTAACCCCCTCTGTGAATTATTTGACACCTCCGTGAATTATTTAACTGCCTCCGTGAATTATTTGATACCTTTGTGAATCACTTAACCCCCTCCGTGAGTTATTTGATACCTCCGTGCATTATTTAACCCCCTCCGTGAATTATTTCATACCTTTCTGAATTATTGAACCCCCTCCGTGAATTATTTCATACCCTCGTGAATTATTTGGCCCGCTCCGTGAATCATGTCATACCTCAGGGAATTATTTAACCCCCTCTGTGAATTATTTAGTACCTCCGTGAATTGTTTAACCCCTTCCGTGAATTGTTTGATACCTCCGCGAATTATTTGATACCTCCGCGAATTATTGAACCCCCTCCGTGAACTATTCCACACCTCCGTGAATTGTTTAACCTCCTCCGCGAATTATTTGATACCTCCGCGAAGTATTTGATACCTCCGTGAATCATTTAACCCCCTCCGCGAATCATTTGATACCTCCGTGAATTATTTGACATCTATGAATTATTTAACCCACTCCGTGAACTTTTTGATATCTTTGAATTATTTAACCCCCTCCGTGAATCATTTGATACCTCTGTGGATCATTTAACCCCCTCCGTGAATTATTTCATACCTCCGTGAATTATTTAACCCCCTCCGTGAATTATTTGATACCTCCGCGAAATTATTTAACCCCCTCCGTGAATTATTACATACCTCCGTGAATTATTTAACCCCCTCCGTTAATTCTTTCATACCTCCGTGAATTATTTAACCCCCTCCGTGATTTATCTGGCCCCCTTCGTGAATTATTTCATACATCTGTGAATTATTTAGCCCCCTCCGCGAATTATTTCATACCTCCGTGAATTATTTGGCCCGCTCCCTGATTTATGTCATACCTCTGGGAATTATTTAACCCCCTCTTTGAATTATTTAATACCTCCGTGAATTATTTAAACCCTTCCGTGAAATGTTTGATACCTCTGCGAATTATTTGATACCTCCGTGAATTATTTCACCCCCTCCGCGAATTATTTGATACCTCCGTGAATTATTTGATACCTCCGTGAATTAATTAACCCCCTCCCTGAACGGTTTCATACCTCTGTGAATTATTTAACCCCCTCCGTGAATAAATTCAGACCTCCGTGAATTATTTAACCCCCTCCGTGAATTATTTAACCCCCTCCGTGAATTATTTCATATGTCCCTGATACCTCCGTGAATTATGTCATACCTCTCTGAATCATTTAGCCCCCTCCGTGGATTATTTCATACCTGCGTGAATTATTTAACCCCCTCCGTGAATTATTTGATACCTCCGTGAATTTTTTCACCCCCTCCCTGAATTATTTGATACCTTCGCGAATTATTTGATACCTCCGTGAATTATTTAACCCCTCCGTGAATTATTTCAGACCTCTGTGAATTATTTAACCCCTCCTGTGAATTGTTCAACCGCCTCCCTGAAATGTTTGATACCTCCCTGAATTATTTTACCCCCTCCGTGAATTATTTGGCCCCCTCCGTGAATTATTTAACTCCTTCCGTGAATTGCTTGATACCTCCGCGAATTATTTGATACCTCCGCGAATTATTGAACCCCCTCCGTGAACTATTCCACACCTCCGTGAATTGTTAAACCCCCTCCGCGAATTATTTGATACCTCCGCAAATAATTTGATACCTCCGTGAATTGTTTAACCTCCTTCGCTAATTATTTGATACCTCCGCGAAGTATTTGATAACTGCGTGAATTATTTAACTTCCTCCGTGAATTATTTGATACCTCCGTGAATTATTTAACCCCTCCCGCGAATCATTTGATACCTCCGCAAATTATTTGATACCTCCGTGAATTGTTTAACCTTCTCCGCGAATTATTTGATACCTCCGCGAATTATTTGATACCTCCGTGAATTGTTTAACCCCCTCCGCGAATCATTTGATACCTCCGCGAATCATTTGATACCTCCGCCAATTTCTTTGATACCTCCGTGAATTTTTTGTCCCCCTCCGTGAATTATTTAACCCCCTCCGTGAATTATTTGATACCTCTGTGGATCATTTAACCCCCTCCGTGAATTATTTCATACCTCCCCGAATTATTTAACCCCCTCCGTGCTTTGTTTCATACCTCTGTGAATTATTTAACCCCCTCTGTGAATCATTTAACCCCCTCCGTGAATTATTTCATACCTGAGTGAATTATTTAACCCCCTCCGTGAATGATTTGATACCTCCGTGAATTATTTAACTCTCTCTGTGAATTGTTTCATACCTCCGTGAACTATTTCATACCTCCGTGAATCATTTAACCCCTCGGTGACTTAGTTGATACCTCAGTGAATTATTTCATACCTCCGTGAATCGTTTAACCCCCTCCGTGAATTGTTTCATACCTCTGTAAATTATTTAACCCCCTCCGTGAATTATTTGATACCTCAGTGAATTATTTCATACCTCTGTGAATTATTTAACCCCCTCCGTGAACTATTTCATACCTCCGTGAATTATTTAACCCCCTCCGTGAATTATTTGATACCTCCGTGAATTATTTAACCCCCTCCGTGAATTAATTCATCCCTCTGTGAATTAATTAACTGCCCTGCTGAATTATGTCATACCTCTGTGAATTATTTAACCCCCTCTGTGAATCATTTAACCCCCTCCGTGAATTATTTGATACCTTTGTGGATCATTAAACCCCCTCCGTGAATTTTTTGATACCTCCGTGAATTATTTAACGCCCTCCCTTAATTAATTGATACCTCTGTGAATGATTTGGCCCCCTCCGTGGTTTATTTGATACCTCTGCGAATTGTTTAACCCGCTCCCTGAATTGTTTGATACCTCCCTGAATTATTCAACCCCCTCCGTGAATCATTTCATACCTTCGTGAATTATTTAACCCCCTCCGTGAATTATTTCATACCTCTGTGTGTTATTTAACCCCCTCCGTGAATTATTTCATACCCCTGTGAATTATTTAACCCCCTCCGGGAATTATTTCATACCTCCGTGAATTATATAACCCCCTCGGTGAATTATTTCATACGTCTGTGAATCATTTAACCCCCTCCGTAAATTATTTGATACCTTTGTGGATCATTTAACCCCCTCTGTGAAGTATTTGATATCTCCGTGAATTATTTAACCCCCTTCCTGAATTATTTGATACCTCCGTGAAATTATTTAACCCCCTCCGTGAATTATGTGACGCCTCCGTGAATTATTGAACCCCCGTCGTAAATTTTTATACCTCTGTGAATCATTTAACCCCCTCCTTGAATTATTTCATACCTCCGTGAATTATTTAACCCCCTCCGTGAATTATTTCATACCTCCGTGAATTATTTGACCCCCTCCGTGAATTGTTTCATACCGCCGTGAATTACTTAACCCCCTCCCTGAATTATTTCATACCTCCGTGAAATTATTTAACCCCCTCCGTGAATTATTTGATACCTTTTTGAATCATTTAACCCCCTCCGTAAATTTTTTTATACCTCTGTGAATCATTTAACCCCCTCTGTGAATTATTTCATACCTCCGTGAATTATTTAACCCCCTCCGTGAATTATTTCATACCTCCGTGAATTATTTGACCCCCTCCTCGAATTGTTTCATACCGCCGTGAATTATTTAACCCCCTCCCTGAATTATTTGATACCTCCGTGAAATTATTTAACCCCCTCCGTGAATCATTTGATACCTTTTTGAATTATTTAACCCCCTCTGTGAATTATTTGACACCTCCGTGAATTATTTAACCCCCTCCGTGAATTATTTGATACCTTTGTGAATCACTTAACCCCCTCCGTGAGTTATTTGATACCTCCGTGCATTCTTTAACCCCCTCCGTGAATTATTTCATACCTCTCTGAATTATTGAACCCCCTCCGTGAATTATTTCATACCCTCGTGAATGATTTGGCCCGCTCCGTGAATTATGTCATACCTCAGGGAATTATTTAACCCCCGCTGTGAATTATTTAGTACCTCCGTGAATTGTTTAACCCCTTCCGTGAATTGTTTGATACCTCCGCGAATTATTTGATACCTCCGCGAAGTATTTGATACCTCCGTGAATTATTTAACCCCCTCCGCGAATCATTTGATACCTCCGTGAATTATTTGACATCTATGAATTATTTAACCCACTCCGTGAACTTTTTGATATCTTTGAGTTATTTAACCCCCTCCGTGAATCATTTGATACCTCTGTGGATCATTTAACCCCCTCCGTGAATTATTTCATACCTCCGTAAATTATTTAACCCCCTCCGTGAATTATTTGATACCTCCGCGAAATTATTTAACCCCCTCCGTGAATTATTACATACCTCCGTGAATTATTTAACCCCCTCCGTTAATTATTTCATACCTCCGTGCATTATTTAACCCCCTCCGTGAATTATTTGATACCTTTGTGAATCATTGAACCCCCTCCGTGAATTATTTGATACCTCTGTGAATTATTTAACCCCCTCCGTTAATTCTTTCATACCTCCGTGAATTATTTAACCCCCTCCGTGATTTATCTCGCCCCCTTCGTGAATTATTTCATACATGTGTGAATTATTTAGCCCCCTCCGCGAATTATTTCATACCTCCGTGAATTATTTGGCCCGCTCCCTGATTTATGTCATACCTCTGGGAATTATTTAACCCCCTCTTTGAATTATTTAATACCTCCGTGAATTATTTAAACCCTTCCGTGAAATGTTTGATACCTCTGCGAATTATTTGATACCTCCGTGAATTATTTCACCCCCTCCGCGAATTATTTGATACCTCCGCGAATCATTTGATACCTCCATGAATTATTTGATACTTGGAATTATTCGTCCCCGTCCGTGAATGGTTTCATACCTCGTGAATAATTAAACCCCTCCGTGAATTATTTGATACCTCCGTGAATTAATTAACCCCCTCCCTGAACGGTTTCATACCTCTGTGAATTATTTAACCCCCTCCGTGAATAAATTCAGACCTCCGTGAATTATTTAACCCCCTCCGTGAATTATTTAACCCCCTCCGTGAATTATTTCATATGTCCCTGATACCTCCGTGAATTATGTCATACCTCTCTGAATTATTTAGCCCCCTCCGTGGATTATTTCATACCTGCGTGAATTATTTAACCCCCTCCGTGAATTATTTGATACCTCCGTGAATTTTTTCACCCCCTCCCTGAATTATTTGATACCTTCGCGAATTATTTGATACCTCCGTGAATTATTTAACCCCTCCGTGAATTATTTCAGACCTCTGTGAATTATTTAACCCCTCCTGTGAATTGTTGAACCGCCTCCCTGAAATGTTTGATACCTCCCTGAATTTTTTTACCCCCTCCGTGAATTATTTGGCCCCCTCCGTGAATTATTTAACTCCTTCTGTGAATTGCTTGATACCTCCGCGAATTATTTGATACCTCCGCGAATTATTGAACCCCCTCCGTGAACTATTCCACACCTCCGTGAATTGTTGAACCCCCTCCGCGAATTATTTGATACCTCCGCAAATAATTTGATACCTCCGTGAATTGCTTAACCTCCTTCGCTAATTATTTGATACCTCCGCGAAGTATTTGATAACTGCGTGAATTATTTAACTTCCTCCGTGAATTATTTGATACCTCCGTGAATTATTTAACCCCTCCCGCGAATCATTTGATACCTCCGCTAATTTTTTGATACCTCCGTGAATTGTTTAACCTTCTCCACGAATTATTTGATACCTCCGCGAATTATTTGATACCTCCGTGAATTGTTTAACCCCCTCCGCGAATCATTTGATACCTCCGCGAATCATTTGATACCTCCGCCAATTTCTTTGATACCTCCGTGAGTTATTTGTCCCCCTCCGTGAATTATCTAACCCCCTTCGTGAATTATTTGATACCTCTGTGGATCATTTAACCCCCTCCGTGAATTATTTCATACCTCCCCGAATTATTTAACCCCCTCCGTGCATTGTTTCATACCTCTGTGAATTATTTCACCCCCTCCGTGAATTATTTCATACCTGAGTGAATTATTTAACCCCCTCCGTGAATGATTTGATACCTCCGTGAATTATTTAACTCTCTCTGTGAATTGTTTCATACCTCCGTGAACTATTTCATACCTCCGTGAATCATTTAACCCCTCGGTGACTTAGTTGCTACCCCACTGAATTATTTCATACCTCCGTGAATCATTTAACCCCCTCCGTGAATTGTTTCATACCTCTGTAAATTTTTTAACCCCCTCCGTGAATTATTTGATACCTCAGTGAATTATTTCATACCTCTGTGAATTATTTAACCCCCTCCGTGAACTATTTCATACCTCCGTGAATTATTTAACCCCCTCCGTGAATTATTTGATACCTCCGTGAATTATTTAACCCCCTCCGTGAATTATTTCATGCCTCTGTGAATTAATTAACTGCCCTGCTGAATAATGTCATACCTCTGTGAATCATTTAACCCCCTCAGTGAATTATTTGATATCTTTGTGGATCATTAAACCCCCTCCGTGAATTATTTGATACCTCCGTGAATTATTTAACGCCCTCCCTTAATTAATTGATACCTCTGTGAATGATTTGGCCCCCTCCGTGGTTTGTTTGATACCTCTGCGAATTGTTTAACCCGCTCCCTGAATTGTTTGATACCTCCCTGAATTATTCAACCCCCTCCGTGAATCATTTCATACCTTCGTGAATTATTTAACCCCCTCCGTGAATTATTTCATACCTCTGTGTATTATTTAACCCCCTCCGTGAATTATTTCATACCCCTGTGAATTATTTAACCCCCTCCGTGAATTATTTCATACCTCCGTGAATTATTTAACCCCCTCCGTGAATCATTTGATACCTCTGTGGATCATTTAACCCCCTCCGTGAATTATTTCATACCTCCGTGAATTATTTAACCCCCTCCGTGAATTATTTGATACCTCCGCGAAATTATTTAACCCCCTCCGTGAATTATTTCATACCTCCGTGAATTATTTAACCCCCTCCGTTAATTATTTCATACCTCCGTGCATTATTTAACCCCCTCCGTGAATTATTTGATACCTTTGTGAATCATTGAACCCCCTCCGTGAATTATTTCATACCTCTGTGAATTATTTAACCCCCTCTGTGAATTATTTCATACCTCCGTGAATTATTTAACCCCCTCCGTGATTTATCTGGCCCCCTTCGTGAATTATTTCATACATCTGTGAATTATTTTGCCCCCTCCGCGAATTATTTCATACCTCCGTGAATTATTTGGCCCGCTCCCTGATTTATGTCATACCTCTGAGAATTATTTAACCCCCTCTTTGAATTATTTAATACCTCCGTGAATTATTTAAACCCTTCCGTGAAATGTTTGATACCTCTGCGAATTATTTGATACCTCCGTGAATTATTTCACCCCCTCCGCGAATTATTTGATACCTCCGTGAATTATTTGATACTTGGAATTATTCGTCCCCGTCCGTGAATGGTTTCATACCTCGTGAATAATTAAACCCCTCCGTGAATTATTTGATACCTCCGTGAATTAATTAACCCCCTCCCTGAACGGTTTCATACCTCTGTGAATTATTTAACCCCCTCCGTGAATAAATTCAGACCTCCGTGAATTATTTAACCCCCTCCGTGAATTATTTAACCCCCTCCGTGAATTATTTCATATGTCCCTGATACCTCCGTGAATTATGTCATACCTCTCTGAATTATTTAGCCCCCTCCGTGGATTATTTCATACCTGCGTGAATTATTTAACCCCCTCCGTGAATTATTTGATACCTCCGTGAATTTTTTCACCCCCTCCCTGAATTATTTGATACCTTCGCGAATTATTTGATACCTCCGTGAATTATTTAACCCCTCCGTGAATTATTTCAGACCTCTGTGAATTATTTAACCCCTCCTGTGAATTGTTCAACCGCCTCCCTGAAATGTTTGATACCTCCCTGAATTATTTTACCCCCTCCGTGAAATATTTGGCCCCCTCCGTGAATTATTTAACTCCTTCCGTGAATTGCTTGATACCTCCGCGAATTATTTGATACCTCCGCGAATTATTGAACCCCCTCCGTGAACTCTTCCACACCTCCGTGAATTGTTAAACCCCCTCCGCGAATTATTTGATACCTTCGCAAATAATTTGATACCTCCGTGAATTGTTTAACCTCCTTCGCTAATTATTTGATACCTCCGCGAAGTATTTGATAACTGCGTGAATTATTTAACTTCCTCCGTGAATTATTTGATACCTCCGTGAATTATTTAACCCCTCCCGCGAATCATTTGATACCTCCGCAAATTATTTGATACCTCCGTGAATTGTTTAACCTTCTCCACGAATTATTTGATACCTCCGCGAATTATTTGATACCTCCGTGAATTGTTTAACCCCCTCCGCGAATCATTTGATACCTCCGCGAATCATTTGATACCTCCGCCAATTTCTTTGATACCTCCGTGAATTATTTGTCCCCCTCCGTGAATTATTTAACCCCCTTCGTGAATTATTTGATACCTCTGTGGATCATTTAACCCCCTCCGTGAATTATTTCATACCTCCCCGAATTATTTAACCCCCTCCGTGCATTGTTTCATACCTCTGTGAATTATTTCACCCCCTCCGTGAATTATTTCATACCTGAGTGAATTATTTAACCCCCTCCGTGAATGATTTGATACCTCCGTGAATTATTTAACTCTCTCTGTGAATTGTTTCATACCTCCGTGAACTATTTCATACCTCCGTGAATCATTTAACCCCTCGGTGACTTAGTTGATACCTCAGTGAATTATTTCATACCTCCGTGAATCATTTAACCCCCTCCGTGAATTGTTTCATACCTCTGTAAATTATTTAACCCCCTCCGTGAATTATTTGATACCTCAGTGAATTATTTCATACCTCTGCGAATTATTTAACCCCCTCCGTGAACTATTTCATACCTCCGTGAATTATTTAACCCCCTCCGTGAATTATTTGATACCTCCGTGAATTATTTAACCCCCTCCGTGAATTATTTCATGCCTCTGTGAATTAATTAACTGCCCTGCTGAATTATGTCATACCTCTGTGAATTATTTAACCCCCTCTGTGAATCATTTAACCCCCTCCGTGAATTATTTGATACCTTTGTGGATCATTAAACCCCCTCCGTGAATTATTTGATACCTCCGTGAATTATTTAACGCCCTCCCTTAATTAATTGATACCTCTGTGAATGATTTGGCCCCCTCCGTGGTTTATTTGATACCTCTGCGAATTGTTTAACCCGCTCCCTGAATTGTTTGATACCTCCCTGAATTATTCAACCCCCTCCGTGAATCATTTCATACCTCCGGGAATTATGTGATACCTTCGCGAATTATTTGATACCTCCGTGAATTATTTGATACCTCCGTGAAATATTTCATACCTATGTGAATTCTTTAACCCACTCGGGGAATTATTTCATACCTCCGGGAATTATTTAACCCCCTCCCTGAATGATTTCATACCTCAGTGAATTATTTCATACCTCTGTGAATCATTTAACCCCCTCCGTGAACTATTTCATACCTCCGTGAAATATTTAACCCCCTCCCAGAATTATTTGATATCTCCATGAATTATTTAACCCCCTCCGTGAAATATTGCATACCTCCGTGAATTATTTAACCCCCTCCGTGAATTATTTCATACCTCTGAGAATTATTCAACCCCCTTCGTGAATTATGTCATACCACCGTGAATTTTTCACCTCCCCCCCCGTGAATTATTTAATCCCCTCCGTGAATTCTTTAACCCCCTCCGTGAATCATTTCATACCTCTGTGAATTGTTTCATACCCCCGTGAATTATTCAACCCCCTCCGTGAATTATTTCATACCTCGGTGAATTATTTAACCCCCTCCGTGAACTATTTGATATCACCTAATTATGTAACCCCCTCCGTGAATTCTTTGATATCTGTGAATTATTTAACCCCCTCCGTGAATTATTTGATACCTCTGTGGATCATTTAACCCCCTCGGTGAATTATTTGATACCTCTGTGAATTATTTAACCCACTCCGTGAATTATTTCATACCTGCGTGAATTATTTAACCCCCTCCGTGGTTTATTTCATACGTCCGTGAATTATTTAACCCCCTCCCTTAATTATTTGATACCTGCGTGAATTATTTAACCCCCTCCCTGAATTATTTGATACCTCCCTGAATTATTTAACCCCCTCCGTGAATTATTTGATACCTCTGTGAATTATTTAACCCCCTCTGTGAGATATTTGATACCTTTGTGAATTATTTAACCCCCTCCGTGAATTATATCATACCTCTGTGAATTGTTTAACCCCCTCGCTTAATTATTTGATACCTCCGTGAATGATTTAACCCCCTTTGTGGTTTATTTGATACCTCCGTGAATTATTTAATCCCCTCCCTGAATTGTTTGATACCTCCCTGAATTATTTAACACCCTCCGTGAATCGTTTCATACCTCCGTGAATTATTTAACCCCCTCCGTGAATTATTTCATACCTCTGTGTATTATTTAACCCCCTCCGTGAATTATTTCATACCCCTGTGAATTGTTTAACCCCCTCCGCGAATTATTTGATACCTCCGCGAATTGTTTGCTACCTCCACGAATTATTTGATACCTCTGTGAATCATTTGTCCCCCTTGGCGAATTATTTGATTCCTCCGTGAATTATTTGTCCCCCTCCGCGAATTATTGAACCCCCTCCGCGAATTTTTTGATATTTGTGAATTATTGAACCCCCTCCGTGAATTATTTGATACCTCCGTGAATGATTTAACCCCCTTCCGTGAATTACTTGATACGTCCGTGAATTATTGAACCCCCTCCGTGAATTATTTGATACCTCTCTGAATTGGTTAACCCCCTCCGTGAATTATTTGATACCTCCGTGAACTATTTGACACCTTCGTGAATTGTTGAACCCCCTCCGCGAATTGTTCCATACCTCCGCAAATTATTTGATACCTCCGTGAATTGTTTAGCCTCCTCTGCGAATTATTTGATACCTCCGTGAATTATTTAACCCCCTCCCTGAATTATTTAACCCCCTCCGTGAATTGTTTCATACCTCCGTGAATTATTTAACCCCCTCCGTGAATTATTTCATACCTCTGTGTATTATTGAACCCCCTCCGTGAATTTTTTGATACCTCCGCTAATTATTGGACACTCTCCGTGAATTGTTTGATACCTGCGCGAATTATTTGATACCTCGCGAGTCATTGAACCCCCTCCGTGAACTACTCCACACCTCCGCGAATTATTTGATAGTGCCCCAAATTTTTTGATACCTCTGTGAATTGTTTAACCGCCTCCGCGAATTTTTTGATACCTTCGCGAATTATTTAACCCCCTCTGCGAATCATTTGATACCTCACCCAATTGTTTGCTACCTCCACGAATTATTTGATACCTCCGTGAATTTTTTATCCCCCTCTGCGAATTATTTGATTACCCCGTGAATTATTTGTCCCCCTCCAAAAATTTTTTGATACCTCCGTGAATTATTTAACCCCCTTGGCGAATTTTTTGATATCTGTGCATTATTCAACCCCCCCGGTGAATTATTTGATACCTCCGTGAATTATTTAACCCCCTCCGTGAGTTATTTGATACGTCCGTGAATTATTTAACCCCCTCCATGAATTTGTTG
Source organism: Eutreptiella sp. 'Long Island Sound 2002' (assembly GCA_964036045.1). Lineage (NCBI taxonomy): Eukaryota > Euglenozoa > Euglenophyceae > Eutreptiales > Eutreptiaceae > Eutreptiella > Eutreptiella sp. 'Long Island Sound 2002'. Next base: position 123,458,449 of record OZ038378.1, on the reverse strand, counting down.
TCCCCCTCCGTGAATTATTTAAGACGTCCGTGAATTATTTAACCCCCTCGGCGAATTTTTTGATATTCGTGAATTATTGAATCCCCTCCGTGAATTATTTCATACCTCTCTGAATTATTTAACCCCCTCCGTGAGTTATTTAACCCCCTCCCTGAATTATTTGATACCTCCGCGAATTATTTGATACCTCCGTGAATTGTTTTACCCCCTCCGCGAATTGTTTGATACCTCCGTAACTTATTTAACTCCCTCCGCTAATTATTTCACAGGAGGGGATTATTTGATACCTCCGTGAATTATTTAACCCCTTGAGTGAATTATTTGATACCTCCGTGAATTATTTAACCTTCTCCGTGAATTATTTCATACCTCCCCGAATTTTTTAACCCCCTCCGTGAATTGTTTTATACCTCCGTGAGTCCTTTGATACCTCCGTGAATAATTTATACCACTGTGAATTATTTAACCCCCTCCAGGAATTGTTTCATACCTCCCTAAATTATTTAACTTCCTCCGTGAATCATTTGATACCTCCATGAATTATTTCATACCTCTCTGAATTATTTAACCCCCTCCGTGAATTATTTCATACGTCCGTGAATTCTTTAACCCCCTCCCAGAATTATTTCGTACCTCCGTGAATTATTTCATACATCCGTGAATCATTTAACCCCCTCCGTGAATTTTTTGATACCTCTGTGAATCATTTGACCCCCTCCGTGAATTATTTCATACCTGTGTGAATTAGTTAACACCCTCCGTGAATTATTTCATACCTCCGTGAATTATTTAACCCCTCCCCTGAATTATTTGATACCTGCGTGAATTATTTCATACCTTCTTGAATTATTTAAACCCCTCCGTGAATTATTTGATACCTCTTGGAGTTATTTAATCCCCCCAGTGAATTATTTCATACCTGCGTGAATTATTTGGACCCCTCCGTGAATGATTTGATACCTCCGTGAATTATTTCAGCCCTTCCGTGAATTATTTGATACCTTCGCGAATTATTTGATACCTCCGTGAACTATTTGACACCTCCGTGAATTATTTCATACCTCCGAGAATTATTTAACCCCCTTCGTTAATAATTTCATACCTCCGTGAATTATTTAACCCCCTCCGTTAATTATTTGATACCTCTGTGTATTATTTAACCCCCTCTGTGAATTATTTGATACCTCTGTGACGTGAATTATTTGATACCTCTGTGAATTATTTAACCGCCTCTGTGAATTATTTAACGGCCTCCCTGAATTATTTGATACCTTCCTGAATTATTTAACCCCCTCCGTGAATTATTTTATACCTCCGTGAATTATTTGGCCCCCTCCGTGCATTATTTCATACCTCTGTGAATAATTTAATCCCCTCCGTGAATTATCTGATACCTACGTGAAATATTTAACCCCCTCTGTGAATTATTTCATACCTTTGTGAACTAGTTAACCCCTTCCGTGAATTATTTGATAAGTCTGTGAATTTTTGAACCCCCTCCGTGAATTGTTTGATACCTCCGTGAATTATTTAACCCCCTCTGTGAATTATTTGATACCTCTGTGAATTTTTTCACCCCCTCCGTGAATTTTTTGATACCTGTGTGAATCATTTAACCCCCTCCGTGAATTATTTCATACCTTTGTGAATTAGTTAACCCCCTCCGTGAATTCTTTCATACCTCTGTGAATTATTTAACCCCCTCCGTGAATTTTTTGATACCTGTGTGAATCATTTAACCCCCTCCGTGAATTATTTCATACCTCTGTGAATTAGTTAACCCCCTCCGTGAATTATTTCATACCTCCGTGATTTATTTAACCCCTCCCCTGAATTATTTGATACCTGCTTGAATTATTTCATACCTCCTTGAATTATTGAAACCCCTCCGTTAATTATTTCATACCTCTGTGAATTATTTAACCCCCTTCCGTGAATTATTTGATACCTCTTTGAACTATTTAACCCCCTCCGTGAATTATTTCATACCTGCGTGAATTATTTGGACCCCTCCGTGAGTTTTTTGATACCTCTGGAATTATTTCAGCCCCTGCCTGAATTATTTGACACCTTCGCGAATTATTTGATACCTCCGTGTATCATTTAACCCCCTGCGTGAATCATTTGATACCTCTGTCAACTATTTGACACCTCCGTGAATTGTTTAACCCCCTCTGCGAATTATTTGATACCTCCGTGAATTTTTTGATACCTCCGTGAATTGTTTTACCCCCTCCGCGAATTATCTGATACCTGTGTGAATTATTTGACCGCCCCTGTGAATTATTTCACAGGAGGGGATTATTTGATACCTCCGTGAATTATTTAACCCCTAGAGTGAATCTTTTGATACCTCTGTGAATTATTTAACCTCCTCCCTGAATTAGTTGATACCTCAGTGAATTGTTTCCTACCTCTGTGAATTATTCATCCCCCTCTGTGAATTATGTCATACCTCTCTGAATTATTTAACTCCCTCCGTGATTTATTTCATACCTCCGAGAATTATTTCACCCCCTCCATGAATCAATTGATACCTCTCTGAATTATTTAACCCCCTCCGTGAATTATTTCATACCTCTGTGTATTATTTAACACCCCCTGTGAATTAATTAACTGCCTCCCTGAATTATTTGATACCTCCCTGAATTATTTAACCTCCTCCGTGAGTTATTTGGCCCCCTCCGTGAATTATTTTATACCTTCGTGAATTATTTGGCCCCCTCCGTGCATTATTTCATACCCCTGTGAATAATTTAACCCCCTCAGCGAATTATTTCATACCTCCGTGAATTATTTGGCCCCCTCCGTGAATTATCTGATACATCCGTGAATTATTTAACCCCCGATGTGAATTATTTGATACCTCCGTGAATTATTTAACCCCCTCCGTGAATTTTTTGATACCTCCGTGAATCATTTAACCCCCTCCGTGAATTATTTCATACCTCTGTGAATTAGTTAACCCCCTCCGTGAATTATTTCATACCTCTGTGAATTCTTTAACCCCCTCCGTGAATTATTTGATACCTCTGTGAATTATTTAACCTCCTCCCTGAATTAGTTGATACCTCAGTGAATTGTTTCCTACCTCTGTGAATTATTCATCCCCCTCTGTGAATTATGTCATACCTCTCTGAATTATTTAACTCCCTCCGTGAATTATTTCATACCTCCGAGAATTATTTCACCCCCTCCATGAATCAATTGATACCTCTCTGAATTATTTAACCCCCTCCGTGAATTATTTCATACCTCTGTGTATTATTTAACACCCCCTGTGAATTAATTAACTGCCTCCCTGAATTATTTGATACCTTCCTGAATTATTTAACCCCCTCCGTGAGTTATTTGGCCCCCTCCGTGAATTATTTTATATCTTCGTGAATTATTTGGCCCCCTCCGTGCATTATTTCAGACCCCTGTGAATAATTTAACCCCCTCAGCGAATTATTTCATACCTCCGTGAATTATTTGGCCCCCTCCGTGAATTATCTGATACATCCGTGAATTATTTAACCCCCGATGTGAATTATTTGATACCTCTGTGAATTAGTTAACCCCCTCCGTGAGTTTTTTGATACCTCCGTGAATCATTTAACCCCCTCCGTGAATTATTTCATACCTCTGTGAATTAGTTAACCCCCTCCGTGAATTATTTCATACCTCTGTGAATTCTTTAACCCCCTCCGTGAATTATTTGATACCTCTTGGAATTATTTGACCCCCTCCGTGCATTATTTCATACTTGCGTAAATTATTTGGACCCCTCCGTGAATTATTTGAAACCTCCGTGAATTTTTTCAGCCCCTCCGTGAATTATTTCCTACCTTTGCGAGTTATTTGATACCTCCATGAATCATTTAACCCCCTCTGCGAATTATTTGATACCTCCGTGAATTATTTGATACCTCCGTGAATTGTTTTACCCCCTCCGCGAATTATTTGATACCTCTGTGAATTATTTGGCCCCTCGGTGAATTATTTCACAGGAGGGGATTATTTGATACCTCCGCGAATTATTTGATACCTCCGTGAATTATTTAACGTGCTCCGTGAATGGTTTCATGCCTCCGTGAGTTATTTAACCCCCTCCCTGAATTTTTTGATACTTCCGTGAATTCTTTCACCCCCTCCGTGAATTATATCATACCTCTATCACCCCTCCGTGAATTAGTTGATACCTTGGTGAATCATTTAACCAACTCCGTGAATTATTTCATACCTCCGAGAATTATTTAACCCGCTTCGTGAATTATTTCATACCTCCATGAACTTTTTAAACCCCTCCGTGAATTATGTCATAGCTCCGTGAATTATTTAACCCCCTCCGTGAATTATTTCATACCTCTGTGTATTATGTAACCCCCTCCGTGAATTATTTGATACCTCTGTAACGTGAATTATTTGATACCTCTGTGAATTATTTAACCCCCTCTGTGAATTATTTCATACCTTTGTGAATTATTTAACCCCCTCGGTGAATTATTTAACTGCCGCCCTGAATTATTTCCTACCTCCCTGAATTATTTAACCCCCTCTGTGAATTATTTGGCCCCCTCCGTGAATTATTTTATACCTCCGTGAATTATTTCTTACCTCTCTGAATAATTTAACCCCCTCCGCGAATTATTTCATACCTGCGTGAATTGTTTGGCCCCCTCCGTGAATTATGTCATACCTCTGTGAATTTTTTGGCCCCCCCCGTGAATTATTTGATACCTCCGTGAATTTTTTAACCCCTTCCGTGAATCGCTTGATACCTCCGCGAATTATTTGATACCTCCGCGAATTTTTGAACCCCCTCCATGAACTATTCCACATCTCCGTGAATTGTTAGACCCCCTCCCAGAATTATTTCATACCTCCGTGAATTATTTCATACCTCCATGAATTATTTAACCCCCTCCGTGAATTTTCTGATACCCCCGTGAAATATTTGACCCCCTCTTTGAATTTTTTGACATCTCTGACTTATTTAACCTCCTCCGTGAATTTTTTGATACCTCTGTGAATCATTTAACCCCCTCCGTTAATCTTTTCATACCTCTCTGAATTAGTTAACTGCCTCCGTGAATTATTTCATACCTCCGTGAATTATTCAACCCCTCCCCTGAATTATTTGATACCTGCGTGAATCATTTCATACCTCCTTGAATTATTTAAACCCCTCCGTGAATTATTTCATACATCTGTGAATTATTTAACCCCCTCCGTGAATTATTTCATACCTGCGTGAATTATTTGGACCCCTCCGTGAATTATTTGATACCTCCGTGAATTGTTTCATACCTCCGTGAATTATTTATACCCCTCTGCGAATTATGTCATACCTCTCTGAATCTTTTAACCCCCTCCGTGAATTATTTCATACCTCCGAGAATTATTTAACCCCCTTCGTGAATTATTTCATACCGCCGTCGATTATTTAACCCCCTCCGTAAATTATTTCATACCTCCGTGAATTATTTCATACCTCCGTGAATGAGTTGACCCCCTCCGTGCAATATCATATTTCTGTGAATTATTTAACCCCCTCCATGAATTCATTGATACCTCCGTGAATTACTTAACCCCCTCCGTGAATTATTTCATACCTCTATGTATTATTTAACACCCCCTGTGAATTAATTAACTGCCTCCCTGAATTATTTGATACCTCCCTGAATTATTTAACCCCCTCCGTGAATTATTTGGCCCCCTCCGTGAATTATTTTATACCTCCGTGAATTATTTTGCCCCCTCCGTGCATTATTTCATACCCCTGTGAATAATTTAACCCCCTCAGCGCATTATTTCATACCTCCGTGAATTATTTGGCCCCCTCCGTGAATTATCTGATACCTCCGTGAAATATTTAACCCCCTCTGTGAATTATTTGACATCTCTGAATTTTTAACCCCTTCCGTGAATTATTTGACAAGTCTGTGAATTATTGAACCCCCTCCGTGAATTACTTGATACCTCCGTGAATCATTTAACCCCCTCCGTGAATTATTTCATACCTGTGTGAATTAGTTAACCGCCTCCGTGAATTATTTCATACCTCTCTGAACTATTTAACCCCCTCCGTGCATTATATCATATTTGCGTGAATTATTTGGACTTCTCCGTGACTTATTTGAAACCTCCGTGAATTATTTCAGCCCCTCTCTGAATTTTTTGCTACCTTTGCGAATTATTTGATACCTCCGTGAATCATTTAACCCTGTGCGTGAATCGTTTGATACCTCCGTGAACTATTTGACACCTCCGTGAATTGTTTAACCCCCTTTGCGAATTATTTGATGCCTCCGTGAATTATTTGATACCTCCGTGAATTGTTTTACCCCCTCGGTGAATTATTTGATACCTCTGTGAATTATTTGACCCCTCCGTGAATTATTTCACAGGACTTAATTATATGATACCTCTGTGAATTATTTAACCCCCTCCGTGAATTATTTGGTACCTCTGTGAATTGTTTAACCTGCTCCGTGAATGGTTTCATGCCTCCTCGAGTTATTTAACCCCCCCCCTGAACTATTTGATACCTCCGTGAATTATTTCACCCCCTCCGTGAATTATTTCATACCTCTGTGAATTATTTAACCCCCTCTGTGAATTATGTCATACCTCTGTGAATTATTCTACCCCCTCCGTGAATTATTTCATACCTCTGAGAATTATTTAACCTCCTTCGTGAATTATTTCATACCTGCGTGAGTTATTTAACCCCCTCCGTGAATTCTTTCATACCTCCGTGAATCATTTCACGCCCTCCGTGAATTATTTCATACCTCTGTGTATTATTTAACCCCCTCCGTGAATTATTTGATACCTGTGTGACGTGAATTATTTGATACCACTGTGAATCATTTAACCCCCTCCGTGAATTATTTCATACTCTTGTGAATTATTTAACCCCCTCGGTGAATTATTTAACTGCCTCCGTGAATTATTTCATACCTCTGTGAATAATTTAACTCCCTCCGCGAATTATTTCATACCTGCGTGAATTATTTGGCCCCCTCCGTGTATTCTGTCATACCTCTGTGAATTATTTAACCCCCTCCGTGAATTATTTGATACCTCCGTGAATTATATGACCCCTTCCGTGAATCCCTTGATACCTCCGCGAATTATTTGATACCTCCGCGAATTATTGAACCCCCTCCGTGAACTATTCCACACCTCCGTGAATTGTTAGACACCCTCCCAGAATTATTTCATACCTCCCTGAATTATTGAACCCCCTCCGTGAATTATCTCATACCCCCGTGAAATATTTAATCCCCTCTGTGAATTATTTGACATCTCTGAATTATTTAACCCCCTCCGTGAATTATTTGATAAGTCTGTGAATTATTGAACCCCCTCCGTGAATTATTTGATACCTCCGTGAATTATTTAACCCCCTCTGTGAATTGTTTGATACCTCCGTGAATTATTTAACCCCCTCCGTGAATTTTTTGATACCTCTGTGAATTAGTTAACCCCCTCCGTGAATTATTTCATACCTGCGTGAATTATTTAACCCCTCCCCTGAATTATTTGATAACTGCGTGAATCATTTCATACCTCCTTGAATTATTTAAACCCCTCCGTGAATTATTTCATACCCCTGTGAATTATTGAACCCCCTCCGTGAATTATTTGATACCTCTGTGAATTATTCAACCCCCTCCGTGAATTATTTCATACCTGCGTGAATCCTTTGGACCCCTCCGTGAATTATTTGATACCTTCGTGAATTATTTCAGCCCCTCCCTGAATTATTTGATACCTCTGTGAATTATTTGACCCCCTCCGTGAATTTTTTCACAGGAGGGGATTATTTGATACCTCCGTGAATTATTTAACCCCTTCCGTGAATTGTTTAACCCGCTCCGTGAATGGTTTCATGCCTCCGTGAGTTCTTTAACCCCCTCCCTGAATTATTTGATACCTCCGTGACTTATTTCACCCCCTCCGTGAATTATTTAACCCCCTCTGTGCATTATTTCATACCTCTGAGAATTATTTAACCCCGTTCGTGAATTATTTCATACCTCCGTGAATTATTGAACCCCCTCCGTGAATTATTTCATACCTCTGTGAATTATTTAACCCCCTCCGTGAGTTATTTGACACCTTTGTGAATTATTAAACCCCCTCCGTGAATTATTTGATACCTCCGTGAGTGCTTTAACCCCCTCCGTGAATTATTTCATACCTCTGTGAATTGGTTAACCCCCTCCGTGAATTTTTTCATACCTCCGTGAATTATTTCATACCTCCGGGAATTATTTGTCCCCCTCCGAGAATTATTTGATACCTCCGCAAATCATTTGATACCTCCGCGAATTGTTTAACCCCCTCCGCGAATTTTTTGATACCTAAATATCATTTGATACCTCCGCGATTTATTTGATACCTTGGTGAATTATTTCACCCCCTCCGTGAATTATTTCATACCTCCGTAAATTATTTAACCCCCTCCGTGAGTTATTTGATATCTGTGAATTATTTAACCCCCTGCGTGAATTATTTGATACCTCCGTGAATTATTTAACCCCCTCCGTGAATTATTTCATACCCCTGTGAATTATTTAACCCCCTCCGTGAATTATTTGATGCCGCCGTGAAATTATTTAACCCCCTCCGTGAATTATTTCATACCTTTGTGAATTGTTTCACCCCCTCCGTGAATGATTTGACACCTCCGTGAATTATTTAACCCCCTCCGTGAATTGTTTCATACCTCTGTGAATTATTTCACCCCCTCCGTGAATTATCTCATACCGCCGTGAATTATTTAACCCCCTCCCAGAATTATTTGATACATCCGTGAATTATTTCATACCTCCCTGAATTATTTAACCCCCTTAGTGAATTATTTCATACCTCTGTGAATTATTTAACCCCCTCCGTGAATTATTTCATACCTGCGTGAATTATTTAACCCCCTCCGTGAATCATTTGATACCTTCGTGAATTATTTCACTCTCTCTGTGAATTGTTTCATACCTCCGTGAATTATTCAACCCCCTCGGTGAATTAGTTGATACCTCCGTGAATTATTTGATACCTTCGCGGATTGCTTGATACCTCCGTGAATTATTGAACCCCCTCCCTGAACTATTCCACACCTCCGTGAATTGTTTAACCCCCTCCGCGAATTCTTTGATGTGTCCGCAAATTATTTGATACCTCTGTGAATTGTTTAACCCCCTCCGCGAATTATTTGATACCTTCGTGAATTATTTAATCACCTCCCTGACTTATTTGATACCTCAGTGAATTATTTCATACCTCTGTGAAATATTCAACCCCTCCGTGAATTATTTCATACCTCTATCAATTATTGAACCCCCTCCGTGAACTATTTCATACCTCCGTGAATTATTTAACCCCCTCCCAGAATTATTTGATACCTTCCCTAAATTATTTAATCCCCTCCGTGAAACATTTCATACCTCTGTGAATTATTGAACCCCCTCCGTGAATTATGTCATACCTCGGTGAATTATTTAACCCCCTCCGTGAATTATTTCATACCTCAGAGAATTATTTAACCCCCTTCGTGAATTATTTCATACCACCGTGAATTATTTCATACCCCCTCCGTGAATTAGTTGATACCTTGGTGAATTATTCAACACCCTCCGTGAAGTTTTTGATACCTCTATGAATTATTTAACCCCCTCCGTGAATTATTTCATACCTCCGTGAATTATTTAGCCCCCTCCCTTAATTATTTGATACCTCCGTGAATGATTTAACCCACTCCGTGGTTTATTTGGTACCTCCATGAATTATTTCATCCCCTCCCCGAATTATTTGATACCTCCCTGAATTATTTAACCCCCTTCGTGAATCATTTCATACCTCCGTGAATTATTTCATACCTCCGTGAATGATTTAACCCCCTCCGGGAATTACTTGATACCTCCGTGAATTATGTAACCCCCTCCGTGAATTATTTCATACCTCCGTGAATTATTTCACCCCCTCCCTTCATTATTTCATACCTCCGTGAATGATTTAACCCCCTCTGTGGTTTATTTGATATCTCTGTGAATTATTTAACCCCCTTGCTGAACTATTTGATACCTCCCTGAATTATTTAACCCCCTCCGTGAATCATTTCATACCTCCGTGAATCATTTCATACCTCCTTGAATTATTTAAACCCCTCCGTGAATTATTTCATACCTCCGTGAATCATTTAACCCCCTGCGTGAATCATTTGATACCTCCGTGAACTATTTGACACCTCCGTGAATGGTTTAACCCCCTCTGCGAATTATTTGATACCTCCGTGAATTATTTGATACCTCCGTGAATTCTTTTACCCCCCCGCGAATTGTTTGATACCTCTTTGAATTATTTGACCCCCTCCGTGAATTTTTTCACAGGAGGGGATTATTTGATACCTCCGTGAATTATTTAACCCCCTCCGTGAATTATTTAACCCCCTCCCTGAATTATTTGATACCTCCGTGACTTATTTCACCCCCTCCGTGAATTATTTCACACCTCTGTGAATTATTTACCCCCCTCTGTGAATTATGTCATACCCGTGTGAATCATTTAACCCCCTCCGTGCATTTTTTCATACCTCTGAGAATTATTTAACCCCCTTCGTGAATTGTTTCATACCTCCGTGAATTGTTTAACCCCCTCCGTGAATTATTTCATACCTCCGTGAATTTTTTCATACTTCCGTGAATTATTTAACCCCCTCCGTGAAATATTATATTTCTGTGAATTTTTTAACCCCCTCCGTGAATTATTTGATACCTCCTTCTGTGAATTATTTCATACCGCTGTGTATTATTTAACCTCCTCCGTGAATTATTTGATATCTCTGTGACATGAATTATTTGATACCTCCGTGAGTCATTTAACCCACTCTGTGAAGTATTTGATACCTCCGTGAATTATTTAACCCCCTCCCTGAATTATCCGATACCTCTGTGAAATTATTTAACCCCCTCCGTGAATCATTTGACGCCTCCGTGAATTATTGAACCCCCTCCGTAAATTTTTTTATACCCCTGTGAATTATTTAATCCCCTCCGTGAATTATTTGATACCTCCGTGAATGATTTAACCCCCTCCGTGAATTATTTCATACCTCTGTGAATTGGTTAACCCCCTCCTTGAATTATTTGATACCTCCGTGAATTATTTGATACCTCCGTGAATTATTTGTCCCCCTCCGAGAATCATTTGATACCTCCGCAAATTATTTGATACCTCCGTGAATTGTTTAACCCCCTCCGCGAATTTTTTGATACCTCCGCGAATCATTTGATACCTCCGCGAATCATTTGATACCTTGGTGAATTATTTCACCCCCTCCGTGAATTATTTCATACCTCCGTAAATTATTTAACCCCCTCCGTGAGTTATTTGATATCTGTGAATTATTTAACCCCCTCCGTGAATTATTTGATACTTTTGTGGATCATTTAACCCCCTTTGTGAATCATTTCATACCTCCGTGAATTATTTAACCCCCTCCGTGAATTATTTGATGCCGCCGTGAAATTATTTAACCCCCTCCGTGAATTATTTCATACGTTTGTGAATTATTTAACCCCCTCGGTGAATTAGTTGATACCTCCGTGAATTATTTAACCCCTTCCGTGAATTTTTTGATACCTTCGCGAATTGTTTGATACCTCCGCCAATTTATTTAACCCCCTCCGTCAATTGTTTCATACCTCTGTAAATTATTTAACCCCTTTTTCTGAATTATTTGATACCTCAGTGAATTATTTCATACCTCTGTGAATTATTTAACCCCCCGTGAATTCTTTCATACCTCTATGAACTGTTTAACCCCCTTCATGAACTATTTCATTCTTTTGTGAATTATTTAACCCCCTCCGTGAATTATTTGATACCTCCGTGAATTATTGAACCCCCTCCGTGAATTATTTCATCCCTCTGTGAATTAATTAACTGCCTCCCTGAATTATGTCATACCGCTGTGCATTTTTTAACCCCCTCCGTGAATTATTTAACCCCCTCCGTGAATTATTTCATACCTCTGTGAATTGTTTCATACGTCCGTGAATTATTTAACCCCCTCCGTGAATTATTTCATACCTCCGTGAATTATTTAACGCCATCCGTGAACTATTTGATATCTGTGAATTATTTAACCACCAGCGTGAATTATTTGATATCTGTGAATTATTCAACCCCCTCCGTGAATTATTTGATACCTCTGTGGATCATTGAACCCCCTCCGTGAATGATTTGATACCTCCACGAATTATTGAACCCCCTCCGTGAAGTTTTTCATACCTCCGTGAATTATTTAACCCCCTCCCTTCATTATTTGATACCTCCGTGAATGATTTAACCCCCTCCGTGGTTTACTTGATACCTCCGTGAATTCTTTAACCCCCTCCGTGAATTATTTGATACCTCCCTGAATTGTTTAACCCCCTCCGTGAATTATTTCATCCCTTTGTGAATTAATTAACTGCTTCCCTGAATTATGTCATACCTCTGTCAATTATTTAACCCCCTCCGCCAATTATTTCACCCCCTCCGTGAATTCTTTCATACCTCTGTGAATCGGTTAACCCCCTCCGTGAATTATTTGATACCTCCGTGAATTATTTGATACCTCCGTGAATTATTTGTCCCCCTCCGAGAATTATTCAATACCCCCGCAAATTATTTGATACCTCCGTGAATTGTTTAACCCCCTCCGCGATTTTTTTGATACCTCCGCGAATCATTTGATACCTCCGCGAATTATTTGATACCTCCGTGAATTTTTTAACCCCCTCCGTGAATTATTTGATACTTTTGTGGATCATTTAACCCCCTTTGTGAATTATTTCATACCTCCGTGAATTATTTAACCCCCTCCGTGAATTATTTGATGCCACCGTGAAATTTTTTAACCCCCTCCGTGAATTATTTCATACCTTTGTGAATTGTTTAACCCCCTCCGTGAATGATTTGACACCTCCGTGAATTATTTAACCCCCTCCGTGAATTGTTTCATACCTCTGTGAATTATTTCACCCCCTCCGTGAATTATCTCATACCTCCGTGAATTATTCAACCCCCTCCCAGAATTATTTGATACATCCGTGAATTATTTCATACCCCCCTCCGTGAATTATTTCATACTTCTGTGAATTATTTAACCCTCTCTGTGAATTGTTTCATACCTCCGTGAATTATTTAACCCCCTCGGTGAATTAGTTGATACCTCCGTGAATTATTGAACCCCTTCCGTGAATTATTTGATACTTTCGCGAATTGTTTGATACCTCCGCCAATTTATTTAACCCCCTCCGTCAATTGTTTCATACCTTTGTAAATTATTTAACCCCTTTTTCTGAACTATTTGATACCGCAGTGAATTATTTCATACCTCTGTGAATTATTTAACCCCCCGTGAATTCTTTCATACCTCTATGAACTATTTAACCCCCTCCGTGAACTATTTCATACCTCCGTGAATTATTTAACCCCCTCCTAGATTTATTTGATACCTCCGTGAATTATTTAACCCCCTCCGTGAATTATTTGATACCTCCGTGAATTATTTAACCCCCTCCGTGAATTATTTCATCCCTCTGTGAATTAATGCACTGCCTCCCTGAATTCTGTCATACCTATGTGAATTATTTAACCCCCTCCGTGAATTATTTAACCCCCTCGGTGAATTATTTCATACCTCTGTGAATTGTTTCATATGTCCGTGAATTATTTAACCCCCTCGGTGAATTATTTCATACCTCCGTGAATTATTTAACGCCCTCCGTGAACTATTTGATATCTGTGAATTATTTAACCCCCTCCGTGAATTATTTGATACATGTGAAGTATTTAACCCCCTCTGTGAATTATTTGATACCTCTGTGGATCATTGAACCCCCTCTGTGAATCGTTTGATACCTCCGTGAATTATTGAACCCCCTCCGTGAAGTATTTCATACCTCCGTGAATTATTTGACCCCCTCCCTTAATTATTTGATACCTCCGTGAATGATTTAACCCCCTCCGTGGTTTACTTGATACCTCCGTGAATTCTTTAACCCCCTCCCTGAATTATTTGATACCTCCTCGAATTATTTAACCCCCTCCGTGAATTATTTCATACCCATGTGTATTATTTAACCCCCTCCGTGAATTATTTCATACCTCTTTGAATTATTTAACCCCCTCCGTGAATTAGTTGACACCTTGGTAAATCATTTAACCCCTTCCGTGAATTTTTTGATACCTCTATGAATTATTTATCCCCCTGTGTGAATTATTTCATACTTCCGTGAATTGTTTAACCCCCTCCGCGAATTACGTGATACCTCCGCGAATTATTTGATACCTCCGTGAATTATTGAACCCCCTCCCTGAACTGTTCCACACCTCCCTGAATTATTTAACCCCCTCCCAGAATTATTTGATACCTTCCGTGAATTATTTAACCCCCTCCGTGAAATATTTCATACCTCTGTAAATTTTTGAACCCCCTCCGTGATATATATCATACCTCGGTGAATTATTGAACCCCCTCCGTGAATTATTGGATACCTCCGTGAATTATTTAACTTCCTCCGTGAATTATTTCATACCTCCGTGAATGATTTAACCCCCTCTGTGGTTTATTTCATACCTCCCTGAATTATTTAACCCTCTCCGTGAATCATTTCATACCTCCTTGAATTATTTAAACCCCTCCGTGAATTATTTGATACCTGTGTGAGTTATTTAACCTCCTCCGTGAATTAATTGATACCCCTGTGAATTATTTAACCCCCTCCGTGAATTATTTCATACCTGCGTGAATTATTTGGACCCCTCCGTGAATTATTTGATACCGCCGTGAATTATTTCAGCCCCTCCCTGAATTATTTGATACCTTCGCGAATTATTTGATACCTCCGTGAATCATTTTACCCCCTGCGTGAATCATTTGATACCTCCGTGAACTATTTGACACCTCCGTGAATTGTTTAACCCCCTCTGCGAATCATTTGATACCTCCGTGAATTATTTGATACCTCCGTGAATTGTTTTACCCCCTCCGCGAATTATTTGATACCTCTGTGAATTATTTGACCCCCTCCGTGAATTATTTCACAGGAGGGGATTATTTGATACCTCCGTGAATTTTTTAACCACCTGCCTGAATTATTTGTTACCTTAGTGAATTATTTCACCCCCTCCGTGAATTATTTCATACCTCTGTGAATTTTTTAACCCCCTCCGTGAATTATTTCATACCTCCGAGAATTTTTTAACCCCCTTCGTGAATTATTTCATACCTCCGTGAATTATTTAACTCCTCCCGTTATTTTATTTCATACCTCCGTGAATTATTTAACCCCCTCCGTGAAATGTTATATTTCTGTGAATCATTGAACCCCCTCCGTGAATTATTTGATACCTCTGTGGATCATTTAACCCCCTCCGTGAATTATTTGATACCTCCGTGAATTATTTAACCCCCTCCGTGAATTTTTTGATACCTCCGTGAATTATTTAACCCCCTCCGTGAATTATTTCATACCTCTGTGCATTATTTAACCCCCTCCGTGAATTATTTGATACCTCTGTGACGTGAATTATTTGATACCTCTGTGAATTATTTAACCCCCTCCTTGAATTATTTCATACCTCTGTGAATTGGTTAACCCCCTCTGCGAATTATTTAACTGCCTCCCTGAATTATTTCATACCTCCCTGAATTATTTAACCCCCTCCGTGAATTATTTGGCCCCCTCCGCGAATTATTTGATACCTGCGCGAAGTATTTGATACCTCCGTGAATTATAAAACGCCCCCCGCGAATTATTTGATACCTCCGTGAATTATTCGATACCTCCGTGAATTATTTGTCCCCCTCCGCGAATTATTTGATACCTCCGTGAATTGTTTAACCTCCTCCGCGAATTATCTGATACCTCCGCGAATCATTTGATACCTCCGCGAATTATTTGATACCTCCGCGAATCATTTGATACCTCCGCGAATTATTTGATACCTCCGTGAATTATTTGTCCCCCTCCGTGAATTATTTAACCCCATCCGTGAATTATTTCATACCTCCGTGAATTATTTAACCCCGTCCGTGAGTTATTTGATATCCATGAATTATTTAACCCCCTCCGTGAACTATTTTATATCTGTGAACTATTTACCCCCTCCGTGAATTATTGAACCCCTCCGTGCATTATTTGATGCCGCCGTGAATTATTTAACCCCCTCCGAGAATTGTTTCATACCTCTGTGCTTATTTCACCCCCTCCGTGAATTATTTCATACCTCCGTGAATTATTTAACCTCCTTTCTGAATTATTTGATACCTCAGTGAAATATTTCATACCTCTGTGAATTATTTAACCCCCCCCGTGAATTCTTTCACACCTCTATGAATTATTTAACCCCCTCCGTGAAGTATTTCATACCTCCGTGAATTATATAACCCCCTCCTAGAATTATTTGATACCTCCGTGAATCATTTAATCCCCTCCGTGAATTATTTGATAACTGCGTGAATTATTGAACCCCCTCCGTGAAGTATTTCATACCTCCGTGAATTATTTAACCCCCTCCCTGAATTGTTTGATACCTCCCTGAATTATTTAACCCCCTCCGTGAATCAATTAATACCTCCGTGAATTATTTAACCCCCTCCGTGAATTATTTCATACCTCTGTGTATTATTTAACCCCTCCGTGAATTATTTCATACCTCTGTGAATTATTTAACCCCCTCCGTGAATTAGTTGACACCTTGGTGAATCATTTAACCCCTTCTCTGAATTATTTGATACCTCCGTGAATTATTTAACCCCCTGTGTGAATTATTTCATACCCCCGTGAATCATTTCATACCACTGTGAAATATTTAACCCCTCCGTGAATTATTTCATACCTCTCTGAATTATTGAACCCCCTCCGTGAACTATTTCATACCTCCGTGAATTATTTATCCCCCTCCGTGATTATTTCATACCTATGTGTATTATTTAACCCCCTCCGCAAATTATTTGATACCTCTGTGAATTTTTTAACCCCCTCCGCGAATTATTTGACACCTTCGTGAATTGTTTAACCCCCTCCCTGAATTATTTGATACCTCAGTGAATTATTTCATACCTCTGTGAAATATTTAACCCCTCCGTGGATTATTTCATACCTCTATGAATTATTGAACCACCTCCGTGAACTATTTCATACCTCTGTGAATTATTTAACCCCCTCCCAGAATTATTTGATACCTTCGCGAAGTATTTGATACCTCAGTGAATTATTTAACCCCCTCCGCAAATTATTTGATACCTCCGTGAATTATTTGATACCTCCGTGAATTATTTGTCCCCCTCCCCGAATTATTTGATACCTCCGCAAATTATTTGATACCTCCCCGAATTGTTGAACCTCCTCCGCGAATTATCTGATACCTCCGCGAATTATTTGATACCTCCGTGAATTGTTTAACCCGCTCTGCGAATTATTTGATACCTCCGCGAATCATTTGATACCTCCGTGAATTGTTTAACCCGCTCTGCGAATTATTTGATACCTCCGCGAATCATTTGATACCTCCGCGAATTATTTGATACCTCCGTGAATTATTTGTCCCCCTCCATGAATTATTTAACCCCCTCCGTGAATTGTTTCATACCTCTGTGAATTATTTCACCCCCTCCGTGAATTATTTCATACCTCTGTGAATTATTTAACCCTCTTTTTGAATTATTTGATACCCCAGTGAATTATTTCATACCCGTGTGAATTATTTAACCCCCCCGTGAATTCTTTCATACCTCTATGAATACTTTAACCCCCTCCATGAACTATTTCATACCCCCGTGAATTATTTAACCCCCTTCTAGAATTATTTGATACCTCCGTGAATTATTTAACCCCCTCCGTGAATTATTTGATACCTCCGTGAATTGTTTAACCCCCTCCGTGAATTATTTCATCCCTCTGTGAATTAATTAACTGCCTCCCTGAATTATGTCATACCTCCGGGAATTATTTAACCCCCTTTGTGAATTATTTAGCCCCTCCTTGAACTATTTCATACCTCTGTGAATTGTTTCATACCTCCGTGAATTCTTTCACCCCCTCCGTGAATTAATTCATACCTCCGTGAATTATTTAACCCCCTCCGTGAACTATTTGATATCTGTGAATTATATAACCCCCTCCGTCAATTTTTTGCTATCTGTGAATTATTTAACCCCCTCCGTGAATTATTTGATACCTCTGTGGATCATTGAACCCCCTCCGTGAATTATTTGATACCTCCGTGAATTATTGAACCCCCTCCGTGAAGTATTTCATACCTCCGTGAATTATTTAACCCCCTCCGTGAATTGTTTGATACCTCCCTGAATTATTTAACCCCCTCCGTGAATCATTTCATACCTCCCTGAATTATTTCATACCTCTGTGTATTATTTAACCCCCTCCGTGAATTATTTCATACCTCTGTGAATTATTTAACCCCCTCCGTGAATTAGTAGACACCTTGGTGAATCATTTAACCCCTTCCGTGAATTATTTGATACCTCCGTGAATTATTTAACCCCCTCCCTGAATTGTTTGATACCTCCCTGAATTATTTAACCCCCTCCGTGAGTCATTTCATACCTCCCTGAATTATTTCATACCTCTGTGTATTATTTAACCCCCTCCGTGAATTATTTCATACCTCTGTGAATTATTTAACCCCCTCCGTGAATTAGTTGACACCTTGGTGAATCATTTAACCCCTTCCGTGAATTATTTGATACCTCCGTGAATTATTTAACCACCTGTGTGAATTATTTCATACCCCCGTGAATTATTTCATACCTCTGTGAAATATTTAACCCCTCCGTGAATTATTTCATACCTCTCTGAATTATTGAACCCCCTCCGTGAACTATTTTATATCTGTGAATTATTTATCCCCCTCCGTGAATTATTTCATACCTATGTGTATTATTTAACCCCCTCCGTGAATTATTTCATACCTCTGTGAATTTTTTAACCCCCTCCGCAAATTATTTGATACCTATGTGAATTCTTTAACCCCCTCCCTGAATTATTTGATACCTCAGTGAATTATTTCATACCTCTGTGAAATATTTAACCCCTCCGTGAATTATTTCATACCTCTATGAATTATTGAACCACCTCCGTGAACTATTTCATACCTCTGTGAATTATTTAACCCCCTCCCAGAATTATTTGATACCTTGGCGAAGTATTTGATACCTCAGTGAATTATTTAACCCCCTCCGCAAATTATTTGATACCTCCGTGAATTATTTGATACCTCCGTGAATTATTTGTCCCCCTCCCCGAATTATTTGATACCTCCGCAAATTATTTGATACCTCCCCGAATTGTTTAACCTCCTCCGCGAATTATCTGATACCTCCGCGAATCATTTGATACCTTTGTGAATTGTTCAACCCGCTCTGTGAATTATTTGATACCTCCGCGAATCATTTGATACCTCCGCGAATTATTTGATACCTCCGTGAATTATTTGTTCCCCTCCGTGAATTATTTAACCCCCTCCGTGAATTCTTTCATACCTCCGTGGATTATTTAAACCCGTCCGTGAGTTATTTGATATCTATGAATCATTTAACCCCCTCCGTGAACTATTTGATATCTGTGAATTATTTAACCCCCTCCGTGAATTATTTGATACTTTTGTGGATCATTTAACCCCCTCTGTGAATTATTTCATACCTCCGTGAATTATTTAACCCCCTCCGTGCATTATTTGATGCCGCCGTGAAATTATTTAACCCCCTCCGTGAATTATGTCATACCTTTGTGAATTGTTTAACCCCCTCCGTGAATGATTTGACACCTCCGTGAAATTTTTAACCCCCTCCGTGAATTGTTTCATACCTCTGTGAATTATTTCACTGCCTCCGTGAATTATTTCATACCTCCGTGAATTATTTAACCCCCTTTTTGAATTCTTTGATACCCCAGTGAATTATTTCATACCTGTGTGAATTATTTAACCCCCTCCGTGAATTATTTCATACCTCTGTGTATTATTTAAACCCCTCCGTGAATTATTTCATACCTTTGTGAATTATTTAACCCCCTCCGTGAATTAGTTGACACCTTGGTGAATCATTTAACCCCTTCTGTGAATTATTTGATACCTCCGTGAATTATTTAACCCCCTGTGTGAATTATTTCATACCCCCGTGAATCATTTCATACCACTGTGAAATATTTAACCCCTCCGTGAATTATTTCATACCTCTCTGAATTATTGAACCCCCTCCGTGAACTATTTCATACCTCTCTGAATTATTGAACCCCCTCCGTGAACTATTTCATACCTCTGTGAATTATTTAACCCCCTCCCAGAATTATTTGATACCTTCGCGAAGTATTTGATACCTCAGTGAATTATTTAACCCCCTCCGCAAATTATTTGATACCTCCGTGAATTATTTGATACCTCCGTGAATTATTTGTCCCCCTCCCCGAATTATTTGATACCTCCGCAAATTATTTGATACCTCCCCGAATTGTTGAACCTCCTCCGCGAATTATCTGATACCTCCGCGAATTATTTGATACCTCCGTGAATTGTTTAACCCGCTCTGCGAATTATTTGATACCTCCGCGAATCATTTGATACCTCCGCGAATTATTTGATACCTCCGTGAATTATTTGTCCCCCTCCATGAATTATTTAACCCCCTCCGTGAATTGTTTCATACCTCTGTGAATTATTTCACCCCCTCCGTGAATTATTTCATACCTCTGTGAATTATTTAACCCTCTTTTTGAATTATTTGATACCCCAGTGAATTATTTCATACCTGTGTGAATTATTTAACCCCCCCGTGAATTCTTTCATACCTCTATGAATACTTTAACCCCCTCCATGAACTATTTCATACCCCCGTGAATTATTTAACCCCCTTCTAGAATTATTTGATACCTCCGTGAATTATTTAACCCCCTCCGTGAATTATTTGATACCTCCGTGAATTGTTTAACCCCCTCCGTGAATTATTTCATCCCTCTGTGAATTAATTAACTGCCTCCCTGAATTATGTCATACCTCCGTGAATTATTTAACCCCCTTTGTGAATTATTTAGCCCCTCCGTGAACTATTTCATACCTCTGTGAATTGTTTCATACCTCCGTGAATTCTTTCACCCCCTCCGTGAATTAATTCATACCTCCGTGAATTATTTAACCCCCTCCGTGAACTATTTGATATCTGTGAATTATATAACCCCCTCCGTGAATTATTTGCTATCTGTGAATTATTTAACCCCCTCCGTGAATTATTTGATACCTCTGTGGATCATTGAACCCCCTCCGTGAATTATTTGATACCTCCGTGAATTATTTAACCCCCTCCCTGAATTGTTTGATACCTCCCTGAATTATTTAACCCCCTCCGTGAATCATTTCATACCTCCCTGAATTATTTCATACCTCTGTGTATTATTTAACCCCCTCCGTGAATTATTTCATACCTCTGTGAATTATTTAACCCCCTCCGTGAATTAGTTGACACCTTGGTGAATCATTTAACCCCTTCCGTGAATTATTTGATACCTCCGTGAATTATTTAACCACCTGTGTGAATTATTTCATACCCCCGTGAATTATTTCATACCTCTGTGAAATATTTAACCCCTCCGTGAATTATTTCATACCTCTCTGAATTATTTAACCCCCTCCGCAAATTATTTGATACCTATGTGAATTATTTAACCCCCTCCCTGAATTATTTGATACCTCAGTGAATTATTTCATACCTCTGTGAAATATTTAACCCCTCCGTGAATTATTTCATACCTCTATGAATTATTGAACCCCCTCCGTGAACTATTTTATATCTGTGAATTATTTATCCCCCTCCGTGAATTATTTCATACCTATGTGTATTATTTAACCCCCTCCGTGAATTATTTCATACCTCTGTGAATTTTTTAACCCCCTCCGCAAATTATTTGATACCTATGTGAATTATTTAACCCCCTCCCTGAATTATTTGATACCTCAGTGAATTATTTCATACCTCTGTGAAATATTTAACCCCTCCGTGAATTATTTCATACCTCTATGAATTATTCAACCACCTCCGTGAACTATTTCATACCTCTGTGAATTATTTAACCCCCTCCCAGAATTATTTGATACCTTGGCGAAGTATTTGATACCTCAGTGAATTATTTAACCCCCTCGGCAAATTATTTGATACCTCCCCGAATTGTTTAACCTCCTCCGCGAATTATCTGATACCTCCGTGAATCATTTGATACCTCCGTGAATTGTTTAACCCGCTCTGTGAATTATTTGATACCTCCGCGAATCATTTGATACCTCCGCGAATTATTTGATACCTCCGTGAATTATTTGTCCCCCTCCGTGAATTATTTAACCCCCTCCGTGAATTATTTCATACCTCCTTGGATTATTTAAACCCGTCCGTGAGTTATTTGATATCTATGAATCATTTAACCCCCTCCGTGAACTATTTGATATCTGTGAATTATTTAACCCCCTCCGTGAATTTTTTGATACTTTTGTGGATCATTTAACCCCCTCTGTGAATTATTTCATACCTCCGTGAATTATTTAACCCCCTCCGTGCATTATTTGATGCCGCCGTGAAATTATTTAACCCCCTCCGTGAATTATGTCATACCTTTGTGAATTGTTTAACCCCCTTCTAGAATTATTTGATATCTCCGTGAAATATTTAACTCCCTCCGTGAATTTTTTGATACCTCCGTGAATTGTTTAACCCCCTCCGTGAATTATTTCATCCCTCTGTGAATTAATTATCTGCCTCCCTGAATTATGTCATGCCTCCGTGAATTATTTAACCCCCTTTGTGAATTATTTAGCCCCTTCGTGAACCTTTTCATACCTCTGTGAATTGTTTAACCCCCTCCGTGAACTATTTGATATCTGTGAATTATATAACCCCCTCCGTGAATTATTTGCTATCTGTGAATTATTTAACCCCCTCCGTGAATTATTTGATACCTCTGTGGATCATTGAACCCCCTCCGTGAATTATTTGATACCTCCGTGAATTATTGAACCCTCTCCGTGAAGTATTTCATACCTCCGTGAATTATTTAACGCCCTCCCTTAATTATCTGATACCTCCGTGAATGATTTAACCCCCTCCGTGGTTTACTTGATACCTCCGTGAATTATTTAACCCCCTCCCTCAATTGTTTGATACGTCCCTGAATTATTTAACCCCCTCCGTGAATCATTTCATACCTCCGTGAATTATTTAACCCCCTCCGTGAATTCTTTCATACCTCTGTGTATTATTTAACCCTCTCCGTGAATTATTTCATACTTCTGTGAATTTTTTAACCCCCTCCGTGAATTAGTTGACACCTTGGTGAATCATTTAACCCCCTCCGTGAATTTTTTGATACCACCGTGAATTATTTAACCCCTTGTGTGAATTATTTCATACGTCCGTGAATTATTTCATACCTCTGTGAACTATTTAACCCCTCCGTGCATTATTTCGTACCTCTATGAATTATTGAACCCCTTCCGTGAACTATTTCATACCTCTGTGAATTATTTAACCCCCTCCGTGAATTATTTCATACCTCTGTGATTTATTTAATCCCCTCCGCAAATTTTTTGATACCTCTGTGAATTGTGTAACCCCCTCCACGAATTATTTGATACCTTCGTGAATTATTTAACCCCCTCCCTGAATTATTTGATACCTCAGTGAATTTTTTCATACCTCTGTGAAATATTTAACCCCTCCGTGAATTATTTCATACCCCTATGAATCATTGAACCCCCTCCGTGAACTATTTCATACCTCTGTGAATTATTTAACCCCCTTCGTGAATTATTTCATACCACTGTGAATTTTTTCACCCCCCCGTGAATTATTCAATTCCCTCCGTGAATTATTTAACCCCCTCCATGAATTATTTCATACCTCTGTGAATTGTTTCATACCTCCGTGAATTGTGGATCCCCCTTTGTGAACTATTTGATATCCGTGAATTATGTAGCCCCCTCCGTGAATTCTTTGACATCTGTGAATTATTTAACTCCCTCCGTGAATTATTTGATACCTCTCCGGATCATTTAACCCCTTCGGTGAATTATTTGATACCTGTGTGAATTATTGAACCACCTCCGTGAATTATTTGATACATCTGTGAATTATTTCATCCCCCCGTGAATTATTTGATACCTCCGTGAATTATTTAACCCCCCCCTTAATTATTTGATATCTGCGTGAATGATTTAACCCCCTCCCTGGTTTATTTGATACCTCCGTGAATTATTTGACCCCCTCCCTGAATTATTTGATACCTCCCTGAATTATTTAACCCCCTCCGTGAATTATTTGATACCTCCGTGAATTATTTAACCCCCTCTGTGAATTATTTCATACCTCCGTGAATTATTTAACCCCCTCCCTTAATTATTTGATACCTCCGTGAATGATTTAATCCCCTCCCTGAATTATTTGATACCTCCCCGAATTATTTAACCCCCTCCGTGAATCATTTCATACCTCCGTGAATTATTTCATACCTCTGTGAATGATTCACCCCCTCCGTGAATTAGTTGATACCTTGGTGAATTATTTAACCCCCTCCGTGAATTATTTGATACCTCAGTGAATTATTCAACCCCCTCCGTGAATTATTTCATACCTCCGTGAATTATTTAACCCCCTCCCTTAATTATTTGATACCTCTGTGAATTATTTAACCCCCTCCGTGAATTTTTGGATACCCCTGTGAATTATTTAACCCCCTCCCTGAATTTTTTGATACCTCCTTGAATTGTTTAACCCCCTCCGTGAATCATTTCATACCTCCGTGAATTGTTTCATACCTCTGTGAATTATTTAAACCCCTCCGTGAATTAGCTGATACCTTGGTGAATCATTTAACCCCCTTTGATACCCCTGTGAGTTATTTCAACCCCTCTGTGATTAATTTGATACCTCCGCGAATTATTTGATACCTCCGTGAATTGTTTAACCCCCTCCGTGAATTATTTGATACCTTCGCAAATTGTTTGCTACCTCCGCGAATTATTTGATACCTCCGTGAATTATTTGTCCCCCTCCGCGAATTATTTGATTCCTCTGTGAATTATTTGTCCCCCTCCGCGAATTATTTGCTACCCCCGTGAATTTTTTGATACCTCCGTGAATTATTCAACCCCCTCCGCGAATTATTTGATATCTGTGAATTGTTCAACCCCCCGGTGAATTATTTGATACCCCCGTGAATGATTTAACCCCGTCCGTGAACTACTTGACACGTCGGTGATTTATTTAACCCCCTCCGTGAATTATTTGATACCTTTGTAAACTATTCAACCCCCTCCGTGAATTCTTTGATACCTCTCTGAATTGGTTAACCCCCTCCGTGAATTATTTGACACCTCCGTGAACTATTTGACGCCTCCGTGAATTCCTTAACCCCCTCCGTGAATTGTTTCATACCTGTGTGAATTGTTTAACCCCTTCCGTGAATAATTTTATACCTCCGCGAATTTTTTGATACCTCGCGACTCATTGAACCCCCTCCGTGAACTATTCCACACCTACGTGAATGGTTTAACCCCCTCCGCGGATTATTTGATACTGCCACAAATTATTTGATACCTCTGTGAATTGTTTAACCCCCTCCGCCAATTACTTGATACCTTCGCGAATTATTTGATACCTCCGTGAATCATTTAACCCCCTCCGCGAATTGTTTGATACCTCCCCCAATTGTTTGCTACCTCCACGAATTATTTGATACCTCCGTGAATTATTTGTCCCCCTCTGCGAATTATTTGATTCCTCCGTGAATGATTTGCCCCCCTTCGCGAATTATTTGATGACCCCGTGAATTGTTTGTCCCCCTCCGTGAATTATTTGATACCTCCGTGAAATATTTAACCCCCTCCGCGAATTATTTGATATCTGTGCATTATTGAACCCCCCCGGTGAATTATTTGATACCTCCGTGAATTTTTTAACCCCCTCCGTGAATTATTTGATACCGGCGTGAATTATTTAAACCCCTCGGCGAGTTATTTGATATCCGTGAATTATTGAACCCCCTCTGTGAATTATTTTATACCCCCTGCGTGAATTTTTTCATACCTGTGTGAATTTTTCAACCCCCTGCGTTAATCTTTTGCTACCTCTGTGAATTATTTGACCCCCTCAGTGAATTATTTGATACCACCGTGAACTATTTGACACCTCCGTGAATTATTTATCTCCCTCCTCGAATTATTTGCTACCTCCGTGAATTGTTTTACCCCCTCCGCGAATTGTTTGATACCTCCGTAAATTATTTAGCGCCCTCCGTGAATTATTTCACGGGAGGGGATTATTTGATACCTCCGTGAATCATTTAACCCCTTGAGTGAATTATTTGATACCTCCGTGAATTATTTGATACCTCCGTGAATTATTTAACCCCCTCCGTTAATTATTTCATACCTCTGTGAATTATTGAAACCCCTCCGTGAATTGTTTGATGCCTCCGTGAATTATTTCATACCTCCGTGAATTATTCAAACCCCCTCCGTGGATTATTTCATACCTCTGTGAATTATTTAACCCCCTCCGTGAATTATTTCATACCTCCGTGAATTATTGAACCTCCTCCCCGAAGCATTTGATACCTTAGTGAATTGTTTAATACCTCCGTGAATTATCTCATACCCCCGTGAATCATTTTACTTCCTCCGTGAATTATTTCATACCTCTGTGAATTATTTCATACCTCTGTGAATCATTTAACTTCCTCTGTGAATTATTTCATATCTCTGTGAATGTTTTAACCCCCTCCCTTAATTATTTGATACCTCCCTGAACTATTTGATACCTGTGTGAATTATTTAACCCCCTCCGTGAATTATTGCATACCTCCGTGAATTATTTAACCCCCTCCGTGAAATTTCATACCTCCGTGAATTATTTAACCCCCTCCCTTAATTATTTGATACCTCCGTGAATGATTTAATCCCCTCCCTGAATTGTTTGATACCTCCCTGAATTATTTCACCCCCTCCGTGAATCATTTCATACCTCCGTGAATTATTTCATACCTCTGTGACTGATTCACCCCCTCCGTGAATTAGTTGATACCTTGGTGAATTCTTTAACCCCCTCCGTGAATTATTTGATACCTCAGTGAATTATTTAACCCCCTCCGTGAATTTCTTTCATACCTCCGTGAATTATTTAACCCCCTCCCTTAATTATTTGATACCTCTGTGAATTATTTAACCCCCTCCGTGAATTTTTGGATACCCCTGTGAATTATCTAACCCCCTCCCTGAATTTTTTGATACCTCCCTGAATTATTTAACCCCCTCCGTGAATCATTTCATACCTCCGTGAATTGTTTCATACCTCTGTGAATTATTTAAACCCCTCCGTGAATTAGCTGATACCTTGGTGAATCATTTAACCCCCTCCGCGAATTATTTGATTCCTCTATGAATTATTTGTCCCCCTCCGCGAATTATTTGCTACCCCCGTGAATTATTTGATACCTCCGTGAATTATTCAACCCCCTCCGCGAATTATGTGATATCTCCGAATTGTTCGACCCCCCGGTGAATTATTTGATACCCCCGTGAATGATTTAACCCCGTCCGTGAATTACTTGACACGTCGGTGAATTATTTTACCCCCTCTGTGATTTATTTGATACCTCTGTGAACTATTCAACCCCCTCCGTGAATTCTTTGATACCTCTTTGAATTGGTTAACCCCCTCCGTGAATTTTTTTACACCTTCGTGAACTATTTGACGCCTCCGTGAATTGTTGAACGTCCTCCGTGAATTATTCGATTCCTCCGCGAAATACTTGATACCTCCGTGAATTATTTAACCGCTTTCCTGAATTATTTGATACCCTCTGTGAATTATTTCATACCTCCGTGAATTATTTAACCCCCTGTGTGAATTGTTTAACCCCTTCCGTGAATAATTTGATACCTTTGCGAATTATTTGATACCTCGTGACTCATTGAACCCCCTCTGTGAACTATTCCACACCTACGTGAATGGTTTAACCCCCTCCGCGAATTATTTGATACTGCCACAAATTATTTGATACCTCTGTGAATTGTTTAACCCCCTCCGCGAATTACTTGATACCTTCGCGAATTATTTGATACCTCCGTAAATCATTTAACCCCCTCCGCGAATTGTTTGATACCTCCCCCAATTGTTTGCTACCTCCACGAATTATTTGATACCTCCGTGAATTATTTGTCCCCCTCTGCGAATTTTTTGATTCCTCCGTGAATGATTTGCCCCCCTTCGCGAATTATTTGATGACCCCGTGAATTGTTTGTCCCCCTCCGTGAATTATTCGATACCTCCGTGAAATATTTAACCCCCTCCGCGAATTATTTGATATCTGTGCATTATTGAACCCCCCCGGTGAATTATTTGATACCTCCGTGAATTATTTAACCCCCTCCGTGAATTATTTGATACCGGCGTGAATTATTTAAACCCCTCGGCGAATTTTTTGATATCCGTGAATTATTGAACCCCCTCTGTGAATTATTTTATACCTCTGTGAATTCTTTAACCCCCTGCGTGAATTATTTCATACCTGTGTGAATTATTCAACCCCCTCCGTGAATCTTTTGCTACCTCTGTGAATTATTTGACCCCCTCAGTGAATTATTTGATACCACCGTGAACTATTTGACACCTCCGTGAATTATTTATCTCCCTCCTCGAATTATTTGCTACCTCCGTGAATTGTTTTACCCCCTCCGCGAATTGTTTGATACCTCCGTAATTTATTTAGCGCCCTCCGTGAATTATTTCACGGGAGGGGATTATTTGATACCTCCGTGAATCATTTAACCCCTTGAGTGAATTATTTGATACCTCCGTGAATTATTTGATACCTCCGTGAATTATTTAACCCCCTCCGTTAATTATTTCATACCTCTGTGAATTATTGAAACCCCTCCGTGAATTGTTTGATGCCTCCGTGAATTATTTCATACCTCCGTGAATTATTCAAACCCCCTCCGTGGATTATTTCATACCTCTGTGAATTATTTAACCCCCTCCGTGAATTATTTCATACCTCCGTGAATTATTGAACCTCCTCCCCGAAGCATTTGATACCTTAGTGAATTGTTTAATACCTCCGTGAATTATCTCATACCCCCGTGAATCATTTTACTTCCTCCGTGAATTATTTCATACCTCTGTGAATTATTTCATACCTCTGTGAATCATTTAACTTCCTCTGTGAATTATTTCATATCTCTGTGAATGTTTTAACCCCCTCCCTTAATTATTTGATACCTCCCTGAACTATTTGATACCTGTGTGAATTATTTAACCCCCTCCGTGAATTATTGCATACCTCCGTGAATTATTTAACCCCCTCCGTGAAATTTCATACCTCCGTGAATTATTTAACCCCCTCCCTTAATTATTTGATACCTCCGTGAATGATTTAATCCCCTCCCTGAATTGTTTGATACCTCCCTGAATTATTTCACCCCCTCCGTGAATCATTTCATACCTCCGTGAATTATTTCATACCTCTGTGACTGATTCACCCCCTCCGTGAATTAGTTGATACCTTGGTGAATTCTTTAACCCCCTCCGTGAATTATTTGATACCTCAGTGAATTATTTAACCCCCTCCGTGAATTTCTTTCATACCTCCGTGAATTATTTAACCCCCTCCCTTAATTATTTGATACCTCTGTGAATTATTTAACCCCCTCCGTGAATTTTTGGATACCCCTGTGAATTATCTAACCCCCTCCCTGAATTTTTTGATACCTCCCTGAATTATTTAACCCCCTCCGTGAATCATTTCATACCTCCGTGAATTGTTTCATACCTCTGTGAATTATTTAAACCCCTCCGTGAATTAGCTGATACCTTGGTGAATCATTTAACCCCCTCCGCGAATTATTTGATTCCTCTATGAATTATTTGTCCCCCTCCGCGAATTATTTGCTACCCCCGTGAATTATTTGATACCTCCGTGAATTATTCAACCCCCTCCGCGAATTATGTGATATCTCCGAATTGTTCGACCCCCCGGTGAATTATTTGATACCCCCGTGAATGATTTAACCCCGTCCGTGAATTACTTGACACGTCGGTGAATTATTTTACCCCCTCTGTGATTTATTTGATACCTCTGTGAACTATTCAACCCCCTCCGTGAATTCTTTGATACCTCTTTGAATTGGTTAACCCCCTCCGTGAATTTTTTTACACCTTCGTGAACTATTTGACGCCTCCGTGAATTGTTGAACGTCCTCCGTGAATTATTCGATTCCTCCGCGAAATACTTGATACCTCCGTGAATTATTTAACCGCTTTCCTGAATTATTTGATACCCTCTGTGAATTATTTCATACCTCCGTGAATTATTTAACCCCCTGTGTGAATTGTTTAACCCCTTCCGTGAATAATTTGATACCTTTGCGAATTATTTGATACCTCGTGACTCATTGAACCCCCTCTGTGAACTATTCCACACCTACGTGAATGGTTTAACCCCCTCCGCGAATTATTTGATACTGCCACAAATTATTTGATACCTCTGTGAATTGTTTAACCCCCTCCGCGAATTACTTGATACCTTCGCGAATTATTTGATACCTCCGTAAATCATTTAACCCCCTCCGCGAATTGTTTGATACCTCCCCCAATTGTTTGCTACCTCCACGAATTATTTGATACCTCCGTGAATTATTTGTCCCCCTCTGCGAATTTTTTGATTCCTCCGTGAATGATTTGCCCCCCTTCGCGAATTATTTGATGACCCCGTGAATTGTTTGTCCCCCTCCGTGAATTATTCGATACCTCCGTGAAATATTTAACCCCCTCCGCGAATTATTTGATATCTGTGCATTATTGAACCCCCCCGGTGAATTATTTGATACCTCCGTGAATTATTTAACCCCCTCCGTGAATTATTTGATACCGGCGTGAATTATTTAAACCCCTCGGCGAATTTTTTGATATCCGTGAATTATTGAACCCCCTCTGTGAATTATTTTATACCTCTGTGAATTCTTTAACCCCCTGCGTGAATTATTTCATACCTGTGTGAATTATTCAACCCCCTCCGTGAATCTTTTGCTACCTCTGTAAATTTTTTGACCCCCTCAGTGAATTATTTGATACCACCGTGATCTTTTTGACACCTCCGTGAATTATTTATCTCCCTCCGCGAATTATTTGATACCTCCGTGAATTGTTTTACCCCCTCCGCAAATTGTTTGATACCTCCGTAAATTATTTAGCGCCCTCCGTGAATTATTTCACGGGAGGGG
The DNA here is from genome assembly GCA_964036045.1 of Eutreptiella sp. 'Long Island Sound 2002'. Lineage (NCBI taxonomy): Eukaryota > Euglenozoa > Euglenophyceae > Eutreptiales > Eutreptiaceae > Eutreptiella > Eutreptiella sp. 'Long Island Sound 2002'. Next base: position 123,427,129 of record OZ038378.1, on the reverse strand, counting down.
ATTATTTGATACCTCCGTGAATCATTTAACCCCTTGAGTGAATTATTTCATACCTCCGTGAATTATTCAAACCCCCTCCGTGGATTATTTCATACCTCCGTGAATTATTTAACCCCCTCCGTGAATTATTTCATACCTCCGTGATTTATTCAACCTCCTCCCCGAAGCATTTGATACCTTTGTGAATTATTTCATACCCCCGTGAATCATTTTACTTCCTCCGTGAATTATTTCATACCTCTGTGAATTATTTCATACCTCTGTGAATCATTTAACTTCCTCCGTGAATTATTTCATACCTCTGTGAATTATTTAACCCCCTCCCTGAATTATTTGATACCTCCGTGAATTATTTCATACCTCCGTGAATTATTTCATACCTCTGTGAATTATTTAACCCCCTCCCTGCACTGTTTGATACCTCTGTGAATTATTTAACCCCCTCCGTGAATTATTTCATACCTCTGAGAATTATTTATCGCACTTCGCGAATTATTTCATACCTCCGTGAATTATTTCACCCCCTCCGTGAATTTTTTGATGCCTCTATGACTTATTGAACCCCCTCCGTGAATCATTTAACCCCCTCCGTGAATCATTTCATACCTTTGTGAATTATTTAACCCCCTCCGCGAACTGTTTGATATCTGTGAATTATTTCACCCCCTCCGTGAATTATTTGATACCTCCGTGAATTATTTAACCCCCTCCGTGAATTATTTGATACCTCCGTGAATCATTTAACCCCCTCCCCGGTTTTTTTGATACCTCCGTGAATTATTTAACCCCCTCCGTGATTTATTTGATACCTCTGTGAATCGTTTATCCTCCTCCGGGAATCATTTCATACAATCTGTGAATCATTTAACCCCCTCCGTCAATTATTTCATACCTCCGTGAATTTTTTAACCCCCTCGGTAAATTTTTTGATACCTGTGTGAATCATTTAACACCCTCCGTGAATGACTTCATACCTCTGTGAATTATTTGACCCCTTCCGTGAATTATTTCATACCTCCGTGAATTATTTGACCCCTCCCCTGAATTATTTGATACCTGTGTGAATTACTTCAAACCTCCTTGAATTGTTGATCCCCCTCCGTTAATTATTTCATCCCTTTCTGAATTATATAACCCCCTCCGTGAATTATTTGATACCTCCGTGAATTATTGAAACTGCTCCGTGAATTGTTTGATACCTCCGTGAATTATTTCATACCTCCGTGAATTATGTAACCTGTCCATGAATTATTTCATACCTCGGAGAATTATTTATCTCACTTCGTGAATTATTTCATACCTCCGCGAATTATTCCCCCCCCCCCCCGTGAATTATTTGATGCCTCTGTGACTTATTTAACCCCCTTCGTGAATTATTTAACCCCCTCCGTGAATTCTTTCATACCTTCGTGAATTATTTAACCCCCTCCGCGAACTGTTTCATATCTGTGAATTGTTTAACCCCCTCAGTGAATTATTTGATACCTCTGTGGATCATTTAACCCCGTCCGTGAAGTATTTGATACCTCCGTGAATTATTTAACCCCCTCCGTGAATTATTTGATACCTCTGTGAATTATTTAACCCCCTCCCCGGTTTATTTGATACCTCCGTGAATTATTTACCCCCCTCCGCGAATTATTTGATACCTCTGTGAATCATTTATCCCCCTCTGGGAATCATTTCATACCTCTGTGAATCATTTAACCCCCTCCGTGAATTATTTCATACCTTCGTGAATTGTTTGATGCCTCCGTGAATTATTTCATACCTCTGTGAATCATTTATCCCCCTCTGGGAATTATTTCATACCTCTATGAAATATTCAACCCCCTCCGTGAATTATTTGATACCTCCGTGACTTCTTTAACGCCCTCCTTGGTTTATTTGATACCTTCGTGAATTATTTAACCCCCTCTGTGAATTCTTTAAACCCCCCCCCCCCCCATGCAAATCATTTGATACCTCCGCGAATTGTTTGATACCTCCGTGAATTATTTGTCCCCCCCGGTCAATTATTTGATACCTCTGTGAAATATTTAACCCCCTCCGCAAATTATCTGATACCTGCGCTAATTATTCGATAAGTCCGCGAATCTTTTGATACCTTCTTGAATCGTGAATTATTTCATACCTCCATGAATCATTTAACCCACTCCGTGAATTATTTGATACCTCTGTGAATTATTTAACCCCCTTGGTGAATTGTTTGATACCTCCGTAAATTTTTTAACCCCCCCCGTGAATTGTTTGATACCTCTGTGAATTATTCAACCTCCTCCCTGTATTATTTCATACCTCTGTGAGTTATTCAACCCCCTCCGTGAATCATGTCATACCTCCGTGATTTGTTTAACCCCCTGCATGAACTATTTGATACCTCCGTGAATCATTTAACCCCCTCCGTGGTTTATTTCATACCTCTGCGAATTGTATAACCCCCTTTGTGAATTATTTCATACCTCCGTGAATTATTTAACCCCCTCCCTGAATTATTTCATACGTGTGTGAATTGTTTAACCCCCTCCGTGAATTATTTCATACCTCCATGAATTATTTAACGCACTCCGTGAATTATTTGATACCTCTGTGAATTATTTAACTCCCTTGGTGAATCGTTTGATACCTCCGTGAATCATTTAACCCCCTCCGTCAATTATTTCATACCTCTGTGAATTATTTAACCCCCTCCGTGAATCATTTCATACCTCCGTGAAATATTTAACCCCCTCCGTGAATTATTTGATACCTCCGTGAATCATTTAACCCCCTCCGTGGTTTATTTCATAACTCCGTGAATTATTTAACCCCCTTTTGTGAATTACTTCATACCTCCGTGAATTTTTTAACCCCCTCCCTGAATTATTTCATACGTGTGTGAATTGTTTAACCCCCTCCGTGAATTATTTCATACCTCCATGAATTATTTAACGCACTCCGTGAATTATTTGATACGTCTGTGAATTATTTAACCCCCTTGGTGAATTCTTTGATACCCCCGTGAATTTTTTAACCCCCTCCGTGAATTATTTGATACCTCTGTGGAGTATTTAACCTCCTCCATGAATTATTTCATACCTCTGTGAGTTATTTAACCCCCTCCGTGAATTATTTCATACCTCAGTGATTTGTTTAACCCCCTCCCTGAACTATTTGATAGCTCTGTGAATTATTTAACCCCCTCCGTGAATTATTTGATACCTCTGTGAATTATGTAACCCCCTCCGTGAATCATTACATTCCTCCGTGAAATATATAACCGCCTGTGTGAATTATTTCATACCTCTGTGAATCATTGAACCCCCTCCGTGAATCATTACATTCCTCCGTGAAATATTTAACCCCCTGTTCGAATTATTTCATACCTCTGCGAATCATTGAACCCCCTCCGTGGTTTATTTCATACCTCCGTGAATTATTTAACCCCCTCCCTGAATTATTTCATACCTGTGTGAATTCTTTAACCCCCTCCGTGAATTATTTGATACCTCTGTGAATTATTTAACCCCCTTGGAGAATTGTTTGATACCTCCGTGAATTATTTAACCCCCTCCAAGAATTATTTGATACCTCTGTGAGTCATTTAACCCCCTCCGTGAATCATTTCATAGCTCCGTGAATTATTTAACCCCCTCCGTGAATTATTTGATACCTCTCCGAACCATTTAACCCCCTCCGTGAATTATTTCATACCTCTGTGAATTAGTTAAACCCCTCCGTGAATTATTTCATACCGCTGTGAGTTATTTAACCCCCTCCGTGAATCATTTCATAGCTCTCTCTCTAACCCTAACATCCTCCCTGAATTATTTCATACCTCTGTGAGTTATTTAACCCCCTCCGTGAATCATTTCATAGCTCCGTGAATTATTTAACCCCCTCCGTGAATTATTTGATACCTCTGTGAATTAGTTAAACCCCTCCGTGAATTATTTCATACCTCTGTGAATGATTTAACCCCTCGCCTGAATTATTTGATACCTGCGTGAATTATTTCATACCTCCGTGAATTATTCAAACCCCCTCCGTGGATTATTTCATACCTCTGTGAATTATTTAACCCCCTCCGTGAATTATTTCATACGTCCGTGAATTATTTAACCCCCTCCCTGAAGTATTTGATACTTTTGTGAATTATTTGATACCTCCGTGAATTATTTCATACCTCCGTGAATCATTTAACTTCCTCTGTGGATTATTTCATACCTCTGTGAATTATTTCATACCTCTATGAATCATTTAACTTCCTCCTTGAATTATTTCATACCTCCGTAAATTATTTAACCCCCTCCCTGAATTATTTCATACCTCCGTGAATTATTTCATACCTCTGTGAATCATTTATTCCCCTGCCTGAATTATTTGATACCTCCGTGAATTATTTCATACCTCCGTGCATTATTTCATACCTCTGTGAATTTTTTAACCCCCTCCGTGAATTATTTGATACCTCCGTGAATTATTTCATACCTCCGTGCATTTTTTCATACCTCTGCGAATTTTTTAACCCCCTCCGTGAATTATTTGATACCTCCGTGAATTATTTCATACCTGTGTGAATTATTTAACCCCCTCCGTGAATTATTCATACCTCTGTGAATTATTGAAACCCCTCCGTGAATTGTTTCATACCTCCGTGAATTATTTCATACCTCCGTGAATTATTCAAACCCCCTCCGTGGATTATTTCATACCTATGTGAATTATTTAACCCCCTCCGTGAATTATTTCACACCTTCCTGAATCATTTCACTTCCTCCGTGAATTATTTCATACCTCTGTGAATTATTACATACCTCTGTGAATCATTTAACTTCCTCCGTGAATTGTTTCATATCTCTGTGAATTATATAACCCCCTCCCTTAATTATTTCATACCTCCGTGAATTATTTCCTACCTGTGGCAATCATTTAACTTCCTCCGTGTCTTATTTCATACCTCTGTGAATTATTTAACCCCCTCCCTGAATTATTTGATACCTCCGTGAATTATTTCATACCTCCGTGAATTATTTCATATCTCTGTGAATTATTAAACCCCCTCCGTGAATGATTTCATACCTCTTTGAATTATTTAACCCCCTCCCTGAATTATTTGATACCTCCGTGAATTATTTCATACCTCTGTGAATCATTTAACTTCCTCCGAGAATTATTTCATACCTCTGTGAATTATTTCACCCCCTCCCTGAATTTTTTTGATACCTCCGTGAATTATTTCATACCTGCGTGAATTATTCCATACCTCTGTGAATTATTTAACCCCCTCCCTGAATTGTTTGATACCTCCGTGAATTATTTCATACTTGTGTGAATTATTTAACCCCCTCCGTGAATTATTTCATACCTCTGTGAATTTTTTAACCCCCTCCCTGAATTATTTGATACCTCCGTGAATTATTTAACCCCCTCCGTGAATTATTTCATACCTCTGAGAATTATTTATCGCACTTCGTAAATTATTTCATACCTCCGCGAATTATTTCACCCCCTCCGTGAATTATTTGATGCCTCTGTGACTTATTTAACCCCCTCCGTGAATTATTTAACCCTCTTCGTGAATTATTTCATACCTTTGTGAATTATTTAACCCCCTCCGCGAATTGTTTGATATCTGTGAATTATCAAACCCCCTCCGTGAATTATTTGATACCTCCGTGAATTATTTAACCCCCTCCATGAATTATTTGATACCTCTGTGAATCATTTATCCTCCTCAGGGAATCATTTCATGCCTCTGTGAATCATTTAACCCCCTCCGTCAATTATTTCATACCTCCGTGAATTATTTAACCCCCTCCGTGCATTATTTCATACCTCTGTGAATTATTTAACCCACTCCGTGAATTATTTGATACCTCCGTGAATCATTGAAATTGCTCCGTGAATTATTTGATACCTCCGTAAATTATTTCATACCTCCGTGAATCATGTAACCCGTCTATTTCATACCTCGGAGAATTATTTATCGCACTTCGTGAATTATTTCATACCTCCGCGAGTTGTTTCACCCCCTCCGTGAATTATTTGATGCCTCTGTGACTTATTTAACCCCCTCCGCGAACTGTTTGATATCTGTGAATTGTTTAACCCCCTCCGTGAATTATTTGATACCTCTGTGGATCATTTAACCCCGTCCGTGAAGTATTTGATACCTCCGTGAATTATTTGACCCCCTCCCCGGTTTATTTGATACCTCTGTGAATCATTTATCCCCCTCTGGGAATCATTTCATACCTCTGTGAATCATTTAACCCCCTCCGCGAATTATTTCATACCTCTGTGAATCCTTTAACCCCCGCCGTGAATTTTTTCATACCTTTATGATATATTCAACCCCCTCTGTGAATTATTTGATACCTCCGTGAATTCTTTAACGCCCTCCCCGGATTATTTGATACCTCCGTGAATTTTTTAACCCCCTCTGTGAATTCTTTAACCCCCCCCCCCCATGCAAATTATTTGATACCTCCGCGAATTATTTGATACCTCCGTGAATTATTTGTCCCCCTCGGTCAATTATTTGATACCTCTGTGAAATATTCAACCCCCTCCGCGAATTATCTAATACCTGCGCTAATTGTTCGATAAGTCCGCGAACTTTTTGATACCTCCGTGAATTATTTCATACCTCCATGCATTATTGAACCCACTCCGTGAATTATTTGATACCTCTGTGAATTATTCAACCTCCTCCCTGAATTATTTCATACCTGTGTGAGTTATTTAACCCCCTCCGTGAATCATGTCATACCTCCGTGATTTGTTTAACCCCCTCCATGAACTATTTGATACCTCCGTGAAGCATTTAACCCCCTCCGTGGTTTATTTCATACCTCTGTGAATTACTTAACCCCCTCCCTGAATTATTTCATACGTGTGTGAATTGTTTAACCCCCTCCGTGAATTATTTCATACCTCCATGAATTATTTAACCCCCTCCGTGAATTATTTGATACCTCCGCGAAATTATTTAACCCCCTCCGTGAATTATTACATACCTCCGTGAATTATTTAACCCCCTCCGTTAATTATTTCATACCTCCGTGCATTATTTAACCCCCTCCGTGAATTATTTGATACCTCTGTGAATTATTTAACCCCCTTGGTGAATTCTTTGATACTCCCGTGAATTATTTAACCCCCTCCGTGAATTATTTCATACCTGTGTGAATTGTTTAACCCCCTCCGTGAATTATTTGATACCTCTGTGAATTATTTCATACCTCTGTGAATCATTTAACTTCCTCCGAGAATTATTTCATACCTCTGTGAATTATTTCACCCCCTCCCTGAATTTTTTTGATACCTCCGTGAATTATTTCATACCTGCGTGAATTATTCCATACCTCTGTGAATTATTTAACCCCCTCCCTGAATTGTTTGATACCTCCGTGAATTATTTCATACTTGTGTGAATTATTTAACCCCCTCCGTGAATTATTTCATACCTCTGTGAATTTTTTAACCCCCTCCCTGAATTATTTGATACCTCCGTGAATTATTTAACCCCCTCCGTGAATTATTTCATACCTCTGAGAATTATTTATCGCACTTCGTAAATTATTTCATACCTCCGCGAATTATTTCACCCCCTCCGTGAATTATTTGATGCCTCTGTGACTTATTTAACCCCCTCCGTGAATTATTTAACCCTCTTCGTGAATTATTTCATACCTTTGTGAATTATTTAACCCCCTCCGCGAATTGTTTGATATCTGTGAATTATCAAACCCCCTCCGTGAATTATTTGATACCTCCGTGAATTATTTAACCCCCTCCGTGAATTATTTGATACCTCTGTGAATTGTTTAACCCCCTCCCCGGTTTATTTGATACCTCCGTGAATTATTTAACCCCCTCCATGAATTATTTGATACCTCTGTGAATCATTTATCCTCCTCAGGGAATCATTTCATGCCTCTGTGAATCATTTAACCCCCTCCGTCAATTATTTCATACCTCCGTGAATTATTTAACCCCCTCCGTGAATTATTTCATACCTCCATGAATTATTTAACCCCCTCCGCGAATTATTTGATACTTCTTGGAATTATTTGACCCCCTCCGTGCATTATTTCATACCTCTGTGAATTATTTAACCCACTCCGTGAATTATTTGATACTTCCGTGAATCATTGAAATTGCTCCGTGAATTATTTGATACCTCCGTAAATTATTTCATACCTCCGTGAATCATGTAACCCGTCTATTTCATACCTCGGAGAATTATTTATCGCACTTCGTGAATTATTTCATACCTCCGCGAGTTGTTTCACCCCCTCCGTGAATTATTTGATGCCTCTGTGACTTATTTAACCCCCTCCGCGAACTGTTTGATATCTGTGAATTGTTTAACCCCCTCCGTGAATTATTTGATACCTCTGTGGATCATTTAACCCCGTCCGTGAAGTATTTGATACCTCCGTGAATCATTTATCCCCCTCTGGGAATCATTTCATACCTCTGTGAATCATTTAACCCCCTCCGCGAATTATTTCATACCTCTGTGAATCCTTTAACCCCCGCCGTGAATTTTTTCATACCTTTATGATATATTCAACCCCCTCTGTGAATTATTTGATACCTCCGTGAATTCTTTAACGCCCTCCCCGGATTATTTGATACCTCCGTGAATTTTTTAACCCCCTCTGTGAATTCTTTAACCCCCCCCCCATGCAAATTATTTGATACCTCCGCGAATTATTTGATACCTCCGTGAATTATTTGTCCCCCTCGGTCAATTATTTGATACCTCTGTGAAATATTCAACCCCCTCCGCGAATTATCTAATACCTGCGCTAATTGTTCGATAAGTCCGCGAACTTTTTGATACCTCCGTGAATTATTTCATACCTCCATGCATTATTGAACCCACTCCGTGAATTATTTGATACCTCTGTGAATTATTCAACCTCCTCCCTGAATTATTTCATACCTGTGTGAGTTATTTAACCCCCTCCGTGAATCATGTCATACCTCCGTGATTTGTTTAACCCCCTCCATGAACTATTTGATACCTCCGTGAAGCATTTAACCCCCTCCGTGGTTTATTTCATACCTCTGTGAATTACTTAACCCCCTCCCTGAATTATTTCATACGTGTGTGAATTGTTTAACCCCCTCCGTGAATTATTTCATACCTCCATGAATTATTTAACCCACTCCGTGAATTATTTGATACCTCTGTGAATTATTTAACCCCCTTGGTGAATTCTTTGATACTCCCGTGAATTATTTAACCCCCTCCGTGAATTATTTCATACCTGTGTGAATTGTTTAACCCCCTCCGTGAATTATTTCATACCTCCATGAATTATTTCACCCACTCCGTGAATCATTTGATACCTCTGTGAATTTTTAACCCCCTTGGTGAATTGTTTGATACCTCCGTGAATTATTTAACCCCCTCCGTGAATTATTTGATACCTCCGTGAATTATTTAACCCCCTCCGTGAATTACTTCGTACCTCTGTGAATTATTTAACCCCCTCCGTCAATTATTTCCTACCTCTGTGAATTATTTAACCCCCTCCCTGAATTATTTCATACGTGTGTGAATTGTTTAACTCCCTCCGTGAATTATTTCATACCTCCATGAATTATTGAACCCACTCCGTGAATTATTTGATACCTCTGTGAATTATTTAACCCCCTTGGTGAATTCTTTGATACCCCCGTGAATTATTTAACACCCACCGTGAATTATTTGATACCTTTGTGAAGTATTTAACCTCCTCCATGAATTATTTCATACCTCTGTGAGTTATTTAACCCCCTCCGTGAATTATTTCATACCTCAGTGATTTGTTTAACCCCCTCCCTGAACTATTTGATAGCTCCGTGAATTTTTTCATACCTCTGTGAATTATGTAACCCCCTCCGTGAATCATTACATTCCTCCGTGAAATATTTAACCCCTTGTTCGAATTATTTCATACCTCTGTGAATCATTTAACCCCCTCGGTGATTTATTTCATACCTCCGTGAATTATTTAACCCCCTCCCTGAATTGTTTCATACTTGTGTGAACCCCCTCCCCCTTTCATACCTCTGTGAGTTATTTAACCCCCTCCGTGAATTATTTCATACCTCAGCGATTTGTTTAACCCCCTCCCTGAACTATTTGATAGCTCTGTGAATTATTTAACCCCTTGTGTGAATTATTTCATACCTCTGTGAATTATGTAACCCCCTCCGTGAATCATCTCATACCTCCGTGAAATATTTAACCCCCTGTTCGAATTATTTCATACCTCTGTGAATCATTTAACCCCCTCGGTGGTTTATTTCATACCTCCGTGAATTATTTAACCCCCTCCGTGAATTGTTTCATACCTCCATGAATCATTTAACCTACACCGTGAATCATTTGATACCTCCGTGAATTTTTTAACCCCCTCCGTGAATTATTTGATACCTCTGTGAAGTATTTAACCTCCTCCCTGAATTATTTCATACCTCTGTGAGTTATTTAACCCCCTCCGTGAATCATTTCATACCTCCGTGAATTATTTAACCCCCTCCGTGAATTTTTTGATACCTCTCTGAATCATATAACCCCCTCCGTGAATTATTTCATACCTCTGTGAAGTAGTTAACCCCCTCGGTGAATTATTTCATACCTCCGTGAATGATTTAACCCCTCGCCTGAATTATTTGATACCTGCGTGAATTATTTCATACCCCCTATAATTATATCAACCCCTCCGTGAATTATTTCATACCTCCGTGAATTATTTAACCCCTCCCCTTAATTATTTGATACCTGCGTGAGTTATTTCATACCTCCGTGAATTATTCAAACCCCCTCCGTGGATTATTTCATACCTCTGTGAATTACTTAACCCCCTCCGTCAATTGTTTCATACCTCCGTGAAATATTTAACCCCCTCCCTGAAGTATTTGATATTTTTGTGAATTATTTGATACCTCCGTGAATTATTTCATACCTCCGTGAATCATTTAACTTCCTCCGTGGATTATTTCATACCTCTGTGAATTCTTTCATACCTCTATGAATCATTTAACTTCCTCCTTGAATTATTTCATACCTCTGCGATTTATTTAACCCCCTCCCTGAATTATTTCATACCTCCGTGAATAATTTCATACCTCTGTGAATCATTTAACTTCCTCCGTGAATTATTTCATTCCTCTGTGATTTATTTAACCCCCTGCCTGAATTATTTGATACCTCCATGAAGTATTTCATACCTCCGTGAATTATTTCATACCTGTGTGAATTATTTAACACCCTCCTTGAATTGTTTGATACCTCCGTGAATAATTTCATACCTCTGTGAATCATTTAACTTCCTCCGTGAATTATTTCATTCCTCTGTGATTTATTTAACCCCCTGCCTGAATTATTTGATACCTCCATGAAGTATTTCATACCTCCGTGAGTTATTTCATACCTGTGTGAATTATTTAACCCCCTCCTTGAATTGTTTGATACCTCCGTCAAGTATTTCATCCCTGTGTGAACTATTTAACCCCCTCCGTGAATTATTTCATACCTCCGTGAATTATTGAACCCCCTCCCTGAATTATTTGATACCTCCGTGCATTATTTAACCCCCTCGGTGAATTTTTTCATACGTCCGTGAATTATGTAACCCGTCCATGAATTATTTCATACCTCGGAGACTTATTTATCGCACTTCGTGAATTATTTCATACCTCCGCGAATTATTTCACCCCCTCCGTGAATCCTTTGATGCCTTCGTGACTTATTTAACCCCCTCCGTGAATTATTAAACCCCCTCCGTGCATTATTTCATACCTCCGTGAATTATTTAACCCCCTCCGCGAATTGTTTCATATCTGTGAATTATGTAACCCCCTCCGTGAATTATTTGATACCTCAGTGAATTTTTTAACCCCCTCTGGGAATCATTTCATACCTCTGTGAATCATTTAACCCCCTCCGTGAATTATTTCATACCTCCGTGAATCATTCAACCCCCTCCGTGAATTATTTGATACCTCCGTGAATTTTTAACCCCCTCCCCGGTTTATTTGATACCTCCGTGAATTATTTAACCCCCTCCGTGAATTATTTGATACCTCTTTGAATCATTTATCCTCCTCCGTGAATTAGTTCATACCTCTATGAATCATTTACCCCCTCCGTGAATCATTTCATACCTCCGTGAATTATTTAAGCCCCTCGGTGAATTATTTGATACCTCTGTGAATTCTTTCATCCCCTCCGTGAATTGTTTGATACCTCTGTGGATCATTGAACCCCCTCTGAATTATTTGATACCTCCGTGAATTATTTGACCCCCTCCGTGAATTCTTTGATACCTTTGTGAATTATTTAACCCCCTCCGTGAATTATTTGATACCTCCGTGAATTATTTAACCCCCTCCGTGAACTATTTGATACCTTTGTGAATTATTTAACACCCTCCGTGAATTATTTGATACCTCCGTGAACTATTTGACACCTCCGTGAATTGTTTAACCCCCTCCGCGAATTGTTTGATACCTCCGCAAATCATTTAATACCTCCGCGAATTGTTTAACCCCCTCCGTGAACTATTTCACACCTCGGTGAATTGTTTAACCCCCTCCACGAATCATTTGATACCTCCGCGAATTATTGGATACCTCCGTGAATTGTTTAACCCCCTCCGCGAAATATCTGATACCTCCACGAATTATTTGATACCCCCGCGAATTGTTGGGTACCTCCGCGAATTGTTTGGCGTCGCTGCGAATTATTTGATATGTCCGTGAATTATTTACCCGCCTCCGTGAATTATTTCACACTTGCGTGAATTGTTTCACCCCCTCCGCGAATTATTTGATACCTCCGCGAATTATTTGATACCTCCGCCAATTTTTTCATACTTCCGTGCATTATTTCCTACCTTCTCGAATTATTTAACCGGCTCCTTGAATTCTTTGTATCCGTGAATGATTTAACCCCTTCTGTGGATTATTTGATACCTCTGTCAATTATTTAACCCCCTCGGTGAATTGTTTGATACCTCTGTGAATCAGTTAACCCCCTCCCTGAATTATTTGATACCTCCATGAATTATTTAACCCCCTCTGTGAATTATTTTATGCCTGTGTCAATTATTTAACCCCCCTCCCTGAATTATATCATACCTTTGTGAATTGTTTAACCCCCCCCGTGAATTATTTGATACCTCTGTGAACTATTTCATACCTCCCCGAATTATTTCATACCTCCGTGAATTATTTAACCCCCTCCCTGAATTATTTCATACCTCCGTGAATTAATTAGCCCCCTCCCTGAATTATTTGACACCTCTGTGAATCATTTAACCCCCTCTGCGAATTATTTCATTCCTCCGTGCATTATTTCACCCCCTCCGTGAATTATTTGATACCTCCGTGAATTGTTTCACCCCTCCGTGAATTTTTTAACCCCCTCCGTGAATTATTTGATACCTTTGCGAATTCTTTAGCCCCCTGCGTGAATTATTTGATACCTTCGTGAACTATTTGACACCACCGTGAATTGTTTAACCCCCTCCGCAAATTGTTTGATACCTCCGCGACTTATTTGATACCTCCGTGAATTGTTTAACCCCCTCCGCGAATTATTTGATACCTCCACTAATTATTTGCTACCTTTGCGAATCATTTGATAGTTCGGTGAATTATTTGTCCCCCTCCGTGAATTATTTGATACCTCTGTGAATTGTTTAACCCCCTCTGTGAATACCTGCGCGAATCGTTTGATATCTCCGCGAATTATTGGATACCTCCGTGAATTATTTACCCGCCTCCGTGAATTCTTTAACCCCCCCCGCAAATTATTTCATACCTCCGTCAATTATTTGATACCTCCGTGAAATATTTAACCCCCTCCGCGAATTATTTGATACCTGCGCTAATTTTTTGATACCTTCGTGAATTGTTTCATACCTCCATGAATTATTTAACCCCCTCCGTGAATTATTTGATACCTCTGTGAATTATTTAACCCCCTTGGTGAATTGTTTGATACCTCCGTGAATTATTTAACCCCCTTTGTGAATTATTTCATACCTGTGTGAATTGTTTCACCCCCTCCGTGAATTATTTCATACCTCCGTGATTTGTTTAACCCCCTCCCTGAACTATTTGATACCTCTGTGAATTATTTAACCCCCTGCGTGATTTTTTCATACGTCTGTGAATTATTTAACCCCCTCTGTGAATTATTTCATACCTCCATGAATTATTTAATCCCCTTTGTGAATCATTTGATACCTCTGTGAATCATTTAACCCCCTCCGTGGTTTATTTCATACCTCTGTGAATTATTTAACCCCCTTGGTGAATTGTTTGATACCTCCGTGAATTATATAACCTCCTTCCTGAATTATTTCATACCTCCGTGAGTTATTTAACCCCCTCCGTGAATCATTTCATACCTCCGTGATTTGTTTAACCCCCTCGCTGAACTATTTGATACCTCTGTGAATTATTTAACCCCCTCCGTGAACTTTTTCATACCTCTGTGAATTATTTAACCCCCTCCGTGAATCATTACATACCTCCGTGAAATGTTTAACCCCTTGTGTGACTTATTTCATACCTCCGTGCATTATTTAACCCCCTCCGTGAATTATTTGATACCTCCGTGAATTATTTCACCCCTCCGTGAATTATTTGATACCTTTGTGAATTCTTTAACCCCCTGCGTGAATTCTTTGATACCTTTGTGAACTATTTGACACCTCCGTGAGTTGTTTAACCCCCTCCGCAAATTGTTTGATACCTCCGCGAATTATTTGATACCTCCGTGAATTGTTTAACCCCCTCCGCGAATTATTTGATACCTCCACTAATTATTTGATACCTTTGCGAATTATTTGATAGCTCCTTGAATTATTTGTCCCCCTCCGTGAATTATTTGATACCCCTGTCAACTGTTTAACCCACTCCGCGAATTATTTGATACCTGCGCGAATCGTTTGATATCTCCGCTAATTATCGGATACCTCCGTGAATTATTTACCCCCCTCCGTGAATTCTTTAACCCCCCCCCGCAAATTATTTGATACCTCTGCGAATTATTTGATACCTCCGTGAATTATTTGTCCCCCTCCGTCAATTATTTGATACCTCCGTGAAATACTTAACCCCCTCCGCGAATTATTTGATACCTTCGCGAATTTTTTGATACCTTCGTGAATTATTTCATACCTCCATGAATTATTCAACCCCCTCCGTGAATTATTTGATACCTCTGTGAATTATTTAACCCCCTTGGTGAATTGTTTGATACCTCCGTGAATTATTTAGCCCCCACCGTGAATTATTTGATACCTCCGTGAATTATTCAACCTCCTCCCTGACTTATTTCATACCTGCGTGAGTTATTTAACCCCCTCCGTGAATCATTTCATACTTCCGTGAAATATTTAACCCCCTCCGTGGTTTACTTCATACCTGTGTGAATTGTTTAACCCCCTCCGTGAATTATTTCATACCTCCGTGATTTATTCAACCCGCTCCCTGAACTATTTGATACCTCTGTGAATTATTTAACCCCCTCCGTGAATCATTTGATACCTCCGTGAATCATTTAACCCCCTCCGTGGTTTATTTCATACCTCTGTGAATTATTTAACCCCCTTTGTGAATCATTACATACCTCTGTGAATCTTTTAACCCCCTCCGTGAATTATTTCATACCTGTGTGAATTATTTAACCCCCTTCGTGAATTATTTCATACCTCCATGAATTATTTAACCCACTCCGTGAATTTTTTGATACCTCTGTCAATTATTTAACCCCCTCCGTGAATTATTTGATACCTCCGTGAATCATTTAACCCCCTCCGTGGTTTATTTCATACCTCTGTGAATTATTTAACCCCCTTTGTGAATCATTACATACCTCTGTGAATCATTTAACCCCCTCCGTGAATTATTTCATACCTGTGTGAATTGTTTAACCCCCTCCGTGAATTATTTCATACCTCCGTGATTCATTTAACCCGCTCCCTGAACTATTTGATACCTCTGTGAATTATTTAACCCCCTCCGTGAATTATTTGATACCTCCGTGAATCATTTAACCCCCTCCGTGGTTTATTTCATACCTGTGTGAATTGTTTAACCCTCTCCGTGAATTATTTCATACCTCTGTGAATTATTTAACCCCCTCCCTGAAGTATTTCATACCTGTGTGAATTGTTTAACCCCCTCGGTGAATTATTTCATACCTCCATGAATTATTTAACCCACTCCGTGAATTATTTGATACCTCTGTGAATTATTTAACCCCCTTGGTGAATTGTTTGATACCTCCGTGAATTATTTAACCCCCTCCGTGAATTATTTGATACCTGTGTGAAGTATTTAACCTCCTCCCTGAATTATTTCATACCTGTGTGAATTGTTTAACCCCCTCCGTGAATTATTTCATACCTCCGTGATTTATTTAACCCGCTCCCTGAACTATTTGATACCTCTGTGAATCATTTAACCCCCTCCGTGAATTATTTGATACCTCCGTGAATCATTTAACCCCCTCCGTGGTTTATTTCATACCTCTGTGAATTATTTAACCCTCTCCGTGAATTATTTCATACCTCTGTGAATTATTTAACCCCCTCCCTGAATTATTTGATACCTCCGTGAATCATTTAACCCCCTCCGTGGTTTATTTCATACCTGTGTGAATTGTTTAACCCTCTCCGTGAATTATTTCATACCTCTGTGAATTATTTAACCCCCTCCCTGAAGTATTTCATACCTGTGTGAATTGTTTAACCCCCTCGGTGAATTATTTCATACCTCCATGAATTATTTAACCCACTCCGTGAATTATTTGATACCTCTGTGAATTATTTAACCCCCTTGGTGAATTGTTTGATACCTCCGTGAATTATTTAACCCCCTCCGTGAATTATTTGATACCTGTGTGAAGTATTTAACCTCCTCCCTGAATTATTTCATACCTGTGTGAATTGTTTAACCCCCTCCGTGAATTATTTCATACCTCCGTGATTTATTTAACCCGCTCCCTGAACTATTTGATACCTCTGTGAATCATTTAACCCCCTCCGTGAATTATTTGATACCTCCGTGAATCATTTAACCCCCTCCGTGGTTTATTTCATACCTCTGTGAATTATTTAACCCTCTCCGTGAATTATTTCATACCTCTGTGAATTATTTAACCCCCTCCCTGAATTATTTCATACCTGTGTGAATTGTTTAACCCCCTCGGTGAATTATTTGATACCTGTGTGAAGTATTTAACCTCCTCCCTGAATTATTTCATACCTCTGTGAGTTATTTAACCCCCTCCCTGAACTATTTGATACCTCTGTGAATTATTTAACCCCCTCCGTGAATCATTACATACCTCCGTGTAATATTTAACCCCTTGTGTGAATTATTTCATACCTCTGTGAATTATTTAACCCCCTCCGTGAATTATTTGATACCTCCGTGAATTATTCAAACCCCCTCCGTGAATTATTTCATACCTCTGTGAATTATTTAACCCCCTCCGTGAATTATTTCATACCTCCGTGAATTCTTTAACCCCCTCCGCGAATTATTTCATGCCTGTGTGAATTATTTGACCCCCTCCGTGAATTATTTGATACCGCTGCCAACTATTTGATACCTCCGTAAATTATTTCATATCTTCGTGAAATCTTTAACCCCTTCCGTGAATTATTTAATACCTCCGTGAAATCTTTAACCTTCTCCCCGAATTATTTGATACCTCCGTGAATAATTTAACCCCCCCCGTGAATTATTTCATACTTCTGTGAATGGTTCAGCCCGCTCCGTTAATCATTTCATACCTCTATAAATTTTTTAACCCCCCCCGCGAATTTTTTGATACCTCCGTGAATCACTTACCCCCCTCCGTGAATCATTTACCCCCTCCGTGAATTATTTGATACCTCCGCAAATCATTTGATACCTCCGTGAATTATTTGTGCCCCTATGTGAATTATTTGATACCTCTGTGAATCGTTTAACCGCCTCCGCTAATTTTCTCATACCTTTGCGAATTCTTTGATACCTCCGTGAATTGTTTTACCCCCTCCGTGAATCGTTTCACACCTCGGTGAATTGTTTAACCCCCTCCGCGAATTATTTGATACCTCCGTGAATTGTTTAACCCGCTCCGCGAATTATTTGATACCACCGCGAGTTATTTGATGCATTTGTGAATAATTTAACCCCTTCCGCGAATTATTTCATACCTCCGCCAATTATTTGATGCCTCTGCGAATTATTTGATACCTCCGTGGATCATTTCCGCCCTCTGTGAATTGTTTAACCCCCTGCACGAATCGTTTGATACCTCCGCGAATTATTTAATACCTTTGTGAATTGTTTAACCCCCTCCGCGAATTATTTGATACCTCCGCGAGTTATTTGATGCCGTTGTGAATTATTTAACCCCCTCCGCGAAATATTTGCTACCTCTGCGATTTATTTGATGCCCCTGCGAATTATTTGATACCTCCGTGAATTCTTTCATACCTCCGCAAATTATTTGATACCTCCCGTGAATTATTTAACCTCCTCCGCAAATTATCTGATACCTCCGCGACTTAGTTGATACCTCCGTGAATTATTTGACCCCGTTTGTGAACTATTTCACACCTCCGTGAATTGTTCAACCCCCTCCGCGAATTATTTGATATCTCCGCAAATTATTTGATAGCTCCGTGAACTCTTCAACCCCTCCGGGAATTATTTGATACCTCCGTGAATTATTTAACCCCCTCCATGAATTTTTTCACAGGAGGGGATTATGTGATACCTCCGTGAGTTATCGAACACCCTCCGTGAATTACTTCACACCTCCGTGAATTGTTTAACCCCTTCCACTAATCATTTGATACCTCCGCAAATTATTTGATACCTCCGTGAATTGTTTAAGCCCCTCCGCAAATTATTTGATACCACCGCGAATTATTTGATACCTCCGTGAATTATTCGTCCCCCTCCGTCAGTTATTTGATACCTCTGTGAATTGTTTCACGCCCTCCGCGAATTTTCTGATACCTCCGCCAATTATTTGATACCTCCGTGAATTATTTGATGCCTCCGTGAATTATTTTACCCCCTTCGTGAATTGTTTCACACCTCCGTGAATTGTTTAACCCCCTCAGCGAATTGTTTAATACCTCCGCGAATTCTTTGATGCTTCCGTGAATTATTTACCCCCCTCCGCGAATTATTTGATACCTCCGCGAATCATATGATACCCCTATGAATTTTTTTTCCCCCTCCGTGAATTATTTCATACCTCTGTGAATTGTTTAACCCCCTCGGCGAATCTTCTGATACCTCGGCGAATTATTTGATACCTCCTCGAATTATTTGATACCCCCGTGAATCATTTTACCAACCTCCGTGAATTGTTTCACACCTCTGTGAATTGTTTAACCCCCTCAGCGAATTGTTAGATACCCCCGCAAATTATTTCATACCTCCGTGAATTGTTTAACCCCCTCCGCTAATTATTTGACACCCCCGCGAGTTATTTGATGCTTTTGTGAATTATTTAACCCCCTCCGCGAATTATTTCACACTTCCGTGAATTGTTTAACCCCCTCCACGAATCATTTGATACCTCTCCGAATCATTTGATACATCCGTGACTTGTTTAACCCCCTCCGCGAATTTTTTGATGCCTCTGCGAATTAAATGATGCCTCTGCGAATTATTTGATACCTCCGTGAATTATTGCATACCTCTGCGAATTATTTGATACCTCCGTGAATTATTTGTCCCCCTCCGCGAATTATTTGATACCTCCGTGAATTATTTTTCCCCCTCCGTGGATTTTTTCACAGGAGGCGATTATTTGATATCTCCGTGAATTATTTAACCCCCTCCGCGAATGATTTGATACCTCTGCGACTTATTTGATACCTCCGTGAATTATTTGCCCCTCTCCGTGAATTATTTGATACCTCCGTGAATTGTTGAACCCTCTCATCGAATTATTTGATTCCTCCGCGAATTATTGGATACCTCGGTGAATTGTTTAACCCCCTCTGCGGATTATTTGATACCTCTGTGAATTATTTGATACCTCCGTGAATTATTGAACCCCATCCGCAAATTTTTTGATACCTCCGTGAATTATTTAACCCCCTCCGCGAATTATTTGATACCTTCGCAAATTATTTGATACCTCCCTGAATTATTTTACCCCCTCCATGAATTGTTTGATACCCACGTGAATTCTTTAGCCCCCTCAGCGACTCTTTTTGATACCTCCGTGAATTATTTGTCCCCCTCCGTGAATTATTTGATACCTCTGTGAATTGTCTCACGCGCTCCACGAATTTTCTGATACCTCCGCCAATTATTTGATAACTCTGTGAATTATTTGATGCCTCCGTGAATTTTTTTACCCCCTTCGTGAATTGTTTCACACCTCCGTGAATTGTTTAACCCCCTCAGCGAAT
The DNA here is from genome assembly GCA_964036045.1 of Eutreptiella sp. 'Long Island Sound 2002'. Lineage (NCBI taxonomy): Eukaryota > Euglenozoa > Euglenophyceae > Eutreptiales > Eutreptiaceae > Eutreptiella > Eutreptiella sp. 'Long Island Sound 2002'. The sequence continues at coordinate 123,406,691 of OZ038378.1, read as the reverse complement.
TGTTGAATACCTCCGCGAAATATTTGATGCTTCCGTGAATTATTTACCCCCCCTCCGCGAATTATTTGATACCTCCGCGAATCATATGATACCTCCGTGAATTTTTTGTCCCCCTCCGTGAATTATTTGATACCTCTGTGAATTGTCTAACCCCCTCGGCGAATTGTCTGATACCTCGGCGAATTATTTGATACCTCCGCGATTCATTTGATACCTCCGTGAATCATTTTACCAACCTCCCCGAATTCTTTCACACCTCCGTGAATTGTTTAACCCCCTCAGCGAATTGTTAGATACCTCCGCGAATTCTTTCATACCTCCGTGAATTGTTTAACCCCCTCCGCTAATTTTTTGATACCCCCGCGAGTTATTTGATGCTGTTGTGAATTATTTAACCCCCTCCGCGAATTATTTCACACCTCCGTGAATTGTTTAACCCCCTCCACGAATCATTTGATACTTCTCCGAATCATTTGATACATCCGTGACTTGTTTAACCCCCTCTGCGAATTATTTGATACCTCCGGGAGTTAGTTGATGCCTTTGTGAATTATTTAACCCCCTCCGCGAATTATTTGATACCTTCGCAAATTATTTGATACCTCCCTGAATTATTTGACCCCCTCCATGAATTGTTTCATACCTTCGTGAATTCTTTAGCCCCCTCCGCGACTCTTTTGATACCTCCGCGAATTATTTCATACCTCCGTGAATTATTTGATACCTCTGTGAATCATTTAACTCCGTCCGCGAATTTTTTGATACCTCCGTGAATTACTTACCCCCCTCCGTAAATTATTTCATACCTCCGTGAATTGTTTAACCCCCTCCGTGAATTATTTGATACCTCCGTGTATTATTTAACCCCCTGCTTGAATTTTTTGATACCTCCGCGAATTATTTGATACCTCCGAGAATCATTTGATACCTCAGTGAATTATTTCCTACCCCCTGTGTGGTGCCCCATGCTCCGTCTTTCCACACAATTTGTTACCACCTTTTTGTCACCAACTTCATCAGTCAGGTGAAGAAGTTATCCATGGTTTTGACCTTAGCGTCTACGACCCAGATACCTCTACCTCTCCTCTGCTAGCTCTCCTCTGCTAGCATCTGAGCTGCAGGAGTTGGCCCTTGGTCTCTGGCCGCAGCGCCTCGCCCAGGATTATCCGTCATCCCCCAACCCACCTACTGCTGGCCCTTGAGCCGCAGAAGTTTGCCCTTGGTCCCCGACATTGCGTCGTCCATCCCCCACCCCACCCACTGCAGGCCACCGAGCCGTAGAAGTTTGCCCTTGGTCTCTGGCCGCCGCGCCTCGACCACGGTTGTCGTCCATCCACCAGCCCACCGTCTGCAGGTCTCCGGGACGCAAGCCGCACACCTTTGGTGGAGAAGCTGTATGTGGAGAAAGTACGGAGACGACCCTCGGGCCGATTGCAGTGCTTTTGGCCGCAGGCAGCAAGTGCAGCACGGCCACTCACGAGTGATTTGGTGGCACCTGCGACCCGCCGGAACTCACTGTTGCCGGCCGGCGGCAGGGGTTCGACAGGACAGGGGCCCCCAGGATCCGGGGCTGGTCGGCGGAGATGGTCGTTGCCAACTGGTGGCACAGGTCCGACTGGACATGGGTCCCCTGGATCTGGGGGTAGTCGACGGAGCTCGCTGTTGCCAGAAAGATCGAGTTCTACTTGCAGCCCCAGACCTCAACCGAGCGCCCCACCCAAATCACCTCCTGTGACGGTGCGGTTGACTACACAACAACACTTCGACCAAGCATTGATGCAAACGTGCCATGGAATTGCCCGGTGTGTCCGCGCTGCGATGCAACGCTTGGGGGAGCAACGGCGGGAGCCCCCGCCAGAGGACAGCCTGGTGGCCGCCTATACGGTGGGACGCCGCTTTGCAGGGTCCATGCGGATCCCCATGCAAGAAAGTAGCGACGTGATACTGAGGTGCACCCCTTTTAGCCCTGAGGTACCTCGCAACCACTTGGGATACCTCCATGGTGGTGTCCGTGTGGTGAACAATGCATGGACAGATGATGCTGGTGAGGAGGCCATGGAACTTTTAGTCGAAGCAATGGCTGAAGACGGGGTGCAACCCCCCCCCCCCCCCTGGATCCCATGACACCTCACCCCGGAGGTGATCCAAGCCAGTCCCATGTCACAGCCAGTGCGCTGCAACTCGGATCCCAAGATACATCTGTTGGTGTCCCTTACGACAAAGGTACACCCAGTGATGCAGGTGCTGTGCACCAGGATGATGAGATGAAGAAAGGGGACACAAAGGAGGCCATAGGCACAATTGGCATCCCTGGTGATGCAGAGCAATAACCCCCCCCCCCCCCACCCCCCCCCAACCCTTATAATTGCTGACCAGGATCCTCGCAGAGGTGATCCAAGTGAGTCCGACGTCCTAGCCTGTGCGCTGCGATGTGGACCCCAAGGTGCACCCGGTGTTGCAGATGGTGTGCATGCTGATGATGAGATCCAGGGCCGAGACGTAATGGAGAACACAGGTCCTGGAGTTGCACAAGAATGCCTAACCCCACACTCCGGTGGTGTTGCTGAGGCACTCTTTGATCAGGGGTCACCTGTGCGCCTGGCACAACACCCACCACAGGTTTTGTTAGGTGCGCAAGATAGTGAAATGTCGTCCCCTAATATGCAAAGCAGTTTGGGGGCTGCATGCACCGTCATGGCACCAAGTGAGTCTAGCACAGATGGCTCACAGCTGAGCAACAGCCCCCCCTCAGGCAAGAAAGCTATGCCTGGGGATCCCAACCCCATGCCTGCTGCAAAGCGTGTGCGATTAGGGGTGGTCCAGGCCATAGCAATTGAGATTGACAATCGCGACCAGAAGCTCGATAAGGATCCATTGAAGGCTAAGGCCGGCAGGGATCGGCCTACCTTCCGTCGGCTGAAGTTACGGTTGGCGCCTGATGAGTATACCGCTGGTGCATGTTTCTTTTTTTGCAGCTGCCTTGAGCCTCCATGCTTTCGCAGTCAAACCCCCTTAACTGGTGTGGACGTGCGAGTTGAGGCAACCATAATGTACAAGGAACGGTGTGGCATAGAGGTGAAAGAGAGTGCTCTAGGTGTCTGTAGGGCCCTAGAAGTCGATACATGGGACGACGGGCCCTGGGGAGGGTTTGCCACACCATTTTCGACATCTTGCCACCTACATCGATGGGAAGCTTGTGCTGATGCGTACAAACACACCAAGAATAATGGATTCAAGGTTTGGCCCCGACACTGCTGTGATGTCTGCTGCAGTTTGAGTGTTGGAAGCACATGGTACCGAAGCTGGCTCGTGCCGGTGTTCGGTTCTCTGTCCGACTGCTTGTGTCATGAGCAATGCTGGCAGTGGTGCCCAGTATGTGACAGGAAAGTCCTCCAAGATGGAGGTGACTTGGCAATGGGTGCCCAAGTGTTGCATGTGTTTAGCCAGGGGCAAAGCGTGCGGGTGCGAACAAGGGAGGGAATGAGGGGCCGTTCGTTGGGTCGCCCTTCAAACACCCCCCCATGTGGCTGTGGGGGGGATCTCCAAGAGGCCATTGTACTATCGTCACTATTGTTCAACAAGTGGGCTCCACTGCATGTCCACAATCAACAGCTTCACAGCTTGACTGTGGATCATGAGTTTGTGGTTGTCAACGGGTACCATTGGTCCCTCCGGGCCATGGTGCTACACATTGGAGCAACTAGGGAGGAAGGGCACTTTGTTATTCACATTTTGGCTCGCGATGAGTGGTGGCCGTGTGATGAGGCGTCAGTGACCAAGGGACGGCCCCTAGCCAATTCGCGAAAGGTGACATTCCTCTTGTATGAGCGTACCGCCACAGAGATGGTGGGTCTGTCACAAGGCGGTTCACAAAGGGGTGCCTGTAATCATGGTGCACGTGATGCCCCCTCTTAGTCCGCAGCATCAACTGTCGACAAGCATGCCCCGAGCGTGCCAAGTAACATCTAGTTGGCAGACACGGGGCTGCCAACGGGTGACACTGCATATACCACACATGTGGGGGATGCGTAGCCCTCCACCGAGTTTATCGAAGCTGTGGCAAACCTTGTCCAAAAACAAAGGGTACGGGTGAAACAACATTTGCAGGTCCGTGTGGAAGCCCACCAGGTGCATCTCGGGGCACGTCATGAGAAGGACTGGGATGAGAGGCATGCAGGTCAGGGCGTGTCACACCGGTCTGTTGCCGATTCCATAGACGAGGATAGACCATGATCTGCTGCATTGGCGGCAGCAGGGAGCAATGCTTTTTCTGTGATGATGGGGGCGGCCCCCAAGCAACAAACAACAGGGCCAAAGACATTGCAAGCCTTTTTGGATGGGCAGTGGCAGTTGTAGTTCACCGTTGAAGGGGGTGTAATGTGCATATGTTGTGCATGGGCTGCTCAAACGGATTGTCCTCGGGTGAAGCGGCCACCGAAGGCCGCTACACCCTTGGTGAATGGAACATATGGCATGGGCATGCGTATGATGATCGCTGCACCAAAGGGATGGCGTAAAGATGTCCCGGAGGGTCACCCGGGTCTGTCACGTGGCACAACCAGCAGCCGCAGGAAAATTGATAATCGTGGCCGCCGCCACTTGTTCGCCGAGGAGAGTTTCGAGGTGCATTGTGCGGACTATTTTCGGGCACTGTGCCCTCGTGCATCTGCGTGTGCAGTCAATGTGGCAAAGAAGAGCACTGTGTTCATTAGGGGTGAGGGCATGGACCTCGGTGTACCTATGACCGACGCGGTGGCAGCTATTTGGTCACACTTGGTGGAGGTATACATTGGCCTCCGCATGTGCACATCCATCCGTGCCATCAATGAACGCATTCTTTCGCATTGCGCGTTGACCTCTGCACTGGGCCATCATGCCTCTCGGCGATGGATAGTTGAGAAGGCCATGGTTGCAATGCATGGTGCCATGCAGGATGGTGTGTCAGAGACCCTTGGAAGGGCATTGTCATTTGCCTTGTTGTTGGATGGATTTGACCGGCAACGTCATTGCATCAATGAGTATGCCATCCTGCTCCTCTTCCCAGGCACTGGGCCAGGGGGAATCTGTAAGGTGTTCCTTGGTGTGGTGGATGTGTATTCAGGGGAGGCACAGGAGGTGACGGCACAGGTGGAGGCAGTGTTGCTGTCCTGGATGCCTGACCGTGCCTGGTGGGCTCAGAAGGTTGTGGCTTTTGCTGTGGATGGTGCCTCTCACCTTGGTGTGCGTAGTGCCACTGCACGACAAGCTGTTGATGTGTCGGCAATGGAGCACAATGTGTTTGCCACGCCTGTGAAGTGGTTGTCCTTCCTAACGCCCTTGGGTGAGCAATGCCATGTGGTTCAGCGCAAGCTAGGTCTTGCCTTGGAGGCTGCCGGCAAAGTGCATGGTGACTACCTGGCAGCTGTGGTTCGCCAACGTGCATTGTACAACGGTGCGCGGCAGTGGAAGGACCTCCAGAGGTGTGTCCAAAAGCACAGCAGACCCGATACACGTAGCGGGTTGCGTTTGATCCCTGCCAGTAACCGTATCCGGTGGTCTGAGGCAAATGCCCGTCGCAACAAGGTGTTCTTGGCCAATGTGCCATGGGTGGCGAGGCATTTGGATTCCAAAACGCACCTCACCACCAAGGAGGAGGATGTGTGGGAGGATTGCCATGATGCAGGTTTGCTGTCATGGGCAGTGGTGTATGGAGACATACCACACGGCACACACAGCTTCAATAATGTTCCACAGCTGCATGCACAAACAGGCATCCACTTGACCAAAGCAACCGAAATGTTACAGGCACGGGTGGAAAAGGTGGCGAGGGAGGATGGGCCAGGGTGGACTCAATTCGAAGACCAAAGTGTGACGGGTGCATGGCATGGCGTTGAATTGGTCCTGTTTGATACCGATGGCCAGAGGTGCACAAGCAGCCCCCCTTTTCCAGCCACAGAGGCACCTGCAGTCAGAGACACATTGCTCGCTGGCATCAGGGAGGGACATGGGACCATTGACCCCCGGGGTGTCCTTGAGTGTGCTGTGTTGCTTGACCATGGGCGCTGGCTCGCTCTACCAGCGGCTGATTGAGCCACATTTGGAGTGGATCTGCTGAAGCAGTTCATGGGCCCACACCACGCTGAACTGGCTGCTGCGCATGTTAATGCTGCTCGTGCATTGGAAGAGTGGGAATCCGTCAAGGAGCATGTCGTTCAAACTTTTGCCAAGACCCCCATGTCCCGGATGTGGGAGGCCTTGACGCCGGAGCGCGAGCATCTCCAATGGGTGAATATTTGGCGTGTTTTGTCATTGCTGCGCACATATTGCCCTGCTGAGGCTGCTGTTGAGCGTGCCATTTCGTTGTGTGCCAGGTTCACCAGCAGTATGCATGATATTGAGGACACACATGTCCTTAGCATGTGCATGGTTCTGCATTGTAATCTTCCACCTTTGCGGCAGTGGGTGAAGGTGCAGGGTGTCGAGGTAGCCCGCAAGCTGGCAACCAATGCACGCTTCGATGTGCGTCCCCGGCATAGGGTTTCGCAGCGCATTCATCCACGTACATCAACGGAAGCGGCCATGCTACAGTGCCTAGAGGTGTAGTGTGCATTGGCAGATGTTGGTGACATTTTGCCATCTTTTGGGGAGTCGGAGGTGCCACTGGCTTGTCAAGGCCCAACACGCAAACGGGCTGACCGACAAGCCTTGTCTGAGGACAATGTGGTCGAACCAGATGGTAGTCCTGCTCATCATGGTGGTAACCATGACTTCTTCAGTTTCCGAAGGGGCATGGACTATGCAGTGTGCAGGCAGTCTGTGCGCATCTGGTGCAACACATGTCCGGTTTGCCACACATGCTTTGTCAAAGATCCAAGACCCTGTGGTGAGGCAATGGTGTAGGTTGTGGTGTGGTTGTGATGATGCAACCGAGGCTGCTGAAAATAACAGTGAAGAGGAAGCAGTGGCACCACGGAAGTCCGACCCAAAGCGTCCCTTGGCCCGTGCACAGGCCAAGCTGGTATGTGCCGCAAAGGCAGGCACATTGCGTCACGGGACACGCGCTCGCATCTGTGATTGCTTGGGTGCCATGGGTGTGAAGGTGCCATATAACATGAACCGGCAACAAGCCCGAGACATTGCTATGCAACAGGCATTGCCTTTGCTAGCCCAAATGGACTCTGATTGGGTCCCCCTAACGGATCGTGTTACCCGTTCTGCTGCACCACCTAGCAGCTCACAAGCATGTTCCCCGGCGCCGGTGGACGACATGGATGGACTCATTGATGAATGACACAGTTGGGGTTGTGCTTTTGCATGCTTGTTGTGCCAATCCCCATGCTACCCATGTTCTCCTTCTCTGCAGGTCCATGCATAGATTAGCAACCATCAGCATGAATTGTATTGTTCATTTTCTGTCCGATGTTGTGCTCTACCGTTTTCTCATTTCCCTTGGTTTTCCCTTTCCCACATTTTCTCCAACCCCCCATTTTCCAAGAGGTTTGGGTGTATTTTGGGGGGGGGGGGGGGGCACTTTTGCCACATTTTCCCTAGAATTGCCTTTTCCACATTTTCAAACCCCATATTTTCCCCAACCCAACCCATCATTTTCTTGAGCTGAACGGTTGTGTGTTTTGGGGGGGGGGGGGGCTTGTATCAGACTTTTCCTAGTGTTCCCTTCTCCACATTTTCCATTCCAACCTATTTTCCCTAACCCACCCTTTTCGTGAGGTGAAGTTCTTGTGTGTTTGTGGGGGGCGGGGGTACTGCACTTTTATCACCATTTTCCTGTGAAGTTGCTGTGTGTCTCTGGGGGGGGTCTGCACTGTTATCACCATTTTCCTGAACTGAAGTTCCTGTGTGTGGGGGGGGGGGTGCACTTTTGTCAGACTTTTGCTTGGATGTGCTCTAATGTGGGTCTGCGACACGGCATGCCAACTCAGACTTCAAACTTCAGACTTTATACCCATAGTTGGGCGGAGGGACATGTTCCCCTCCCCTGTGCACCACAGCACAGTGCGAAGAGACCGCTTCTCTTCCCTTGTGCACCATGGCACATGACGGAACGACAGATTCTCCTCCCCCGTGCACCATAGGACACTGCGGAGGGATAGGTTGTCCTCCCTTGTGCACCACAGCACAGGGCGGAGGGACAGGCTCCCCTCCCATGTGCACCACAGCACAGGAAAGGGACAACTTCCCCTCCTCTGTGCACCATAGCACAGGGCGGAGGAGGTTCCCCTCCCCTGCACACCATAGCACAGGACGGAGCGACAAATTCTACCCCCCCGTGCACCATAGCACAGAAGGGGGGGGGCAAGTTCCCCTGCCTTGTGCACCACAACACAGGACGGAGGGAAATGTCCTCCATCCCTGTGAACCATAGCGCAAAACGGAGGGTCGGGTTCCCCACCCCTATGCACCACAACACAGGGCGGAGCGACTGGTTCTCCTCCCCTGTCACCAGCGCCCAGGGCGGAGGGACACGTTCTCCTACCTTGTGCACCACAACACAGGGTGGAGGCATAGGTTCCCCTCCCCTGTGCAACACAGCACAGGGCGGAGGGACTGTTTCTCCTCCCCTTTGCACCGGAACGCACGGCGGAGGGATAGGTTCTCCCCCCCCTTTGCACCACAGCACAGGGCGGAGGGACAAGTTCCCGTCCCCTCTGCAACACAGCACAGGCCGCAGGGATGGGTTCCTCTCCCCTGTGCACCACAGCACAGGGCGGAGGGCCAGGTTCCCCTCCCATTTGCACCATAGCACAGGACGGAGGGAAAGGTTCTCCTCCCCTCTGCACCACACCGCGAGGGGGAGGGACAGGTTGTCCTTCCATTTGCACCATAGCACAGGACGGAGGGACAAGTTCTCCTCCCATGTGCACCGCAGCGCAGGGCGGAGGGACAAGTTCCCCTCCCGTGTGCACCATAGCACAGGACAGAGGGACGGCTTCTCCTCCCCTGTGCACCACAGCACAGGGCGGAGGGACGGGTTCCCCTCCCCTGTGAACCAGAGCACAGGGTGGAGGGACATGTTCCCGTCCCATTTGCACCACAGCACCGGACGGAGGGACGGGTTCTCCTCCCTTGCGCATCGGAGCGTGTAGCGTCGGGGGAGGTCCCCCCCCCCCCCCTGTGCACCATAGCACAGGACGGAGGGACACGGTCCCCTCCTTTTTGCACCACAGCACAGTGCGGAGGGATTGGTTCCCACCCCTGTGCCCCATAGCACAGGGTGGTGGGACAGCGGAGGGTCCCCTCCCCTATGCACCATAGCACAAGGCGGAGGGACAAGGTTGCCTCCCCTGTGTACCTTTGCATGGGATGGAGGGACAAGTGCTCCTCCCCTGTACCCCACAACACAGGACGGAGCGACAGGCTCCCCTCCCCTGTGCACCACATCTCAGTGCGGAGGGATAGTCTCTCCTCCCTTGTGCACCACGGCACCGGATCGAGCGACATGTTCTCCTCCCCTTTGCCCCACGGCACAAGACAGAGCGACAGGGTCCCCTCCCCTGTGCACCATAGCCTCGGGCGGAGGGACAGGTTCCCCTCCCCCGTGGACCACGGCACAAGATGGAGCGACAGGGCCCCTTCCCTTATGCACCACAGCACAATGCGGAGGGATTGGTGCCCACCCCTCTGCACCATAGCTTAGGGCGGAGGGACAGGGTCCCCTCCCCTCTACACCATAGCAAAGGGAGGAGGGACACGGTCCCCTCCCCTGTGCACCTTGGCACAGCGCGGAGGGACAAGTACTCCTCTCTTGTGCCCGAAACATAGGGCGGAGCGACAGGCTCCCCTCTTATGTGCACCACACCACAATGCGGAGGGATAGGTTCTCCTCGCCTATGCACCACGGCACCGGATGGAGCGACAACTTCTCCTCCCATGTGCACAACCCCACAAGACAGGGCGACACGGTCCCCTCCCCTGTGCACCATAGCATAGGGCGGAGGGATAGGTGCCCCTCCCCTCCTCGCACGTGAGTGATCACTATGTGGGGGCCTCAACAGCGCGCAAAGGGGATGGGCACCCGTGACACCATCCACTCGACCTCCTGCACTGACTGCACTCGCCAGCACAATGCAACATGTCCTGCTGCGCTAATTGTCCTGCAAACGGCCATGCTACGTGCGCGCGGAAGAGGCACAAAGAGCGTCAGGGTGGGGGGGTGGGGGAGGGTAGCGACACGATGAGAGGGGAGCGGCAGGGGTGAGGGGGCCCGAGGCAGACGGGGAGAGCGATGGGCGTAGGCATGCTTGAACGGACAACAAGGTAGTGAGAGTAGAGTGGGCAACAACTAGCGGAGAGGAGGGCCGAGGTTCGAGGGCCCATGAGCAGGGGTGGCGAGCGCACAAGGTCTTGTTGCACTCCGCGTCGGGGTAATTGCGTGTCGCGACATACACATGCTGCTGTGCATAATAAAACACGGCGCTCACACGACGGGGATAGGTAGGTTGGTAGATTCCCTTCGCGCCCGGTGGTGGGTATGCACCGCTGGGCAACAACACCATGCTCGATTTTCCTTGCCACGTGTGGAACCATATTATTAAAGGCTGACCGTGCTCTAAACCCGCTGAGCGCACCTTTGCTGGATACAATAGACCTGCTAGGTCGGTTGAGACACCTGAGTCAGGACCCACAGGGCTTTGCCGATGGCCGTGAATGGGTGGCGTCTTCCTATGATTTTGATGCCCTATACACGCATTTCAAATGGTCAGACATTGCCAAGGCTTGTGACTGGTGGCGACGCTTTGTTATCCGACACCTAGATGATATGTCCAGTGCGTTATCTAGCCGGGAATTGTCTATGATCAGATGTTTCTTCGGGGACCTGGATCAGGACTTCGTTTCTTCCCAACTAGAGTATTTCCCATACATGAACAACGAACCAGATGATTCAATGTTTCTGGGGAAATTCCTGATGAATGTGGTATTCCACCATTGCATTTTTCTGAATGAGGGCATAGGGGTATTTTTGCAGCTGGTTGGATTCGCCATGGGCACCAACTGTGCCCCTGCTTGGGCACAGTTGGTGCTCAGGATGTATGAATTGCAAAACCCCCTGCCACCACATCTCCATCTGTTCCGTTACATTGACGACGGTTTACTGCTACACCCCATCTCAGTGTCTGTAGCTAACATTCAGGACAAGCTCAAGCAGGTTTACCCGCCACATTTACCCTTTTCTTTCTGTGTAAATGCAGCGCATGGTAACGTACCATTCCTGGATGTCCTGGTTGTTTCTGTGACCCCACTTCGCACCAGCGTGTATTGGAAAGCTTCCCACAGTTGTGCGTATCTACCGTGGCGATCAAACTTACCCAGACACATCAAATGCAAGTGGATCAGGGGGGAGTGTATTAGATATCTCCGCATATGTTCTGAGCAGTCGTTCTTTAGGGTTTGCCGCTTGAGATTGGTCACTGCACTGTCTTTCCTTGATTATCCTGAGGCTGTGATTCGGTCCAATCTGTTGACCTGGGAAGACCGTGATAGGGTACTAATCCCGCGACGCCAGCGAGTCACTAATCAGATTTTGCCTGGATCTTCTTCTTCTCCTTCACTGTCACAGTGTGAACAGTCTGTTGATGGTGTGGAACATGGGGGTGGTGGGTGGGTGGGAATCCCCCGTGTACATGTCCTGAGGACGTGGCATCACTCAGCGGTGCCGGTGTCATGGCCACGTGTTGTTCACTGCCTGTCACGCCGATTGCCCTTTCTAAAACACAGTGCCAAACTATATGCTATTCTCAGACCATTAACTTCTGTCAAGCGATTTTTCAGGACAGCGGCGCGCGCCGCATTGCAGGGCCGCTAATACTGAGTTTGATGTCACTTAGGAATGAGATAATATAGACTATCGCTGAGTTTTCGGCATGTTTCACATTGTATTGCCTGTTTTTGGAATTATGCCATTTTCGCTGTGCATATTTCTGTGTTTCAGCCATGTTTGTTTGCTGAGGAGGCCCGTAGAGGCGAAACCGGTTCAAACCCAATCAATTTCTGAGAGAGACCTTGGCCGTGCCCGTTGCTTGCTTTGGTTTGGAGGTCAGCTTTGGCGTCAACCACAATCAACGAGAGTGGAAAACATTTTCTTGGGCTTTTTATTTCTATCACAGCAACGCTATCTAGTGCGCCCCTCATGCATGCCATTATGGTGTAGGGTGTGTGAAAATGTGGAGGGGACGGGCACTAGCAGCGCTATCCGTTGGACCCCTTGCGATTATGGCAATGTAGCCTAATTAGATGAACGGTAAGGTAACGCATAGGGGACGGGCACCAACGGCACCATCCGTCGCACCCCCTACGGTAGCGACTATGCAGCCTAATTTGCCGGCGAGGGAATGCGGTAAATCCCCCGTCCGCCTCCCGTCAGTGCCATAGAAACATAGGGGCCACCATCACGCTCGGGGATGGCACCGACCCAGGTGACGAGAGCGTATGGCCGCTCTATAGCCGGCACCTCCGAAAGGCTGCTAGTGTGGCATCAGCAGCAGACCGTTCGGAACTGGATACACAGGCACCAAGGAGAGGACAGGACCCCCCCCCCCCCCCCCGGGGCCGTTAGGAACCGCTACACGGGCCATCCCCTTGTCCACCGCAAGGGGGGTGCAAAAAGCCTTTGAGGCGCACGGTAAGCCCTCCCCACTGCCCGCACCTCCTCATCTACCGTTTCCACCTTGGTATGTACCTCCTCCAGTAAGTATGGACACATGGGGGAGCCGGTAGGAGTCACTACTTCCAACAACGTGACACGGCGAGTAACGCTAGGGATAGATGTCGAAACACGTCCACGTCGCCCAAGCCCCACGTCCTGTTCTTGCCCTACCCTACCCTACCTGCTTCCCTACTTGCTCGCTAATTGTCATGTGGGCGGGAAGGTAGGACACAGGAGACGCCCGGAAATCCCCCCCCGACCCTGAAAAAAACGAACCAAGCAAAAACATGCCACGCGAACACACACCAAAGGATGCAAGCCACAAAGCGCACGATTGGCAAGCGATCACCATGCACCGCGAGCATAGGGGGCGAACTGATACCACGTGGCCACAGGCAACGGCACGGCGTGGGGCGGGGAAACATATTGATGTGTTTCGTGTCGTGCTCATTGCCACTTGCCGCCAAGCCCAAGCACGCCACAAGACCCAACGGATGTCTTGCAATGCTAAGTAGGTGCGGTCACTAAAGGGAGCAAGTAGGGGACTCTACTGCCAACAAAAAGAAATTGCGACTATCGCAAGGGGCACATGTGGACGTGAGTCGACCATGCCCTAGCCCAACACCCTGTTCATGCCCTACCGTGTCTAGTTCGGGGCTTTGCTACCTGCTCGCCATTTATGCTGCTTCAGGGTAGGACACGGGAGACGCCCGGGACCCCCCAAGGGAAAAACACAGTGGCAGGCGGACACACTGCACAAACACACGAAAGAGGCCAACCACACAACGTAGGGGTAGCTTGGGGGGGGGGGGGGGTTGGCACGGTTAGGACAGGGGAGCGACAAAAATTGCGTGGCTTCAAGCAGCGGAAGGTGGAGCCGGAAGTTATTGGGCTACTTGTCGTGCTCATTGCAATGGTAAGTGCCCCCCCCCCCCCCCGCCCACCCTCCAAGGAGGGGTAGCCAATGTGAGGGTGCAACGATGGGGGAAGGGGGGGCGGCAGCTGGTCAAGACATCGCAAGCAAGGGGGCCACACCAACCAAGTGACAAGCCCGTGGCCCACCCAATGGGGGTGCGGCCGGGCCCCCTCCTTGTATGCGACACCCCCCAGCCCCCCCCCCCCCCTCCCCGGCCCCGGGTTTAGAAAGATAGTGGTGCCGCGTCGGCCACCAACACGTGTCCCTAGAGAAAGCTGTCCGGCGCCCCAGGCGCCTTTTTTTTTCTTCATACGATGTGTTTATACTCAAAATACCCAAAATTTTGTGGAGCATTCATATTGGTGTTAAAACAACAACAAAGAAGGAGGGCAGCAGGAGCGCTGCAGCCCTAACAGCAACCCTAGCCCTACCCCGATTGCTAACCCTAATCAAGACTGAATATTGGGACCGAGCTGGTGGGGGAGGGAACATCAGCTATGACTGGTGAGGGACATCAAGAATGATTGACACATTGATGGCTCTTGACAAAGTGAAATCCGCTTGCAAGTCAACCACATCACCACAAGGCCCACTTTCAAGGCTTTTTGGACCTCTGAGGGGCCAAAATGCCCCAAAATGGGCTCAAAATGGGCTCATTTCACCCAGTTGTGCACCCCAAATGGTCTAGGATGAGGTTTGGAAAAATGCGTTTTTGACCCATTTTTGGTCCCAAAACAGCGTATTTTCAAGGCATTCTGGGAATTGCGGAGGACCAAAATGGGCCACCACCACCTCAAAACGGTCCAAAAACACTTGTCCTAGTGTCGCACATGGTCTAGGATCATTTTTGAGAAAAGTCATCTTTTTGCCCCCACTGGACCCTGTTGACCCATTTGGGCACCCACCTGTTTGCACTTAAGCTTGCAGCTTGCTGCAGCCTAGTGGGCCTAGGTATTGGGGTCTAGGCGTCCGTTTGGGCAATTTTGAGGGGTGGAAACCACAAAAAGTGGGGTGTTGCGGGTGCAGTAGGTGCCCTCGGAATCGCATTTTGAGTCATGTAGCCAAAGATATGGCCTATTCTTGGTTTGTGGCTGTCAGCATTGGGAGCTTGTCGGGGCCTTTTTGGGCCGTTTCCGGGACATGTGGTGGAGTTAGAGTACCGCAAAGTGCTTGTTGACACGGGGAAGTCAAGCCGCACGTGGAGTGTACCCACTGTTTGCCTTCGTTTGGCCGTTTTGAATGTGTTCCAGGGCTTTTTTGGCCCAAAAATGACTGTTTTTGGCCCTAAGCTGCAGGTTTTGAAACTGAGGTCCGCCACTTGCGAATCCCGTTCCGGGCCGCAACCGTCAATTTTTTTGCTCAAACTTTGTGTGATTGTACTTCACACCCATAGGTATCATCCACCAAAATTTCACTCGAATCCAAAGCACCACGACGGTGTTCCGATTTTGGCCCATTTCGCGCGTGCTGCTTGCTTGCTTGCTGCTTGCTTGCTTGCTTGCTAAACCTCGTAGGTCCACCCTAGACACTAAAAAGGGTCATAAAACCAAGACTGGTTCCACCAGCTCGGTGACCCTAACCCTAATCAAGACTGAATATTGGGACCGAGCTGGTGGGGGAGGGAACATTAGCTATGACTGGTGAAGGACATCAAGAATGATTCACTCATTGATGGCTCTTCACAAAGTGAAATCAGCTTGCAAGTCAACCCCATCACCACGAGGCCCACTTTCAAGGCTTTTGTTGGACTTCTGAGGGGCCAAAATGCCCCAAAATAGGCTCAAAATGGGCTCATTTCACCCGTTTGTGCACCCCAAATGGTCTAGGATGATTTTTGGAAAAACACGTTTTTAACCCATTCTTGACCCATTTCTGGTCCCAAAACAGCCTTTTTTCAAGGCATTTTGGGATTTTCGGAGGACCAAAATGGGCCACCACAAGCTCAAAATGGTCCAAAAACACTTGTTTTAGCGTCTCACATGGTCTAGGATCATTTTTGAGAAAAGTCATCTTTTTGCCCCTACTGGACCCTAATGACCCATTTGGGCACCCACCTGTTTGGGCTTGAGCTTGCAGCTTGCCGCAGCCTAGTGGGCCTAAGTACGAGGGTGTAGGCGTCCGTTTGGGCAATTCTAAGGGGTGGAAACCACAAAAAGTGGGGGGTGGCGGGTGGATTAGGTGCCCCCGGAATCGCATTTTGAGCCATGTAGCCAAAGATATGGCCTATTCTTGGTTTGTGGCTGTCTGCATTTGAAGCTTCAGGGGGCCTTTTTGGGCCGTTTCCGGGACATATCATGGAGTTAGAGGGCCGCAAAGAGCTCGTTGACACGGGGAAGTCAAGCCGCACGTGAAATGTACCCACCGTTTCCCTTCGTTTGGCCGTTTTGAATGCGTTCCAGGGCTTTTTCGGCCCAAAAATGACTGTTTTTGGCCCTAGACTTCAGTTTTTGAAACTGAGGTCCGCCACCTGCGGATCCCGTTCCCGGCCACCACCGTCGAGTTTCCTGCTCAAACTTTGTGTGATTGTACTTCACACCCATAGGTATCATCCACCAAAATTTCACTCGAATCCAAAACACCACGACGGAGTTCTTATTTTGGCCCACTTCGCGCGTGCTGCTTGCTTGCTTCTTGCTTGCTTGCTGCTTGCTTGCTTGCTGCTAAACCTGGTAGGTCCACCCTAGACACTAAAAAGGGTTATAAAACCAAGACTGGTTCCACCAGCTCGGTGACCCTAACCCTAACCCTAGGGCTAACCCTGACCCTAACCGTAATGAAGACTGAATATTGGGACCGAGCTGGCGGGGGAGGGAACATCAGCTATGAATGGTGAGGGACACCTATGAGTCACACATTGAAGCCCGTTGACAGAGTGGAATCAGCTTACAAGTGATCCTCTTCACCACAAGGCCCACTTTCAAGGCTTTTGTCGGACATGTGAGGGGCCAAAATGCCCCCAAAATGGGCTCAAAATGGGCTCATTTCACCCCAAATGTCTTTGTGCACCCCAAATGGTCTGGGATGTGTTTTGCAAAAATGCGGTTTTGACCCATTTTTTACCCATTTTTGGTCCCAAAGCAGCACATTTTCAAGGCATTCTGGGATTTTCAAAGGACCCAAATGAGCTGCCACAACCTCAAAACAGTCCAAAACATCTGTTTTAGCATCACCCATGGTCTAGGATCATTTTGGAGAAAAGTTAGTGTTTTGCCCCTATTGGACCACGATGACACGTTTGGGCACCCACCTGTTTCGGTTTGAGCTAGCAGCTTGCCGCAGCCTACCGGGCCTAGGTACGGGGGTGTAGGCGTCCGTTTGGGCAATTTTGAGGGGTGGAAACCGCAAAAAGTGGGGGTTTGCGGGTGGATTAGGTGCCCTTAGAATAGCGTTTTGAGCCATGTAGCCAAAAATATGGCCTGTTCTTGGTTTGTGGCTGTCGCCAGCTATGAATGGTGAGGGACACCAATGAGTCACACGTTGATGGCTCTTGACAAAGTGGAATCGGCTTGCAAGTGATCCCCTTCACCACAAAGCCCACTTTCAAGGCTTTTTTGGACTTCTGAGTTTGGAAAAATGCTTTTTTGACCCATTTTTTACCCATTTTTGGTCTCAGAAGAGCCCATTTTCCAGGCATTTTGGCATTTTTGGAGGACCAAAATCGGCCACCACAAGCTCAAAACAGTCCTAAGACACTTGCCTTAGCATCACACATGGTCTAGGATCATTTTTGACAAAAGTCATCTTTTTGCCTCTATTGGACCCTGTTGACCCATTTGGGCACCCACCTGTTTCGGCTTGAGCTTGCAGCTTGCTGCAGTCTAGTGGGCCTAGGTATTGGGGTCTAGGTGTCCGTTTGGGCAATTTTGAGGGGTGGGAACCACAAAAAGTGGGAGCTACGCAGGCCTCCACCAGTTGTACCATCTGCCAACTTCTCCACTCCCACATCCAGTCAGCCACCCCCAAAAGCCAGCCCACGCGCTGTATCCGCCCTCAACCCGATGCCTTCTCGCGTGTCGCTCGCCAACGCAACCTCAAATCCCACCGCAGCACCACCTGCCTGGTCACCCGGGTTGTCTCACACATCCAAACACGCTGCAGGGCTCAACGCCGCACCCTCAGCAGAGGCTGGCCGTGGTTGTGTCTGCGCTACGGCAACCAGGGCGTCGGCCACCCCACCGGCGGCAGTGGTCGGGCTCCGTCTGCGTGTGCCCCGCGCCTTCAGCCTCCTCCCCCAGCCTGGGAGCAGCCAAGGATTCTTCCAGCAACTCGCTTATGTCCGCGGTAAGGCTGATTGCCATTAGCTCACTCTGCTCAGCCCTCTTCGCGGCAGCCGCATCCCCCGTTGTGGGCGCCGGCGGTGCATGCACGACGACAAGAGGGTGACAAGCAGGGATGCTCACCCACTTTGCCAGACCCCACTTACCTGCCGTCGCTTGCGCCACCGGCGTCGGAGCGACGGGCCCCACCGCATCCTTGCCAATATGCTCTCCGGGCAACATCGGCAACATGCCAGGGCCTTCTCGATGGGGCGCCTTTGGCGCCCTGCAAGCTGACGGGGCTCGTGGCCACTGCGGGAGCTGCCCGGGGGCGGCCGGGGCTTGTTGGCCATGCGCGTGCTTGAGGCATCCCCGCTGGCACCCCCGGCATCCGCGGCGGGGCATGCCCGTGAAGTGCCGGTGCTGCGTGCAAAGGCGGCGCTTGCGTTGCATACGGAAAGGCACCGGCTCCGCGGGCCTGATGATGATGGTGTAGGGGGTGCTGCAGCACCAAAGGATGTTGGGATTGTTGGAGATGCTGTTGAGGGACATGATGGTGAACGTGATGGTGGTGGTGGTGGTGATGAATATCCGTGGTAGCCAGGTGTTGATGATTCAGGTGCACCGCGACGGGCCCCATCAGGGGGAGACGGTGATGGCGATGGTGGTGAGATGCAGAAGCGGCGGAGCGGGACAGGGAAGCCTACGAGTGGGGGCGCGGGGACATGTGCATATGCATGCCGGGCGCCGGTCCCATCCATCCCGTCGCCGGCCCCATGGCTTGTCGCCCACGTGGTGGGTCGTCCAAAAACCCATAGTCTGCCTATGGGTGGTAAAACAGCCTGTGGAGGATGGCAACCCCAAAGGGCGCTGCGCCCTTCGCAAACACCACCTGCACGTCGGGTGCGTTAAGTGGCGGGGCGTTGTTGACCAACACACACCGCAGGCAGAGGTCAACAAAGTGGTCCCATCCATTGTCCCGGGCGGGACAATCATCGTCCAAACGTGCCTAGAACTTAGCGTACGTGTGCCGCCCATGCTCGAGGAGGTCGGACACTGTGTCCACCACACGACGGTCTCATCATCAGAGGTTTGCCAGCTTGACACGGTGGGTCGGGATTCGGGGCAGCGACAGGAGGCTCACAAGGGTTTGCCGAGCTACGGAGAGAAGGGCCGGCGGGGGGGGGGGGGGGGGGGGGCACGCCTCAGGCTCCATGTAATTTCGAGCGCTGGTGCGCCGAGGAAAGGGTCGGGGGTGGGCTGGGGTACACGAGCACTCCGCGTGAAAAGTAGCACGACATTCCCGCTCCCCTTGTGACTCTCACCCTTCCCCTTGCCACCTCGTTGACACACTATCCCTGCCCCTGCGTTCCTTGTTGCTCCTCTCTCTCTTGCCTCCCTCTTCGCTTATCTGGCCCTACCGCTCCTTGCCTTTGGCTGGCATCTCCACACGTAGCACGACACTTTGCACGACAACGGGTTCCCATGCCTTCCCCTCAGGTCTACCTCTCGTCTCGAGCCCGCCCTGCCCGGTGCAGGTGGGGTGGGGGTGTGTCTGGGGGGGGGCTGACCCTTTGAGCTTCGTTGTGGGGGGTTGTTGTGTGCACTCCCTGTCACGGTGTAACGGTGTTGTACGGGGCGTCCATGTGCATCGGCCCCGTACAAAGGGACGGGCTCCGTAACCCGGTACGCCGGCCTCCCCCCCCAACGGGGTCTGGTACACTGTAGGTCGCCGGAGGAACCCTTGCGGGGCCAGCGTGTCTCTGAATGGTCCCTATGGACGGTGTGCCCTACACACAGCCCCTCGCAGGACACGGACTGCAACACGTGTCGTGGGGAGTGCTCTGTGTCAGGCCCATTAGCCACCCCTCCGGGCCGCTGCCACCGTGGTCCGCTGGCCTACGAACCCAGGTGGACCCTGCCTTATTGTTGTTGCTCAGGTGGGGCCGATACAGACTCCGGGGCGGGGCGCCTACTCCGCTGGTCAGGTTCCTTGCTGGCGCCCTCCAGGGTGGGCCATGGAGGGACGACTACAATTGGTCCTGATGCAACACCCGCCAGCTATCTGTCAAAACTTGGGGGGGGGGTGGGGCAGTTCGGGGGGAGGGTCCAGCCGGGGGGAGGGGGGGGGGGTGTTCCTGCCGGGGTTCGGGTCTAGCCAGGGGTGGGGGGGGGTTAGGGTTATGGTTAGGGTCACCGAGCTGGTGGAACTAGTCTTGGTTTTATAACCCTTTTTAGTGTCAAGGGTGGACCTACGAGGTTTAGCAGCAGCAGCAAGCAGCAAGTAGCAAGCAAGCAACAGCACGCGCGAAATGGGCAAAAATCAAAACTCCGCCGTGGTGCTTCGGATTTGGTTGAAATTTTGGTGGATGATACCTATGGGTGTGAGGGACAACCACACAAAGTTTGAGCAAAAAACTCGACGGTGGCGGCCAGGAACAGCTGTCGCAGGTGGTGGACCTCGGTTTCAAAAACTGCAATTTAGGGCCAAAAACAGCCGTTTTTGGGCCAAAACGGCCCTAGAACCCATTCACAATGGCCAAACGAAGGGAAAGGGTGGGTACGCTCTATGTGCGGCTTGACTTTCCCGTGTCAACGAGCCC
This sequence comes from Eutreptiella sp. 'Long Island Sound 2002', assembly GCA_964036045.1. Lineage (NCBI taxonomy): Eukaryota > Euglenozoa > Euglenophyceae > Eutreptiales > Eutreptiaceae > Eutreptiella > Eutreptiella sp. 'Long Island Sound 2002'. The sequence goes on along the minus strand of OZ038378.1, from coordinate 123,386,276 downwards.
TTTGCGGCCCTCTAACTCCACCATATGTCTCGGAAACGGCCCAAATGGCCCCCAGAAGCCCCGAATTTTGTGTAGACTGGCTGGCGAAAGCCACAAACCAAGAATAGGCCATATCTTTGGCTACATGGCTCAAAACGCGATTCCGAGGGCACCTAATCGGGATGGACTTCGACATGGACATGGCCACGGGCGTTCATCGTGCCGGGCTGCAAGCCAACCTCAAAGCCCGGCTAGATGCGGCGGAAGCTGCAAGCAGAGAGGCCGCAAGTGAACAGCCCCTCGCGCCGTTTCCCCCTCGACCTGAGTCGCTCTAGGCCGCGGTCAATGCCGGGGGCGACACAGAGGCGGAGAATCGGGGCGTAGCGGAGCTGGCAACAGAGGAAGGGGAGTACGGGCCCAGAGACTCGGCAGTGGCACTCCTATTCGAGGACGACCCGGGGCCCGACGTTTATGTCGCCATGGACATGGATCCGGCGAACGCACCGCTGCCGCCCATGCCCACTGCGGTGCCGCCACTTGCCCTGGCGGATTGTGAGCAGCGGCACTGCAAGTTTCACGTGGCCGAAGGTGTCCATGAGCATCGCCTTTCGGACCGCGGGCTGCGGCACGCGGCGGAGTTGGCCGGCATGGTGGAGAGGTTTGAGCTCCGGCCGCAAGGGAGTGTCGCCACGGAAGCAAAGTCTAGACGCACCCATGCTCGGTGAACACATGTGCTACGTCCAGTTGGGTGACACCGTAGTCTTGGATCGCCGTCTAGGGGATGTCCGGATGGTGGAGGGGGATGAGCGCCCCCTGCTTGCCGTGCCTCTGGCGGCGCAGCGCTTCCTCGGTGAGGCAGGGCTAGACGGGATAGCGGAGGAAGGCCTCTACGTGGCCCTATGGAGAGGCAGTGCAGAGGCTTGGCTCCCCAGTCAAGGGTTCATTCGCACCCGGTGATGGGATTCCACGCCGTTCTGGTAGCTGTGCACCACCACATAACACTGCACAGCATAGCATTGCACACCTGCAACTTCCAAAGGGATGTGTTTCATTGTATTTCAATTGCATGACAAAATACACATGTGAAACAAAGAAAAGAATACCCTCCCACACCCCATGCAGTTCTCAACCCCCCCCCCCGGATGAAAAACCTGTGACGAAAGGAAGGACACCCCCCCCCCCCCCCTCCCAACTAAGGCTTGGAGGGAGGGCAACCCCATAGTGCATGTGCCTATGTCAAAGTGTGTGTGTGTGTGTGGGAGCACATATGACTAGATATGTACCTAATTTGTTGGTTTCTGTCTGGTATGTGTCATGGAACCTCCCCCCCCCCCCCCTCCCACATTGGTGTCTGTTACTTGCCAAACATGTGTGAATGTTGTCACCAAAATCTAGCTCTAGTTTCGTTCTAGGCTAGATGTTCTAGGCTAGAACACCCAAACGATGTCGTTCTAAGCTAGAACAAGATTGGGTGTTCTGGCGTGTACCTACGAATAAGACGTTACGCTACGGTGGGGGGCTTGGGACAAGCGCAGTGCAAGCGGTGCCTTGAGGAAATGGAGATTGAAGTGAAAGTGGTAGACGGGTCTATCCCCTAGGCAGTTTTTTTTTCCACTGCGAAGTGCATGCGTCAAGCGGTTCCGCGCATTGCCGCAAGACACACAATAACACACAACTATAGTGTGACAGACAATGTACTTGTTGTTGGCACAACCGAAGTTCCAGGATTGGGCACCCCGTGAAACACGAAACGATTTGAAACGACCGCATCGTGGGATTGGGCACCCCATGAAGCGGTGATCCGAAACGCGAAATGTGGCGAAATGTACGCCTTGCAGGATTGGGCACCCTGTGAGTTGGTGTTGGGCCGCGCCGAAGAGAAATCTTCCATCCCTCCCCCCCCCCCCGGGCAGTGGGTGTGGGTGGCTACAACCACCATTGCATTGGTGAGGAGGTAGAGTGGAGGCCTCCGTTGTTGTATGCTATCCCCGTAGGCCACCGCGTCCCTGCCACACTTGATATGTGAAACAGCAGCATCAACTAAGGGTTAGGGTTAGGGCAAAGATCAAAATACCCCCAAGTTTCCTTCTGCATGCCCAAAAAATGGACAAATACACACTTGTGCACATCCAAGGTAGCACCCTGTGGCGCATTTTCGAAAATTTCAGTTTTGCGCAAAAGGGGTACCCCCCCCCCCCTTTTCGATGTGGCCAATTTTAGGCAAAACCCCATGACTTCACATTGCGCAGAACCCCCCCCCCCCCCCGGATGAGAGCTTATGCAGTCCATGCACTTTTCAGCCGATTTTGTGATGTCCGTGTTTTTGATGGCTTTGGTGACCCTGTGTACCACCCTAAAGGTGTGGGATGGGGGATGCCGTGACTAAATACCCTTGCTAGGATCCAAAATGACGTTTTTTTTTTCAGCCTCTAGCCTTGCTTGGGGCCGGTCATCGAAAGTTTGAAAGACTCGAAATCACTGTTTGCCCTGAAAATGAATTGCATGGATGGGATGAAAAACACATTTTGACGGGCGACCCTTAATGACCCCTAGGGACCCTTGGGCCAAGCTTGGGTGATCATTTGGTGATAATGGAAGTATGTTCCAACTCTTGTGCTCACCTTTGTGCAGGCACCACAGACCACCTCTGTGACCCCACCACCCCTGCACCTGGCCTTCCAGCTTGCCATCCGGTCCCTCTCTTTACTGGCTTGTATAGGAGCACTGTCCTTTGCAAGACCCTGCCCCATTCCTGGTGGAGGATGGTCTGGCCTGTGAAGAGCTTATCACAACCTTTGTGCTGCCTTTGCAGCACAAGCTCTGGCCATTCCAGTGGTGTCCACCTTCAGTTCTATTCCCAGCCTGTTCTGTTGAGCCTCCTGCTGGCTGTCACCAACACCCCACACTTCAGGGTAAGTGTCACACAAGCATTGAACAGTGTCATGCAGGCGCTCGTGTGACACCCAAAAAGATTAAACCTGATTTTAGGATCATCCATCATCGCCAACCATTGCCTAATACATTGCAACACAGCCAACAAGCACCAATAGGCGGGCCTGACTGGTGCTACATGGCTCCCTATGGGATTATATGTACTCCCATATGCACCAAATGATCACTCAACAACAGCGCAAGGGTCCAAAGGGGCTGCTTGAGGTTACCCAGAAATTGCGACTTTTCAGGCAATTCGGGGAGTCAATGGATTCCGGGAGATGGAACCCGGGACCCCGCCATTGATTAAAGGGTCCATATAGAAGGAAAAACTGGCGCTACACTAGGGCCTGAATCCAGATTCAATGGCGGCTATAGGCCAACCAGGTTTTGCCTACCACACTGCATTTCAGCCCAAAATGGCGCTTTTGGGGCCCAATTCGCACCACTAGGAGGGTCTAGCTGCTGCTACATAGCTCCCCATGAGTGCATACATAGAACATGCTCTGTTCAGACAACGCTGGCAGATCAATAAGGCAAACAGCTGATTGTTTCGGCAAAACAGTTGGTCAACCAATGTGGTGGAGAAAACCTTTTTTGAGTGAAAATGAGTAATTCAGATAACAAATACAGGCCCATCTGCTTTTGTAACATCCGATTGCTTGGTGTCATATGCCAGACTGAAGGAAGGTTGGGGACATAGGGACACTAGAAGCTGCCGCCAGTGGGTTGGTAAATGGTGACTTCAGGTTGCCAGAGAGCGAAGATTGAGCAAAGTATCTGGCAGTGGGTCTGGCAAGGGGGAGAGCTCACGGCTACCATGCCCTGCAGGTGTACCAAGGGGAGCGGGCTTTGGCCACGGACAACATTTTGCTGGGAACCGTTGCCCTCGAGGGTCTTCAAAAGGCACCTGCTGGGGAGCCCAAAATCCAAGTCACTTTTGCAGTGGACGAGAATGGTTGCGTCGCCATTGAGGCAGTGGAGGCCACGTCAGGCGTCAAGGCTGAGCTGAATCTGAAGAGCGGGGGTCCAAAGCCAAGTCCCTCTGAAATTGATGAGCTGGTGGTGGCAGGACACAAGGAGCGCACTCCTGCACCAGAGCCAAGTGCAGAAAAGGAGTTTATGCCGGATGCGGAGCCAGATCCGGAGGACAATGATATGGACTAAGCCGGACTGAGCGCAGATTGAACTTAATGGACCCCTATCTCCAAAAGGCATCCCATGTTGTCCGAACTTGCAACAAGAAGCCTCTGATGCTGGTGTTCGTAGTGGTTGGAAATGATGCCCTCCACAACGCTGCAGCACCAAGCACTACCCAACCACCATCATCACTGTCACTCATGTGTGCTAGTGCATCCCGATTTTTCCTATGTGTTTGCAGGTTCTTGGATGCACACATCCTGCAGGCTGGAGCCAACCAACCTTTACCCGAATACCCACCCGGGCTTCCACAGCAGTTTCAGCTCACACCGTCATGGCTCAACACCCCTCTGGGCCCTGTAGTTCCCCCCTTCCAGTGCAAGTTGGGTGCATCCTAACGAGAACATTTCAACCTCAGTTTCCCCTTCTGACTTCCTGTATTCCGCGGTTTCCGGTTCCTGGCGCAATGGTGAGGTGATGTTATCAAGGAACTAGGGGCACGTGTGAGGCTGCGACGGGTGGTAGGCAGGTGAGCAAGGGAGAGGCACGGTGGTCGAGACAGAGAGAAGTACGTGCATGTAAGACATGCTGGCAATGACATGTGGGAGAGAGCCACGGGTGTTAGCGATGCTGGCAACATTGTGTGAGGGAGAGACGGGGGAGTAGGCAACAAAATGTGATCGAGAGGCAGGGGTGTAAAAGAAGTTGGCAACAACCGTTGACCGGCATGCAGGGATGTAAAGAACTGGTGGTGACAGCATGCGAGGGAGAGGCAGGTGTATAAGAGATGCTGCACGAGCAGAGGGAGGGTGTATTTTTGAAAAAGGTCATTCGCTTCAAAATGCTATAAAATCAGTGAAGGACGCAACACAATGCTTGATTCGACTTAGCCCCTCAATCCGCATCTTGTGCGAATACACGTTACTACTTCATGAACACCCATGGCGGTATTTGCGGTCTGTGGACCTGCCGCTTTGTGCTACTTGGACATTTCATGTTAGTGTACAGTTGAAGGTTGGGGAAGTGATCATTACGCCATCAGAGGACAGGGATTGGAAACAGCAATGGCGACGTGGCACTAAGATTTTAGTAAGGTGATGAAATGAAGATACGATGCCCCAGTCGTTGCGGTGTTGGGAGGTAAACAGGATGCAGGACACAACAGTGGAAAGCTCCGCCCTTTCTGATTCTTCCAAGAATGTATTGTATGAGGCTTTGGTACTCAATCCCAAAGATGAAGTGTTTGGCGAAGGCCACCATTTAAGCTCCTTAGTGGGGAGGCTTTTTGAAGGCTTTATTTTGGCTGGGGTTGACGGAAGTGGGAGTCAAGACAGATGGTGTTGTCTCCATGGCAGCGTTCCCAGTTGCATCATACCGGTTTAATTTGACGTGGTCAGCAGTGTGACAGGGGATGGTCGAATTCAAGTCAGTGTGATAACAAGATAGAGATTCGCAAAAGTGGATCTTGTGCTGCCACCCGCTGCAACGACCTGCCACAGAGTGCAGCTGGTGCTGCCACTCGCTGCAAAGACGTGACCCACTGCCCCCCCCCCCCCCCCCGCTGCTGCACCAATTGGTCCTCCAGATTGGTGGTGGAGAGCACCGTGGAATGCTTCACTTCCATGGATTTCACTGGTATTGAAGCACCACCGGGGCTGCAACCAGAATGCGACGGAATGCTGAAAATCTTTGGAAATATTCAATTGCATGTACTGCCCAGCACATCCACCACACGGCACCATACTCCATACATATTCACTACATTTCTGGGATCCTTTCCTGACCCCCACTTACTGGTTTTCGCTGATCACCCGCCCATGACACAGTCAGAGTGAGTTGGGGAGGCAGCGTTGCAGGCAGGTGGGCACTATGTGCAAGGGCTGTCCCCATGGGGGACTGCTGTCTGGCCCTGCCTTTACATGTGACCGTCTTCTAAAGCCACAGCCGAATGGAGACCAGCTACAGATTCACCTGCACGATGAAATTGGGCACTATTGTGCTATGCTGATGCCTCTCTTCGCAAGAATGCAATGCTGTGGCCTTATGTTTTTGGGGCACAGACCCGTATATCAGACACAAAATTGTGCTTTGAATCGCACAGGGCTTGCACAGGGCTTTTTGCTGCCTTTGAAAAAGTCAGGACACTTGGGAAGCTGTACATGTCATGCTTCATACACACATTTGCATCCAAATTGTCCTGGGGCACTGTGCAACATTGCACACCTGACCTGAAGCAGCAGGTTGCATGCAATACTAGCGAACCGGTGTACAGAGAAGCCTGTGGAAATATGAAGGAAGGACACCCAGCCAACCAGTGAGCTCATGGTACGGGTTGTAGTTTTGCACATGACAGCGCATTTTGTGGCTGGCCCGCCGTCCTTGTTTGGGTTGCACAGAGGGTATTCATGGCAGGGCAGCTTGGTTGGTATTGGCATGAAACTACTGGCAAAGAGTTGATGGAGGTTCTTGGAATGTCTTTGTGGAGGGATCTGGCTGGATGTGCCGCAATGCGATAGGGTGTATCCAGACAGCCTGTGGTTGGCATTGGGGGTACATGCGCAAAGAGTTGCAGAAAACAGCATGCTGTGTTTTTCTCTTTCAGCCAGAAGCTCTTGTGCTCATTGTGCAGTCTGAACCAGTTGAAAACGACTTAATACAATGTAAGGTTCCTCGTATCAGGTTGGCTGCTCTGGGTGTCGTGTTGCTCCTTCGTTGTGGTGCTGGGCCTTGTCTCTCTGTTCTTCCCGGCTCTGGGATTTGTGCCCAAGAATCAACGCAGGATAAAGGCCAGTGAAGTTCCCCGCTTTTTGGGGCTGTTCACGTCGAATAACCCAATGTGTGAAATTGGATATTTAACCTTAAGTAAATCATCATTTTCGGACACATAAACTGTCCCCCAATGAAGCTCTATTGCCTTCAGCAAATCCACCTCACAGAGAATCTACCCCAAGCAACAAACATCCAAAATAGGGTAAAAACTACATAAATACGGGCTAAATCACGCTTCACACATCTTGGATGGTCATTTTAGGTGATCACAATATCAAAGGAACAAGTTTGGAAAACTTCGATTTTTAAGCTGCATAGGCTGAGAAACTGCATCAGCAGGTTGTGTACCAATCCTGTTTGACCCCCCGCCCCCCCTTCCCGCACCCAATACCCAAACAGGGTGAAAACTACATAAATACGGCCTAAAACATGCTTTACATACCTTGGATGGACATTTTAGGTGATCACGGTATCAGAGAAATAAGTTTCTGATATTTCGATTTTTGAGCTGTATAGGCCGAGAAGCTGCATAAGCAGGTTCTGTACCAATTCCGTTAGATCCCCCCCCCCCCCCCCTTCCCGTACCCAAAATGCAAATAGGGTGAAAAACACATAAGTACGGTCGAAAACATGTTTTACATACCTTGGATGGTCGGTTTAGGTGATCACGGTATCAAAACAATGTTTCGAAAGCTTCGATTTTGGAGCTGTCCAGGGTGGAAACCTGCATAAGCAGATTGTGTACCAATCCGTTGGGAGACCCCCCCCCCCCCCACACCCAATACCCCCAAAAGGTGAAAAACACGTAAATGCGGCCTAAAATATGCTTTACATACGTTGGATGGTCATTTTAGGTGATCACAATATCAAAGAAACAATTTTCGAAAACTTCGTTTTTTTGAGCTGCCCAAGGTGAAAAACTGCATAAGCAGGTTGTGACTCGGCACATTCACTCATGTAACCCATTGTTGGTGGAAACAGCCATTTCGCATCATTGGCACGGCTTTCGACCGGCCCTCGGCAGGGCTAGAGACTGCAAAAAGCCTCTTTTCGTATCATAGTAGGTATATACTGTCACAACATTCCCACTCACACCCCTCAAAGTGGTGAGCACGGGGTCACCGAGGTTGCCAAAACCGCCGACAAAGCAAAAACGGTTTCAATGCCTTTGCTAAGTCCACGTCACAAAGAATCTACTCGAAGCAACACACACACAAAATAGGGAAAAAACGACGTGAACAGGGCCTAAAACATGCTTTACATAGCTTGGATGGTCATTTTAAGTGATCACGGTATCACAAAAAGAAATTTCGAAAACTTCGATTTTTGAGCTGCCCAGGGGGAAAAACTGCAGAAGCAGGTTGTGTACCCATCCCTTGCCCTCCCCCCCCCCGGGAGCTAATACGCAAATAGGGTAAAAAACATGTAAAACGGCCTAAAACATGCTTTACATAGGTTGGATGGTCATTTTTAGGTGGTCACCATATCAAAAAAAACATGTTTTGAAAACTTCAATTTTTTAGCTACCGGGGGTGAAAAACCGCAGAAGTAGGTGGTGTACCAATCCTTTGGGAGACAGCCCCCCCCCCCCCCCCACCCGTGCGCCCAATACCCCAGTAGGCTGAAAAACACGTAAATACGGCCTAAAACATGCTTCACATACCTTGGATAGTCATTTTAGGTGATCATGGTATCAAAAAACCAAAGTTTCGAAAACTTCCATTTTGGAGCTGCCCAAGATGAAAAACGGCATGCGCAGGTTGTGTACCACATCTGGCGTCTTTGGCACGGGTTGTGACGGGCTATGAGCAAGGCTAGAGACTGCAAAAAATGTCTTTCCTCATCCTAATAGGCATATAGTGTCACAACATCTCCACTAACACCCCTCACAGTTGGTACCACGGGGTTACGGAGGTAGCCAAAACCGCCAACATAGCAAAAATGGCTCAAAAGTGCATAAATTGCACGACCAGCTCATCCCACTCCGCCCCATACAAACCATGGAGGCGGGACTCAGAAACACCCTCGGGTCAAAATTGAAAAAAACCAAAAGATTGCTCATTTTCGACCCAAAAAAAGGAGGGGTCATTTTTTTGGACCCCTCCCTGAACCCTGCCGAACCCCCCACACCGCCGTCAAAACATCAAACAAGTGGGTTTCAAGTGAGGGAAAGGTGTTGGTGGGTCCGTACCAAAAAATCATTGGGGGATGCATTTATTCGACAAAATAATGAGTTTACCAGAGGTTAAACTAACAATTCACCCCCTTCGGGTAGGATACGCGAATAGGCCCAAAAAGGCCCAAAATGGGAGGTATGTGGCGTTTTCCCTCATGTATGCCTGCCCGGCTTTGATCTAACATTTTTCGGAAGGTGATTGAAAAATGCAGGAACTGCATAAGTGCTCGCCCCACTGCGCCTCATGCAAACCCCATGAACTCGGGACCCGGAAGCACGTTTTCGGCTCAAAATCGAAAAAAAACCAAAAACATTAATGATATTTGACCCAAACATATGAGGGGTCATTTTTTGACCCCCCCCACCCTCGAGCCTCCCCCCCCCCCCAACCTCCCCCCCCCCCACCTCCCCCACACCTCTTCCGAAACTTAAAAAGTCGGTTTCAAGTGGGGGGATCTCGTGGTTTCCGGACCAAAAACTCCTTGGAGGATGCTTTTGTTGGACAGATTCGTGATTTTACAAGGGGTTATACACTAACAATTCAACCCTTTTGCGGTTGGGCACGCCAATAGGCCCCGAAAAAAAACCAAAATGGGGGGGTATATGTCGTTTTCCCATGTATAGGTCTGCATGGCTTTGATCTCACAACATGTGCGCAGTGATTAATGATTTTGGACGCACAAAAGTGTAGGTGAATACTTCAACATTACTGAACCCCCCCTCCTTCACATCCTTAGAAACGTGGGTTTGAAGCGGGGGGTCTAGATGTGTCCAGAGCCAGAAGTCATTTTGAAATGAGTTCAGCGGACAGCAGTAGGTTTTACAAAGGGTACACTACCTCAAGGGTGTTCAAATAACGACTGAAACCATTCAAGTAGTGTATGCGAATAGCTCCAAAAAGGCCCAAAAGAAGGGGTACTTGGCAAGTCCCCCTATTTACGGGCGTACGTGGCTTTGATCTAACAACCTATGCGAGGTGATTTTCGAATTATCCCTCCGCCTTCCCTGGTTGTGAACATAAAACCAGCTTCAAATAGGTGATGAAATACCCCGCCCCCCCCTTGCTCCGAACCCTGAGAGGCTTAGGGGCATTTTTTAGGGGGATGGTTTATCAGCCTGTTTAGAGGGGTAGGGGCGGGGTTAAAATTTCTTTCGCTGCGGCTCTATTACCCCAAATGGGGAGGTTGCAGCCCAGGCAAAGTGCTCAAATGCGATCATTTTTCATTGGTTGTGCACACCACACCTCCCCTTGTCCCCATCCTCTCTCATCTCCTCAGCCCCCTACAATCTGTTAATACCCCAGCGGGGGGTGGATACCTTTTTGTTGGGTGTTTTAATGTTTTTTTGGTATATTTCGGTTTTGTTGTATATTTAGGTTTTCTTGTACATGTCGAGACCTTTCTTTTGGTAGAAATGGGTGAATCACGGCGTACCTCGCCCAACCAGGTGATTCCGTCGTGTTTCAGGATCCAGTAATGGCTTGATGCCCGTCCAAATAACCCAGCCTCCAATCATTCCCCTACAACTTGCATGACAGAGCCTATCACCTCATCTTGCCCAAGTCACTCCAACTAAGTTGGGGTGGTCGGCAGAAAGAATCCAAAAAAGGCGCATAGCCTGCACGATTATCAAGACAAGATTCGCCTTAAACTGGCCCATTACGCAGCCCAGGAAAGCGGTACCATGCCCCCTTGTCCTGGTCCAGGTAGCATGTCACCATCGGATCTTGTGTTGAAAAAAAACAATGTGATATGGTCCCTAGCGCGCAACCTGATTGTCAAGTCATGCTCCCAGAAGCTAGTACTCGTGGTGCACCGGACGTTATCGCTACCTTTGCGCGCGGTAAACCGAGAAAAGTGGGTATGATTGCTTTGGAGTATACTGCATTGGCCGCAGCATGGGGCGTCTTCAGAGACGGAGCCGGTGCAGTGTTCACCATGTGGGCAGTGCCATGGCCCTGTAGTGCAACTGTGCCTTTAACATGGCCCGCCAAGTCCCGGTTTTAGGGAAAGTTCAATAGACAGATGGGACATGTCCAAATGAGAGTCAATCAAGAGGATGGCAACGGCGTCCACCTAAGAACTGCACATGTGCCTTCGCTTGCAGCTTCCTCATTCTCTTCAGCAATCCAACCTTTCTGTGTTAGGGATGCAGATTCGCAGCGAATTCAATTTGAATTCGCCGAATTCGCTGCGAATTCGTTCGCAGCGCGAATTCCCTGCGAATTCGACCTAAAATACTTAGTACTGCGAATTCGGGGCGAATTCGCGCCCCGAATTCGCGGGCGACGCCAAAATGATCACGCGTGCGCCGTCTTTTCTCCAGATGAAAAACTAACTTTGAACTCTGCGATGCAATAATCTTTTTGACTTGATGCAACGAAAACTATGATGGTTTGTGTGTGGATTGGTGATCTTGCATGCTTCGTTGCTGCTTCTTTTCCAAAAGGCATTTGAAAGACTCAAGGAACTTTGGAATTCTTGGTTTTGATTTTCTTTTTTTTTGTCAAATCGTCAAATCGTTTCAGCATGGTAAATGCAAGCAACAACAAACAACAAAAATTGCAAGGTTACGGAAGCTTTTGGGAAATCTTTTATGCGATATTGTACTGGGTGGTGGCATACCCATATGTAAACAGGTGAATTGCAACCTAGAAGGTAAATTGTACGTGCCTATGGATTCCATCAAGCGAATCAGGGAGGATTCGGTTTTGAAGTTGCGAATTCCAGTTCTGAGCGGTCCACGAATTCGTGCGAATTCGGGGCGAATTCGAATTCGAGCGAATTCGTGCGAATTCGAACCTGCATCCCTATTCTGTGTAGGCGCACTGGAGGCTGGTAATTGCTACTGATGTCACTACATGGCACTTCTATGTGTTCAGACTTTTGCAGGCATGGGTCTTCGAGAAACTGCAACGTGCCGCGACTTTCGTTAGACATAAGCGGCCCATGCAATTCATCCCGGTACTCGCCTGGGCCCCGCCGTAGGTGGCCAAACCTACGGCTGCAACATTGGGAACATCTAGAGTTCTCTCAATCCAACGCGGGGGCATGAAGGAAGTTCTTGCACGCGCAATGTCTGAACATATCGGAAAGACTTTCAAACTCTCACAAAACATTCCATAAATTGCCGGAGTTTCGCTCTCCACAAAATTTGCATTGTCAGCTTTATCAACAGATGCAATTTCTCAACTGATCTGCTCCTTATCGCATTTGATGATACTGACCATTCCTCGTGCTCAGCTTCCGCACTCCAAGCATTAGGATTCTGGGATCTGCTGCTACGGTACTGCTTGTTTCTTCCAACACGTCCCTTTTGATCATGCTTCCCATGCCAGCACCAGCTGGCATCATCGCACCTCAACGAACCATCCTCATTGTTAACAACGCGCCTTCAATAAGCTGCGCGCTACGCCCATTACCTCGTCCGAATCAACTGAAGATTGGCACAAAAACTCTGTGAGTCCAAGCGCAACCCCAGTGTTTCTCAGACCGGAACACGATTTACTGGTTTGTTCTTCCACTTGTCTGTGAGGTCTCCAACATCAACTGTACATTTTGCTCCATAACATCCTAAAAACACGCCAAAACTCGAACTGCGACTCATCTGCTTTGAACTGCGACAGTTTTCAATGTCATCCACCAGAAATACGAAGAGTCCATCACACTCGGATTCCTCCGTCGAACAATGACAAGGCGCCAATCACCGCGGAGAAGAACTCATCAATCAATGTACCTACCTTCACCACAAGCACGGCTTGTTCAAGAGGATTGCCGCCATCTTACAGTCCAAAGGAAAGTACATGTCTCATTCTCTGCGGGGGAGCCTTAAGCGCAGTGTGCAGTGCAACTTTTTTGGCGTCCGGCCGTACCAGAGACCAATACTTTGAGATACTAGGGGCCCCTAGGGGCATCATGGAGACCCCTAGCTGAGGTTTTGACTTCTGATTTTGTTCCCCTTTATTTGGGTGTGCCAAAGATAATTGAGCAGATCTTGCGCTTTGGCAAGGGTAACCACTTACCAAGGGATGAGGAAAGTGTATTTATCCAGGATGGGGTTGATGGCCAATCATTCTCTGAAGGCACTGAAGCGCCAACACTGCAGCGTGCGAATGACCGTTTGCGCCGTCAGAAAAGAGAAAGAGAGGCGAAGAAACAAGCAAAACATGCGCAGCAGGTTCTAGAAAAGCGGCAACGCACATTGGATGCTTTTGTGCTGCGCCCCCTTGGGCCGATGTGCCTTTGTCCAGCTCCAATCTCCCTCAACCCTCTGAGTCCACGCAACCCCCTGTGGCTACACAATCTCAACACCAATCCGATTCTAACCGCAAGGGAAAGGAGACAGCCCCTTCCTCACAACTGAAACCACGCATGTGGCACTGGGGCATCGTAAGGAACATGTCTCAGGCGGCTCAAGTTGCAGGGTCAAAAACAACAGAAAAGGTAGGAAAACGACAGGTTTCGGAAAGCATCAAAAAATAATTATTTTGATGGATATGCCTGGACCGTCGCGAACCAGTACAATGAAATAAATATTGTTGTAGAAATGACACGTCCCATTGGTGATATATGGAAAAGTATTGTTCTGTGTCCATTCTTTGCGCAAGGCTCCGCGCAAAGGCGTTCATTTGTGTCCGATTATTGTACTACAGCGCAACGCATTAGGCAGGTTGTCGGAAACGAGAAACCTATCGTAGTTATACACGTAACTTTGTACCATTATCAGGATGGATTGATAGAAATGGATCTATTAATGAATAAATCTCAATATCGCTACACCCGTGAATGTTGAAATGTAGAAATGTTCCGAAACAAACTGTAGTTTCATGCGCGAGGCCTCGCACATGGAATGGCGCATGAGAAACATTGAATTTTTAGTGATGTTTGCGCGAGGCCTCGCGCAATGGAGGTCATGAGCGCGCATAGAAACAGAAAATGGACAGATCGACCAACTACACAGCATATACCTTCCATTTGATGCGGCGCTGCTGCATGGGCCCCCATGCAGGTCCCGCCGGCATCTCTAGTTTTCATACTGTGGTCACCGCTGACTTCACTGCCCAACAGCGATGGTAGCGCGCGCAACTGGCTACCGCAAATCGGCCTAACCAGTTAAATGTCGGACCACCAGACTGTTACAGTAAACCAAAAATGGTGCATGCGACCAGCGAATCATTGAACATTTGGTCGCGGGAGAACTGTTTGACAGGTTGATGTTTCAAGCGGGAAAGTTTTTCGAACAGCGATTTTTAGGACGATACATTTACGCAATTTTTTTTCATCGTAACAATGCCCCTGCGAAAAGTGTCGGAGCTTGCGAAGACAGTGGCCGCAGCATCTGGAGTATTCCGCGATGTCTGCTCAGAGGAACCGCCGTATCACACGGCAGAAGAATTGTGGGAAGGGCTAAAACAGGGGGACGAGGGCGCGCGATTGTTGTTTGTGTTTTTTCTGCGTTTGCGCAAAAATGAACGGACGCGTTGCAGCATTGAAAAGGCAATCGCGGGAGAGGGTAAGAGGTGGGTAGCTGTTTTGATAGAAGAAGCCTGGCGCCTTTATTTACTGATGTACCACCAGGGAAAACGGAAATCTGTTATTGCGATAGAGGGGAGTAGGGCGCAGCGGCGCATTTTAGCAAGGTCTGGTCTGGCGCGATAGAACGCATCTTCAGTGAAGGAAAGGGCCGCAGTCAGGTTACAGACTACATGGAACAAAATACACCAGCAGTGGGTTGTGTTGTGGATGGACAACTGGCACAACAAACAATTTACGACAAACCCTGACAAGATCGACAAGAGCCTTACCGCAACAGCGTTGGCTGTCCTGCTACTACGGGATGCACCACGCTACTGGCATGGTCATCCTACCCTGGAAGAGCTTGAACGGCGTGTTTCTGTTGTTGCGCGCATGCTGGGCAACACCGAGGGAACCTTTGACCGTATCCTGCGTGATCTAGGATTTGCAAGCACGCGGCCTGTTGTGCAAAACGTCAGGGCACCGCTTGACATTATTCGCCCAGTGCCCGCCAAGAAATCGCATTGGCGGCCCCTCTGTCTAAGCAAAGAAAAGGTAAGGAGCAATGTATCGCTTGGTAACCTACTGCAATTCACTAGGGACATGGCGCAACACACTCCACCAGTTGTACCTGTTTTATGTGACGATAACATCCACACCGTATTTGTAAGATGATGTATGGTGAAAAAACAACGGGCTGGAATGTCCGGCTATTTATGCGGTCACACCCTATATTATATGGTTTCTGGCACGCGTACAAATTTTGCTTTACACAAGCATTTCACTCATTTTGACCGATTGTGACTTTTTTCTGTAAACGTTTGTTACGCAGCGGTGAATACTGTCCCCTTTTTTCCCAAGCTGATCACGATGGAGATAACCGTGGGTGCACTGCTGTTTGGTATGGGCCCCCACATACCGCACCTCAACAAGAAATGTCAATCCCTTGGGTTCGCACATCCAGCGAATCGGCGAAGTCGTCTTCGATACGCTGTGTGTAAAGCCATGCAGGTTCTGTTAACACAATACTGTCCTATGTTACTATACGTAGGACACCTCGTAAGGCAGTGCAATTGGGCCGGTGAGACCGCTAATACCGGTGTTTTTGCTTCAGAGGATTGCAGATCGTCATGTGTCTTTTGGACCATTTGAACATGGGGGGCACATTTTTAAAGTACAAACGCACTGTTGCATCAGCCTTATTATGCCACACTGCATGGCACTCAGCCATGCCAGGACAGGCTTTTGCTCAGGAGTTTTGTGAAAGTCTGCTCTCCAGCCTTGTAACAAAGAAAGGGCAAAACACAGGTGCAGTGACCATTGACGATGTTGACGATCTGTACCATCTAATCACTATCGGGAAAGAAGGTCACAGGATGAGCGTCTGCAAAATCCCCAATTCCTTTGTCAAATCTTTGCGTCAGCGCTTAACCGCTTACTTGAACGCAGAGCGCGTGTACGTGCCTTGAATTAGGTGGTGCGCGGAGCCTATTTGTGCAATTCAGGCACATTGGCCATGCAGGGGTGTACCCAGCTTTCCACCGTCTCTTCCAATTTCAAAGGGGTCTAACCATTACAAACAAGTCCTTGTGTCTCTGTTGTTAGTGCTGACTCAGCAGGGGCCGCTTAAGGCTGGTTTTAAGAGAAAATTGTCTGACCCGATTCCCCAACGCAGTGTGTTGGAGGAGCAAAGAGAAGGTGACACGATCCGGAACGTTCGAAGAAGATTTGAGACCATGCAGTGATGCGCGAAGCCTCGCGCAAACAGCGTGAAACAACAGGTTATAACGTCCCTCTCCCGCGCGAGGCCTCGCGCAAGGTTGTTAGCAAAAACAATTGCGCTACCTCTCAGTTTTGCATTCTGAGCAATACCTTACCCGTTTTCGCTAAAAATGCGTCACCGATCGATTCTTCTCGACTTTTTTACGCCTTTTTAAGAAGGCAACTACTGGGTCGCGCGTGTCGCTGGACAGCCTGGGAAGAATAAATTGGAACGAAGAAAAAGACGCACCAGAAGAAAAAAATCAACCCAGAAATTGTTTTTACTGACCTCAAATCCCCCCTACGAATTTTTGCGCCGCTCTTTGGCGAGGTCAGCAGAAACATCCACACAACCAGACCACAACGAGAACAGAGAGGAAAACCAGACAAGACAGCTAAACCCGGGCATGCCCCAAAACAACCAGCGAAGTGCATGTCATGGGACTAGTCCAAAGGAGCGCAGACACGACGGGCAACGGCGAAGAAAACAAAAGTATGTTCCGACGTGGCGAGGTATGGAGCCGCCAAGAGAATACCACGCTCCAACAAGCACAACACCAAAGAAGCACGAACCCATCGCGGAAAAAGACAAAGGGACGAAGTCAAGACTACGCTACGGGTACGGCAAGGATGCACATGGTAAGCAAACACCAAACAACCACACATCAAATCGCTTACTCTTGGGCGCCGCCAAAATCAGAGAGTGAAGTCGCCGACCGTAAGGTATAGCGCGTTGAGTACCGATGAAACCTCTCATTTCTATGCCCATGTCTATTTATACCTCATGGTATGCCACATCCCGCGGAGCAAACTGACGTGAACGGCATCACGGGGTGGAGCAAACACCGACCATGACGAAGAATCAACGGCATAGCAAGCCGCTAGGCAACACACGGCAACGAGGCATGGCACATTGCTATGTGTCACGAACACACACAAGCAACTCAAGCAACTATACGACACCACACCACACCGCAACAAACCGCGTGCTGAGACACAACACATACCCCAACACCACACAACACCACTCACAACAACACAACACGACACAACACAACACCGCAACGAGCACGCCACCACAATACCACGGAAGAACCACATTAGACCACACAACAAGATACAGCACAACGGAGCTACATGGCACAACAATGGAGGACAACCAACAAAACTAAAACACAACACCACGCAACGCCGAAACACAACACACAACAGCAAGCCCGACAACAAGAAAAACTAACCCACAACAAACGACTAAACAACGGTACGCCATAACGCAACGCAACATGCTATACAAAGCAACAGACCGCCAAGAAACGACACACAACACCGTGTGACAATACCCCACGCCGCACACCAACGTACACCCCAACGCACCGAAACACACCACGACAACACAACACGCCACAACACAACAGACGCCACGACACAATACAAGAACCATACGACCTCATGATAGAACACAACGACATGAAACACGGTGCCACACGACTCAACAATGACGCGCAACTGACATACCAACAAAGCACACCAATAATAAGCCACACAACAAAGGAAAGCAACGAAAAGGACCACACAAACTGCCACAAAGCAACGCCGCAGAACGACAACCGAACAAGCTTCACCGGAAACAACAACAACAAAACATCACAACGTAACACACCACAAGGCAACGTGCCACAACGGAACGCCACAAGACGCGCCACCACGCCAGAAAACACAACACGACGAAAACGAACACCAAACCAACCCCAACGCAACACACAAAACCGGACACAAGAACAACATTCCATAACACACCACAAGGCAATGAGCCACAACGGAACGCCACAAGACGCGCCACCACGCCACATAACACGACACGACGAAACCCAACACCAAACCAACCCCGACCCAACACACAAAAACGGACACCACGAAATACGCAACTCAATACAAGCACGCAACGACACGCAGCACAACAAAGCAACGCTAAAATGGACGGAACCCGCGGAGCCCACCAGGTACCAGCACGAAGCACGACACACCATGACGCACTACAACCCCACACCACTACGCACAACGTAAACACCACCACAAACTACAGCCAGACGCAACCATATATCACTACCACGACATGACCCAACACAGCGCAGCACGCCGCAACGCGCCACACAACACAAAGGCAACACAACGTAACATACCGCAAGACAGCACACGACAAAAAACGGCGTTACACAACAACGTCACACAACACGCAACACCACAACCCAACGGCAGCTACACAACACCACACAACATAGCGCAATGATGCACAGCACAACCAACCGCCAAAAACAACACAAAACGCGGCATGGCAGAGCCAACGCCCGGCACAACAAGACACCATCCTACGCCACAAAACAACACGACACAACACATGCTGCGACACGACGCAACGCCACAACCACACGACAACCAGACGGCCGAACGCCATCCAACGCGGCACAACATGACGACGCGGCTACGTGACACCACGCCACCAACCACAAAAAATATGCCGCAACCCACCACAACCTGACCCTACCCCCTATGTGCCGCAGCACCTCCACATGGCTGCTGCTAAGCGATGATAAAGAGCGTCATTTGTGCACTGCACTACAGCGGGCAAACAGAATCCAGGAGAC
This sequence comes from Eutreptiella sp. 'Long Island Sound 2002', assembly GCA_964036045.1. Taxonomy (NCBI): domain Eukaryota; phylum Euglenozoa; class Euglenophyceae; order Eutreptiales; family Eutreptiaceae; genus Eutreptiella; species Eutreptiella sp. 'Long Island Sound 2002'. The sequence continues at coordinate 123,367,365 of OZ038378.1, read as the reverse complement.
GCCGAAGCCAAGGGCAAGAGGTATGCCACCTAACAGTCCCGTATATGGCGCACACGCGCATGTGACAACAAGCAGCAGTATAGTATGAGGTGCACGTGCAGGCGGTACCTCCACGCCCACATACATGGCGCGCGACAAAGACCACACATGCAATACAGACACAGGACACGATGGAGCAGGAGCACCAGGACGACGACGCCCGGGGGGAACCCGCAACGCCGAGCACGCCGACATCAACAACAACCCAAGGGGGGAAACAACGCCCAGCCGACCCCGATGGTCTCGGCAGCCCCAGAAGCCGGGAACACGCACCAGGCACACCCCCCCCACGCCCCTCCCACATGGTATACAGCGAGCACCAGGAGCCAACGACCCAAGGCCACACGAACCATGACCCCGGCACTGCCAACACTACCGGGCCCCAAGGGGGGGAGATGATAGGGGAGGGAGCGACACGACGCCAACTGGAACCGGAACCAGACCAAACCCCATCACAACATACCGACTACAGCGCCAACGCCACAAACCGAACCGCAAGTACCACAACACGCCAGCGTACCCCGAGCCAGTACCGCACGGAGTATAGCCAAAACACGAACTACAGCCACATACCGCGGCGCGACACCAACGACCCGGAACAGGACCCAAACCCGTCACAGCACACTGACTACAGCAACCAAACCACGAACTAAACCACAAATGCCACGCTGTGTCGGCGTAAACTGAGCCCCGACCGCATGGAGTACAGCGCCCAAAACACGGACCACTGCAGCACGCCTCACCACGAGGCGCCACGCCACAACGACCGGGACAACGCCCCGGAGCCGGAACCGAGAACGGAGACATTGGTTACGAAGACAACGCAGCCAAGCGCGCCAGAGGACCACGCACACGAAGCACCACTGTCCGTGTTCAGTGGCGCATCCAGCACCGCGATGGAAATCCACTCCCAACTATCCGCCCTTCCCGAAGCCCATGACCCACGCCTGGAATCACTGCCCAGTGGCCTCGATGTCTCCGCAAACCACGACCCCATGGACCTAGACAACGACCCACTGCAGGACAGCATCCAACGCGTACTGCAGGTGGCGGCCGACGCGCACCAACGACCCACATGGAGCCTGTACGGGGCACTCAATGAAACGGACCAATGGATAACGGGAACAGGAGGCAACCGAGACCCAGGGGCATACATCCAGGAGCAACGAGGAGACATGCAAAACGCCCAGCAACAATCACCGGAGGGAGTGGTGGTGCAGGGACGGGAGACCAAAACTGGAGCATGGGCGAACCTCACAGGAGCCCCACGCGCACAGGAGGCCCCGGCCCTCATCCAGGAATTCGACGCCCCACCGCCAGCAACCTTCGAGGAAACAGCGGCGGTCCTCATCCTGACCCTACACAGTTGGACGCAAGGCCACACCATCGTCCTGCATGACAAAACGGGCCCCCGCTACGCACGCACCGCGACATGCCGACCGACCACCGTGTCCACGGGTGAAGCCCACCTGGCATGGACACCCGGGCGAGAAGATGACGAGTACACCCTGGTGCACGCCATCCGACACGGACACAGGGCAACCAAGAAGAAGGAGCCCACGCCCGAGCCCGCCGCGACCCCCCCACCGAGACCAGCCCCCCGACACTGGACCCTGTACCGACAGCTGGAGCATGCCTGCACCCTAGCGGAGCACAGTATCCAGCCGTACACGGAAGCTGTGTACGTGGAACGCATGCTACAAGACTGGACCAAGTACGAAACGGGAGTCCTGGAGGGACACACGGGCCCACCGGAGCCCAGGTCCCGCACAACATGGGACGACGTAGTGCCAGACGGAGACATCAGAGCACTGGCTACGACCATTCGCACCACGTTCCAAGACTGCTCCAGACCCGAGCACCCGTTTGGAGACAACAGCAACCCCGCCATCACAAACGCCATCCTGGCCTAACACAGCTGGTCCACTCAGCAAAGCATCCACCTCCACACCCCGTACGATGACCCAGTCCAGTGGCACCCTATTGGGCCACCAGCGCTGGAGTTCTACCTGCACAAAGATGCAACCACCGGAACACACAGCATCACCAGCCTTCAGCCTACAATGCCACAACCGATACCGGAGCCACACATACCCCCCAGCCCTAAGAAACCCCGAACGCGCACGCAACACAAACATGGGCCCCCCCAACAAGGGCACAGCCTACCACCCAACAAAAGGGACCAGCCCCCCAACGCCACCACAACCGTCCAACAACATCGACAAGCCCCTCACCTCGCGTCACATCCCAGACAACTACCAACTACCCCGAGGGGGGAACCACACAAGGAGCACAGCAACGACATGGCGACTACCGACAGGCACCATCGATTGGAAGAAAATCCTCCCAAGGATAACACCGATGGTAGCCATGCGCCTCCTTAAGCCACACCAAGTGCAACTAACGCAGGCCATGCACCTCTTTATAACCACCCAGGGCACGGCAGCCATGGAAGGCACAGCCCTAGGCGACGACAACCAAACGCTTCAGGCGAGGCCCACACACGCTATTCTGGATAAACGCAACAACCGGTACCGACATTACCGTCGACACCAACCCGGAGTGGACGGCTATCCACTATACCCTGGACTGCGCCAAGGACGACCCCAGACTGATTGAATGGCAGACAAGGTGGGCCGCTGAAGCTAACCGCCTCGATGATGTCACCCTCGACGACACCGTCACGCCGCAGGCAATTAAGGCTGCGGGACGTACCGCCTGAACACACCGGGACCCCACCAAGCATACCCTCTGGCACTACCCCACTACCATACACCCGGAGGCGGAAACCCAGATCAAAGAGGCGCTCTCTCTGACCCTCCCGGACACCCACAACGCCCACCAGCCGGGGATGTTGACAATATACTGGAACCTCCTAACAGACACCGGCATGGTGCCCCAGGTCGGCGAACCCCCACTGCCCCCCACCGTCACGGCACTCGCCAAGGCGGCCCAAGCCATGGCGCACAGGGAGGGTGCCCCGCAGGACTGGACACCGAGCGTCCTCATCGAGCAACGCGCCCACCACAACGCCAACAAAGCGCAGCAGGCAGGACACCGAAGACACCCGCCGTTAAACGACAAAGACGGTAACCTCCGGCCCCACTGCCCGTGGATGGTACACTTGGTACTGGAAGACCATGGGGAAAAACGGAAGGGCACGGAAGTACAAATCACACACGCCCTGGCGCACACGCACCTCAACTACACCGTCTCCACCTCAAATATGCTCGTCACCTACGGCGAAGCACGGAAGTCCACGTACAGACTGCAGGCCGACACCGAAGGCACGGCATACACGGTGTACACCTGGGCACGATACGGGGACCTACCAGCCCCCATCTGGCACCCGGACCCGTCCTGGCACCAACCCCTCCATGGGAGGCGAGTGCCCCGCCAGAGCATCAAACCCGCGGGAAGCACCGCCACCGGCACCCACGGAAACGCAGCCCCCCTGAACATCATAAACTCCGCCCTTGCAAACGCCAGGATGCCTCTCATAGACAGGAGGTGCCCCAGTGCAGATGACACACACCGCAGATTGTGGGGCACCATCAGAAGGGCCCTACACCACGACATTGACCGCGACCAAGCCACCTGGATCGACCAAGGCCCTGTCACCATCAGGGTGGGGGGGTGGTTGAACACCCTAAACCCCCAAAAACTACGCAGGGTGGCGGGGCCCTACATACTATACCCCGTACCCAACGGCATGGATGGCCCCTGCCCAGGGCTCCGGCCCGGGGACCTTCCCTTCGGGCACCCCTGCCCCCAAGCCCTGTTCAAGCCGTTGCCCTCACAACCCGCCCCACTCCAAGGTGTCTACCTAAACACGGTAACAGGCGCCAAAGGAGTGTACCTCACGACGGGAGACACCACGGGCCAAGCCATCCCTTTCGATCATATACAGCACATGGCCCTGGGGCCACGATTACCCAACACCGACAAACCACGGCACCCGTTGGCGAGACACGGCGCACGCGACCCCAGGCCCGTGGACCCAAATGCCCCAGGCCCCGACAGGGCGCTACTACACCTCACCATGAAACACAGGGCCCAACTCCCAGCCACCCTGGTGGGAGAAAAGTACTCTATCGTCGAAGGTCTAACGGACGATGTCATCACCCCAGCGACCAACACCCTGGCGGCCACCACGAACGCCTGGGACGTTGCCGTAGGCCACCCAACGGCACGTAATGACAGGGTACAGGACACAGAGGACACCCTGACGCCGGACCTTGTGAACCATCTGGTGATCCTGACCACCCCACCGGAGCAGCACGAGAGGAAAACTGAAGGTTCGAAGGTCACTGACTGGGCGGCTTTTATTGACAGGCCCCCGGATGCCCCCACGGTGACACTAACATGCCACCAACACAGATGGTGGGTGGCACGGTGGGACGCCACGGGCAGGACGGACAGAGTCCACACATTTACACCGGAAGCGAAACCGGCGACCCCACTGGCACTGGGGGACCGTTGTAAACACTCCACCCAGCACACCAACCACCCCCGGGCGCACAGGTTGGCCCTCAAATTGGCGAGGCACTGGGCAGTGGATGCCCCAGCCACGGACACCACGCTGCCCGAGACGTGGCTTACACTCACGCGCGATCTGGCAGCCTATGTACGAAAACAGGGGACAGCAGGGGCGCAACGCTGGATGTCCTGTCCCACGGACACGGAACAAACCCTCAAACTTTGCACCACCAGCCTACAAGAACACGCAAATCAACTTCGGAGTATGCACCGGCCACAGGAGGGGCAGGGACCGGAATACAGCATATTCCACCGCAACGCACGGAAGCCAGCCCCACACCGGCCCAGAACAACCCCGGCCTAAACCGAGGCCCTGTCCAGGGGGAGCGGACGCCTCGGCCCGCCGGGCCTAACGGTCCAAACCGGAGCCAAAAGCGGCCCCAGCACCACCACCACCCGATCCACAACCGAAGCCAAAGGCCCCAGCGTGCCCATTTTTCACGCCAGCGGAACGTGCCGCCATGCAACTCGAATGGCCAGACGGCGCAGAAGTACAGGGAGTATTCGGAGCCACGCTTAGAGGACAACCGAAGCAATTACTATGGTTCCGGGGCAAGATACAGGGCAGACTTGCCACACCGGGCCAACATGGCAACCTGCAGCCGAGAATCAAATGGAAAGCAGTCTCCGAGTGGGGCAAAAAAGCAGAGACCTCGAACCTCGAACTCCGGGACAACAGACAGTTCCCGGAGTGCCCGGTGCAGCTCCGCACACCCGCCAACCAGGTACCCCCGGGCACCGTTTGGACAGGTGACGTACCGCAGGCATGGCTGGAGGAGCTGGATATACCAAAGGAACAAAGGGTGGCCACAGCGATCAACCACAAACTGCGCCTGGGACAATGACTACTACCACGCCGCGCCAGGGACCCCCTAGGGGCCACCAAGGCGCGCACCCACGGAGTCACAACTGCGCTCGTCACTCTCATGCCCCTCAATGAACCAGGCGCCCTGTACGACGCGGCCAAAGCTCCGGACCTACAAGACGTACCTTTCATGGCAAAATGCGACCCGGACGCCATGGTGTGGCAGGAACAGGCCCTCAAAACCCAGGCAGCCCGCCCCAGCCTAAACCCCCCTACTCACCAGGACGGGACACCAATACCGCACCACGTGGGTCAAGGGACTGCCCATATCCCACAAAGGTGAATTCCAAGTACACGTCCACCACCACCTGGGAGTAGAAGGCCGCCTAGCGGCATATGAACTGATGGGCCCAGGGTGGCAGCTTAATGTCATCAACGTACACGTCCCCTTTGGAGACGCCACGGAGACGTTCCTCGAACACCTCATGGAGGCCTACCGACAACTTGCCATGATGGGGCCGACTGTCATCATAGGGGACTTGAATGCAGCCCCGTCAGCAGACGATTGCGGAGGGCGACAGACACCCGAGGACACAGTGGTGCAAGTGGCCATGCAACATCTGGGGGACCTCACAGCTTCTCTACGAGGCTAGCCCTCGCACAGGCCACGGCATTCTTGCTTGGCAAATTCCCGCATCGACCTCTGCTACGCAGACTCGGCACACGTCGAGGTGGCACGGACGCAGGACCAAGACCTACCATCCTAGATCACCGGACATCGACCCCTGGTGATACAAATCAAGGTACTTCAAGTACCCCCGGCCTCCAGAAGTGAAATGGACCACGAAGAGCAACCACCCATTAGGCCGCCAGATAAGCACAACACCCACAAATGGCTGGCGTATTACTGCACGGTAGAGCGCATCCTGGGCCAACAAGACGAGACGGACCACAACCTCGCCATGCGACAAGCGGCTACGACATGCAGCCTCCACGGACAACACAAAACACAGGACGATGCCACCCGGCATCAAGACCTACGGTCCCTGGTTACAGCCATATGGCGTGACAAGCGGGCACTACACACGGCAGTGCACTCACATGACCTGCAAGCCCAACATGACGCCCGGGAAATCACCGCACGGCTGGGCACCACGCGCCGGCAACTCAGGGAATGGCACTTCTGCCAGGCAAAGGGGCGGGCACAATAACGCTATTTTCAAAACCCGAAACCCTACAAATCCTTGAAACACGTGGACAAGGTCCTGGGGGAGACGGGCCACCGAGGCATCAAGGCGGTACGCCTACAGGACGGCAAAGTGACCAACGATCCCAGGGTGGTCCTGGAAGAAGTTCTCAAGAGCTTCCTGCGCCAACACAACACTGAGGATGGCGAGCTGTCAGCATACACGGAGGAACTGATATCGCACCTGCCGAGACTATACAACCGAACACAGCGACGAGACATGCACCGAACCCCGTTCACCATTCAGGAACTCGATGAAGTGTTATACAAACTACAGCCGGGAAAAACCCTGGGGTCGGACGGACTCCCGACAGAGCTCTATTGTAGGCTTCCGCTGAACCTGAAGAGACACTTGGCCGTGCGTCTGTTGGATATCGCTATCAGGAAAACGGACGTACTACCCGACTGGGCAAACCTTGTACACCCGCTGTATAAGAAAGGCGACTGGGCGAACCCCGACAACTGGAGACCCATAGTATGCGCCACCATGGAAGCGAAACTCATATGGATCCTCATCCTCAAACGGGTGGCCCCGGCAGTGTACCGGGCTATACCGCCCACAATGTGGGGAGCCATACCGGGTAGGTCGCCATTGGAGGCCATATTTATGCAGGACGCCGTTGTGGACATGGAGCTGATCAGCCTCATCATGGCGTTCCTGGATGTCAAAGGGAACTTCCCCAACACCCTGCATCGCCTCCTAAGGGCTGTCTGGGAGCACATGGGACTCCCCTTCCAGGGCTTCCTGCAAGCGTACCTCGCCACCCGCATCTACGCAGTAAAAACCGACGTGGGCACCACCCCATGGGTCCACCCCGCCAGTGGGGTCCCGCAAGGGGGTGCGGAAGGCCCATTCATCTTCCTACTCGTCACCCTCCCGCTCGCGTTTTACATCCGACTCACATACCCGGACGTGCCACCATACCCCCTACGGACCACGCTCCTGGCATTTGCGGACGACATGGCGGTGGTGACCGCCACCGCACGTCAACCTCTGTCGACCAGCCCGGACCCAACCAGGGCCACCAAAGTACTCCACTTCGTCACCAACTATCTGGAGGGCAACCAGCTGCTGGTACACAACGTCAAATCTGCCACCATAGTGCACAATGCACCGCCGCCGCCCCTCCGCCCCGGGAACCCGCCCATGAACCTGGTAAACACGGCCACCTACCTCGGGGCCCAACAAGCGGCCACCGCAGGCGGGGTCACCCTACCACCAAACCTGGTACGGCAGCTGACACGGACGCTGGTCATAGCACGCATCGTGGCACTCTCCACCCAGGCCCTGGCGTACTTCCCACAAGCCGTGCTCAACGCCGCTGTAGGGTTCCAGGCCTTGCACCTAACGCACCCCGAACACATGCTGCAAGCGGCCCTTACCACGGTGCGGCGAGCGTGGACCATCCACGGCCACCGGCCCACATCGCTACCTGCAGCGGTGTGCGCGGTGTCACCACCGTACTACGGAGACAACACCGATGACCTCGTCAACAACGCGTACACAGCTCACACCGCGGCCCAGGTGCACCGTCTCATGCACAATCATGAGCGGGAGGTACGAGAAGTCTTCACAATGACGCTGCGAGAGGCCCAGTACCATTGCAACATCTGTTGCCAATACATACTTCACCAGCGGTGCCTCCTGAACAAGGTGGGGACCCGTGTATGGAACCACCTACAACTCCTGCTACCCCACCACCAGCATGTCATCCAAACGAACCATCGGTGCAGAGAAACCGGCCCTCTGGCGGTCCTGCACACCGATGTGGGGGGAGGGCCAACAGGAAGCACCACCACTCTAGCCCTGGTGGGCACCACCCGTCACCTCGTACGGGTCACCCCAAACCAGATGCGAGCCCTCCAACGGGTGGGCACACACCACGTCCCATTCCTACAACAACCGGAGTGGCCCAACAAATCACTCCTGGAGAGTCACATGCGCAGTGCGGCCACCCAAACCGGGCACCTCCAACCGACCGATGGGGAAGTACGTGAGGCGTACAACCTGTTTTGGAACACGCACAAACGGCCACTGCCACCGGGCCCACCGGGAGGGAACCAAGCCCACCACCGGCCACCGGAGCAAGTGGAGTATGTAACCGGTGCCACGGTGCCAGCAGTACTCCTCCTACCACCCAACGGGCTCAAAGCCACATTGCGACCGGGCAGAGCACGGGGCAACTTGTGGATGCTACCGCCACCCACGGCGTGCCCCTTCTGTCCGCCACCACTGTCGCAAGACAAGCTGACGGGCATCCCCACCACTTGCTGGAGATGTGGGCCCCAAGCGCTGGCCACCTTCTGGCCTCTCCTCCAGTTACTGTCGCGCTACCACCCCATACCAACGGCCCACGCTACCCCGGAACAACACTGGTGGCTACACACGGACTTCGAAGGGGCCGCGGAGAGGGACACGGCCACAGTGGCGTGGGGCCCCAGCGCCAAGGCGGAATGGAGATTCCACCGGGGAACGTGGGACACCAAGCACCCAGCCATCACCTTCCTGATGCTGGCCAAACACCGCAGCGCCACGCCGGAGGCCATCGCCTACCCGGTTAAACACCAATGCTCCCCAGTACAGGACTGGCGGACGGTCGACTGGGCCACATTCCACCCGCAGAAAGCGTACGTGCTCCAGTATGTGTACAGCTATCTGACACAGGGCCACGAGGGGAACAACGACTATGTCCGCATGAACCCAGCGGCAACCAAGATCATCCGCCAGGGGTTTGGCGTGTATGCTACCCGGAGACTCCGACCGGACGCCAACACGCCCCGGCCCACCACGGAACGGGGAGCACACATCCATGCTTACCAACCAACGACGCCGTGCCGCCTGCCGCACCCAGACGACCACAACACCGTCATTTTCGCGGATGCCTCCGGCACCACAAGCCTCACCCCAGCGGCCGGGGGGGCAGCTATGGAGTTCAAAGCAGACACAACAGGCCGACTGCACCAACACCACCTCACAGGGGCTACCATCTTCGGGGCCTCCTCTCACGGGGAACTGAAGATACCGGCGATCGTCGTGGACGCCGTCAATGACACTCACGAGGAACCGCCTGACCACATGCACCATGTCTGGGTAGTGGTAGACGCAGCGGTGGACTTCCAGATCATCCGCAGACTGGCACGAGAGCCCCTGCACAAGGCGACTGACTCTAGCCTGGGCACCCAGGCCCTACACTTCTGGACAGCCTTGCGGCACCTCCCCAAACACGTCGTCTTACATCTCGTCAAACAAGACTCTCATCGGTATAGCCTGGGCAACGGACACATAAACTTACACGCCCACAACCAGCTTGCCGAGCATATGCCGGACGGCGAGGACCCGCCGCTACAAGACCACATGCACACGCACCTCCAACACCTGCCGCCAGTCCCGCGCCCCGGGGAACCACAAGCCTGGGTACCAGACGATGGAATCTATAACGACACGGGGCTGGCATACCATTACCCACAACCCATCCGCACCATGGCGCACATTCGAGGCAGCCAAGCTGACAACGCCCTTGTGAACGACCTTCGACATAAGATGCGCACCGCATTATACTTCTCAGCTCTTGACCCATGCCAAATACCGGTGCACCTGCAAATGCGATGGGCCCAACTCTTGCTCGAACAACTGCCCCTCCTAGACAGGGTGGCACGCTGGTATGCCCGGCAAGGTATAGACATACCCCCGGAATACACCATATGCCCATGCCATCTCCAACAGCCGGAAACGTGGGAACACTTCAAACAATGCCCATTGGCCCAAGGGGGCAACCACCTGGCCACGTTTACACCGGAGGACACCATAGCAATACACGCCGAATGGGGCCCGGCCACGCCACCAGAAAAAGAGGTTCGGCGCCTGATGCGGCAACCGGAGATCAAGGAAGCGGTACTCAGGGGAGCGGTGCCACTCCAACTCTACAGGGTCATCAGTGACCACGCCCCAGAACATAGGGCCACAGTACGTCACATGCAGCTCACCGCTGTCAAGAGGGCGGACACACAGTTACAGCGACGCGTCCAGGTATACGCACAGGAAGCACAACAAACAACCCACGACCGCTGTACGGATTATAACCTCCTCATCCACTACCAACATGCACAGCCCGGCGACTAACCACACGCATGGGCACGCGGCAACCGCCAGGCAACTGCCATCGTGCCACCCGGAGCGCGCACATTCCCTCCGGTATAGAGGCCCGATCGTCCTACAAACAATACCTCTCCTCAGGATGCCTGAAGGTGAAGCTCCACATCCGCGGCCAGGAAACCCGTGCGGAATCTGCTGGGAGGTGAATGACGAAAACGGCAACCAGCTCCGTGGGCATGACCTCGGCTGCGGCGGCACCAAGCAGCTGCACTGGTTCTGCAGCCCGTGCATCGCGAACTTGTGGTCGTGCCCACTTTGCCGGCGACCGCATCCCCTCTGCACAGCTCAGCCGCCGCGCGAAACGCACGCCGAAGACCTCATACTCCACACACTGCGCACTCTGATCCAGCAAAGCGTCCTGCACAATGGCGCGGGGGGGGGGCAGCCCCAGCGTTGAGTGGTTGGACGTCTTCACTGATGAGAACCAAGCGACACCACCCCCCCGCCCCCCCTGGCGGGCACCAACCGGGGCGCTGCCAGACCCGGGGGCGGACCCCACAATTTACGTCCCCGACAGCGAACATTACGACGACGCCCCACGGGGCAGTCTACCCCCCATTGGCAATCTGCCTGACAGTTGGGGCCCGGTCACCCCCATGAACCACAACAACTACCGCACCACCGTCTTCACCCTCACCACCCGCCTACCGTTCGCCTTCGGCTGGCTGGTGGGGGACGCGGAATGGGCGATGGGCATCGTCCGCGGCGCCCATGGCGGCGAGTGGGGGGAATTCTTCCAGGGCGGCAGGTCCATGACCCCGGGCGCGTCTGAGAGGCTGATGGCGGCCTACCTCACGTGGAGGGGCATTCCCCTCCCGCGCAGCCTCCAGCAACTGGCAAAGCGTGCCAAGCAGCCGCGCGTCCCGCCGCCGCAGCCGGGCACGTACGGCAATGCAGCAGTGGCCAGGATGATGGCCGGAGGTACCCGGCTTGACGGCTCATCCTCCTCCTCCCGGAGAACCGCAACCATCACCGGCCCCCCGCCCCGATCCAGCGCCACGACAGCGGCTAGGGCCACGAATGTACGCGCCCGAGCACCATCGACCGCAACGTCTTCCGGGAGGGGAGCCGTACCCAGCCCCACGAATACGGGGGCGGTGGGCACCCAGCCCCAACAGCCCCCTGGCACCGCACACCCGCACGGGGAGCCGATCTCGAGTCCTAAGGAAGCCCGACACCTCAAACACCGTTCGTCGCGTCCGCACACGGTCACCAGCCAGCAGCCAGCCAGGCTACAGCAACACAGGCCAACCCGGAGCCCCGCCCGCGCCATGGCACACCTAACTGGCCGGCAGTGGGCCCAGCATACGCGCCGCCCGAAGACCCCCGAACGCAGGCACATGCCGCTACCCCGACCAACACCGCCACCACCCGGCCCTCCGACACTGTGCGCGCCCACGACCCCACCGAGGGCCTAGACCCCCAGGCTCCGGCAACGTCCAGCACGGGGGACCTGCTGGCCACAAAACACGCCGCACCGGCGCCCAAGCAACACCGCGCCCGACCAACCGGGCCGATGGCACAGCCCGCAGAACCGTCATCACCTGGTTGTCCGCCCCCCGGGCCGGGACCCCAGCCCGGACCCAGCACGCACCACTGTCCCGGCGGGCGCCTCGCAGCCCGCGCGCCCAGGAAGCCGACCAGGGCCGCCGCCCGTGTCGGAAGGCCACGCCCAAGAGGCGGCGCAACTGGCGAACAACGAGGCCGCGACGTCTGCACTGCCCACCCAACCGCAACGCGCGGGGCCCTCGGTGGGCGCGGAGGAAATTGGGGGACCCCCACAACGGACAGCAACGCCAACACCGGTGGGGGAACCTGGCGGGGGAGCGGAGCCGCCAGCAATACAGCATGTCGACCCACTGTATGCGGATCCCACGGCTCTCGACGTCCACAACGAGCATACAGGGCAAAACTGCAAAATCCCAACACGGAATCCACAAAGTCCCCAGATCGTTAAATCCTTTGTCACATCATAATACCCTGAATTACAATGCATTAATTCTCAACGTTAATCTACAACAAAACAGCACTTTTCATGCACTGAAAATCCTTCACTTCTGCACGCGCGCGACACATCCTAAGCTGTAGGACTCGCGATCTCAGCCTGGGCATGCGTGCCCATTACATCCCCGTCCCAAGACACTGCCAAGTGTCTGAAAAACTGATATATACCCCTACATGGGCAAGCATGCCCACAGAAAAACAGAGCATATATAACACCTCACAGAAACATCTGCTGACGGGAGGACATACCCGGATTACTCCATCCCATTTCTGAACTACCTCAGGGCCCTACCCACAGGTTACCTCCGGTTACTCCCTGGGGCGGATAGGCACCCTTGGTTGCACACGGGGATGCATTACAACATGAGACTGTGCAGAATAATGGAAACCTGAAATCTGTCCTACCCCAGGGCCTGAAATCCTGTACTGCGGCCCCTCTATCCTTTTTCGGGTAAAAAAACTGACACATATCTGAGTGGGGGGTGCTGCCCTTTAAAAAACCCAAGCTGACTCTCGGGAAAAAATTTCTGAGAAAGCTTGAAAACTCTAATCAGAAAATTCTGACTAAAACTTCTTAGCCTAAAACTCAGGGGGCGGTTTCTCCAAAGACTGATATTCAAAACAGAAATCACATCCATTTATTGCCCATGCCATCTGTTTTTCTGCACCAAAAATCTTCCTGCTCAGAAGTTTATTTAACATCAAAAAATTGCAACTCAGAATTCAAAAATCCAAACAGGCACCAATGCAGCAAAAGCAAAGCAGAAAACAGTGAAACATGTCACTGTGTGACCTCAAAGGGTGTGGAGAAACCCTTAAGCTAATGTACAAACTGCTGCAGGCCTTCAACCTGGCACGTAACGTGCCTGAATTCTGAGATGCCACTTCTGAGTTCTTTTTAACGCCCGCTCACCATGCTCCACATCTGTGAAGCGCCGACGATGGTAGGGGAGGGGTTGGTGCAGAACTGGAACACAAAAAGACAGACCTGGCACTGTTTGGGCATCTCATCTGAAAGTTTCCATACTCGACCACTGTTGTTGACCCCACTTGGATTATCCACCTGTAACACAAACACAAGAAGGAAATGTGGATCAGTATATACAAGGTCAGGGCAAAAGAAATATCTGTTATCCAATTCACCCCCACGCTCCCCTTCCACAGTGGTGGAGGACACAGGAGCTGAGGACGACCAAATTCTACTCAACATTCACCCACAGTGGCAGGCCCAATGATCATAGAAAAAAAGATGGGCAATGCCTGGCCATGGCATCCAGCCCGCGGCCTGCCAACCTGAACCTCAGTGGAGGGGTCAACCTTGGTCTAGCTGGGTGTACAATCCACCAGACCCAAGGGACCTACAGGGTACAAACCAACACAGGTCACCCACAAACCTGCTTACCCACGCACTCAAGGAGTCATCGCGATTACCTACCTTGTGGTGGGGGGGTTTTTCACTGCACCTTAACAAAATATGCCAGCTCCATGCTGCACAAGCAAACAACAAACGCCATGCAGTGTCAGGAGGACCCAGGCTCGCAAGCCCTGATGGCGTCCCCCTCTCAAAACTGGAGGCACACTTGTCAGTGCACCCCATGCGCACAGAACATACAAAGTTCTGTCCAAGGAAAAACAGAAGCGGTACTGTGCCCCATGCTTAAAAATGGAGGCAGGGCAGCCACGCGCCAGCCCAGAGCCTCCAAACAGGCGTTAACCCGGGTCACACTGTGACTCAACACCAAAACAGCCAAAGTGGAACCAAAACAGAAGTCAGAGAAAAAATATTCCTCTTGTCAGCAAAACCAATCCTACTATGAGCAGACACTATCGTGAGCCAGAAAGGCTCAAACCAGCCCAGTGTAAAACTTGACTTTTAGCTTCAAAATCTGAAAACCAAAACAAGGCTGCATATCCGTGCAAGCCTGCAAGCACAAAGGCAGTGCTTTTTCAGCGCCACAGGCGCTTGGTGTCAAACCCATTTTTCTCATCTCACTCTTTTGAGTGAGATTTAGACCAAAAACTGGCGAACCTCGAAATGCTCCACTGCAGTGAACCCTTGAACAAGCATGCGCGAACACACATTGACACACACAATTAACCTGTATGAAGCAACATCCTCAACGAACTTTTCGCTCGGCTCCCCTCCGGCGTCAACAGCATGTTGAACATCGCGACCTCGTGACAGCGTTGACGAAGGGCCTGCGCACGTCGCTGGGAACTGGGAGCCGCGGCGAACCTCCTGCATAGCTCATTGCAGCGGCGCTTGCGCCGGCACTGTTCAGCAGCATCACCAAGCTCATCAGCGCTGCCTTTGGCCTAGTTCGCCCAAGCCTTGCAAAAAAATTTCCCCAAAGCGTTCGCGTTGCCATCCGCTGTCCCAACTTGACCGAGGTATTGACAACAAAACTGTAGCCTTGACGAAGGAATTTCCAGATTTCCTACTTGTTGGCGCCTGCTGCCGAATGAACGCTCCCAACGGCGTCTGGCTACAGCCTGTTGCACTCAGGCTGTCAGTGATGGCGCCTGCTTCCGGACCCAGGTTGCTCTGTTGCCTCTGGCCGGACGAACTTCACCAAAACTTAGGCGTTGATTTTGCGATGCAGTTTTGATCTTTTTCTCCGTGACGCTGGTAACGATCTCGTATGCGGATCCCACGGCTCTCGACGTCCACAACGAGCATACAGGGCAAAACTGCAAAATCCCAACACGGAATCCACAAAGTCCCCAGATCGTTAAATCCTTTGTCACATAATAATACCCTGAATTACAATGCATTAATTCTCAACGTTAATCTACAACAAAACAGCACTTTTCATGCACTGAAAATCCTTCACTTCTGCACGCGCGCGACACATCCTAAGCTGTAGGACTCGCGATCTCAGCCTGGGCATGCGTGCCCATTACACCCACCGAACATGGCGGCACACAGAAGGGGCGAGGCATGGACTGCTGGCGAACCTGACACGGAACCTGAACGACCAATGCTGGACACCGAGTCTGAGGGGGGCCTCCGCCCACCATCAGCCCCGGGATTTGCGCTGGCGCCGCCCCCCTGGCAACCCGAGCGCATCATGCCGACGCAAGCGGGCCGGGAGAGGCGCCGCCACGTAACCGACCGGAAACCCGCGCAACGTCAGAGACCCAGGAAGCCACACCCGACACCCTCCAGCGCGCGGCCGGCAGGAAAACGTCGCCCAGCGGACACAACCGCGACGACAACTCTTTCGATGCCTTCATGGAGTCCTGCATGGGTGATCTGCACACGGTCCCAACACCGGCGGCGCCACGCGTCCACCCGGAGCCACGACACGACCATGCGGAGGACACACCTCTCACAATACCAGGCCAGGCACACCTCCAGCGCGATTACACCGCCCTGGGGCGCACCAGGCAGGTTACGGCTGCGGGTGAAGGGCAGGCGGCCGCGAGCGGAGCAGCGAACCAGACCACGGACGACGCAGCGCCCCAGGAAGTGGCGCGCGCGTGGAAGCGGGCACGAACACCGCTAGCGAGCCTACCCGCCCACTGCCGGGGACCGCCCTGCCCTGGGGGCGGGGACACCTGGACTACGCACGCTTGGCGGGCGACGCCAGCCGCCCCAGCGACCAAGCGGAAGAAGCGGCAGCCTGAGACCTGGGCCTATGGATCCCCAGGCTTGCCGCAGGGCAGCATCTCGCCCTGGCAGTCCGGCTCCGATGCCTGCTTACTTCGCGGTCCCGCCAGCTCGCCGAGGGCACCCGCACCATGGCAGACATCACCTTTGGCCATCTGACGGGGCTCACGCCCCCCGCCACCCTGGACCACCCCGGCCAATGGCACTATGTGGCCACCCGGCTCATGGCGCATATGGGGGCCTACAACCTGGATGAAATGAATGGACTCCATTGGCAGTGGCACCAGGGCGCCGCCCTGTGCATCCATGCGATCATGCAGGAGCACAACATCTTGGACATCCCTGGGTCCCTGGGCTACCGAGGACACACCTCAGGCCACCGGCGGCCTCAGTCCCAAGACATCCCGGGGCCTCCCAGCCAGGCAGCGCGCCGTAACTCCCCAGAAAGCCCACGGGGGCCACCACCCGGAATGGGTTCCCCCTCTGGCACATACAGAAGCCCCCTACGACCGTTCGCCTCGCGGAGGGGCCCGGGCAGTCCTCACACCTCAGGGATGCAAGGCGGCACGCCTGAACAACGCCAGGAGACAAGGAACCCTGGCCCATCCCGTCGCCGCATTCGCACGCAGCCTCCCGCGGCACGGCGGGTTGTCTTTCATGAGGGTATGGACAGGGACCACGGGGGCCCCTGCGACCCCCACGCCCAACGGACATCATCTACCACCGATCCCCGTCGCCGGTCCAAGAGGCCCCGCACTGAACGGGCACACATGCCCACCGTTCTCATGCCAGTCGAGCGCGAGCGACAGGCAGCGCTTCACGCGGGCCTCCGCCGGCCGGCAGACGGAGCGTCCAGCTCATCCGCCGCCTCCCTCTCAGGGTCAGTGGCCGACCTGCAGTCAGGGGGTCCACACGCCCCGGACACGCGGCCAAGGGAGCCTGCGGCCGACCCAAGGCCTGCGCAAGGGATTGGGGGACGCTGCAGCCCCCCCCACAGCCCCCAAACCGCCAAGGCACGGACGGCACATCGCAACAACGGGGGGAAGACGCGAGCGGCCCAAGGGCGGACGCAGAAACGACAGAGACTTCCGGCCCTCAGGAGTCCGCTGACCCACTGCACGCTGCCACGACCTGCTCGGTGCCCCAGCGAAGGGAGCCCTCCACAGAGTAAGCGCCTGGGGGACACCCTGGCATCATCTCACGGCACCCCTCCCCGACTAGCGCCACGCAGGACCAGGACGGGTTGACCATGCCCCCCCCCACCCCCCCGGCCACCGCAGCAAAGGGGCACGGGTCACTTTAGCGACGAGGAACTGAGAGCGCTCTACGGCATCCACGCTACCACACCCTCGAGCGAGCTGGTGGCAGCCCTCCGGGAACACCTCCGTGACGTCAACCCGAACAGGCTCTTCGCCGTGGTCCCCCTGCCACAGGCCGTAACAACCGAAATCTTTGTGCGGCAGCTCCAGGCGCCCTTCATCCCCGCGGAACAGGTCTCAGACAACCTTGTCAAAGCGTGGATCTGATGGTGCAACACCCACCAACCAGCCCAGGGGGGCGTGTGGGCCCTACACCTGGGCTGGGTACACACGGTCATAGCACCGCCGACGGACCCCAGGCCCGCATCCAGCACGGAGGGCCGGGAGCGGGCCGCCCTGCCGCCGAGGCCCGAAACCCTCTGCATCCCACCGCACGAAGGCCTGGCGGCATGGGAAAGCGGGACCGCTCGCAACATGGGGCGTAACCTCACGAGCCTGGCGGCGCGGTACCCGGAGAAGGCGCGCGCAGCGCCCCTGCCGCGCGAACGTGACCCCAGCACCATCGCCATGGTCGTGTTGGAAATTTGTCACTACTACCAAGTGCAGATCATTCCGCACCCGCAGGAGAGCCACTGAAGCTTGGAGGCCGTCGACTCCATGCTCCCGGCGACCACGGCCCTGCAGGACAGCCCCATCCCCCTGCTCAAGGACCAGCCCCCGGACCCCCTGACGGCCATCGTGTCGGGGACGGCCGGCACCTGGGACCCAGGCCATGCCTCATACTGCCTCCGGCGGTGGGCGCGACGCCGCTGGCCACACACCAGGGCGTGGTCAGCGACATGGAGGTTCTACCTTGACGGCCGGCAGGAGCTGGAAGCCATCCCCCAGCGCAAACGGACGGCAGAGACCCCCACTGCGCCCAACCTGTGCCCAGTCTTCGCGATCCACCAGATCCGGGAGCTGGCGCTGGGCGAGCAACTGCAGCCCACCATCCGCACTGAGACGAAGGCCCAGGCGGCTCAGGCGGCCCTTGTGCAAGACATCTTCAGTGCCCTCCGCAGCCCCCTTGTGCGACACGTGGGAAACCCCCCAGGGCCCTGAGCTGAAGCCGGCAACCGGACCTGCAGCGACGACGCACCGACACGCTCGCGCAACGCGAATCCCGCGCTGGCCATACGCAAGGGAGGAGACGACACGGCGGCCGCGGGATCACCTCCTCCAGCCGGAGGACCCGGCGATGGATGTCACACCAACGGCTTCCCAATCGGCCGTCAACCGCGACAACCCCGGGCGAGCAAACCTTGCCCAAGAGGACCCCCTCGTACAACCCGACAAAGCGCGTCCGCGCAACACACTCCAACAACGCCTGTCAGTCGGGCACACCAGCGGGAAAGACGTCCACCTGCCCGGCACGTGCAACGGATACCCAAAGAATAGAGGCTAGCCTTAGCAGCCCATGGTGTCGAACACGAACGAAACCTAAACGACTTCCTCCCACATCCCCCGGGCGGGGGCCACGCTTCCCAGACCCCCGTAACCCGCCTGCGACAGAGAAAGGGGCGGCGCCAAGCTCCGACCTGTCCTTCCACCTGACGCTCCTCTCCCGCGAACCGCCCCCGCAAGGGGCCGGGCCAGGGGGCCAGCCAAACACGCGGGACCCAGGGCTGGGCCGATGACGACAGGAATGTTATCGAACAATCGTCCAGAATGTTACCTTCGAAGGCGAGAATCAAGGGATACGTGCACCGCGGGGACCGGCGCGCACCTCCTGCGGGAAAGTTGAACGCCTTGGACGCTGGGGGGGATTTGGCACATATAACCTGCGGCAATGGTACGAGGGACACACCCCCGCAGAAAGCCAACAGCGTCAAGAAGCGAGAGGGGGGCTTCAACACGGCCGAGTATTCCTTTCCTCCGAAACACCAGCCGGGGCACGCAAGGGGCCACAGGCTCGCCACACGGAACCCGCGAACCCGCCGGCTTTGCCAGCGGGCACGAATGTGTTACGCCGAACCCAGCCCGCCACGCCAGACGAAGCGTGCCGACTCCAAAGCAGGGGCCGAGCCGCCCTAACCATCCTCACCACCAAACTAAGCACTGCGACACAGACACACAAGCCACATAACCCGCGAAACACTGCACGATACGTGGCACGGCAGGCAGGCAGACACGAGCACGAGCACCGCACCACCGAGCCGGAACAGCACCCAGGGGCTCCCATGGGGATTACAGGGACGCACCAAGGGGGACCGATCGGGCCTTGCCACCGACGGGGGTGTACATATGAATGACACAGGCGAAGCTGAAAGCACGGCCAAAGGGCACTGTGAAGTACCGCATGATGAGTTGTGCATGTTACGCTGCCGGGGCGGGACAGGGATTGTGGCACCGAATTTACAAACGTTTTGCAACGGTCAAACCACCTATCATTACTTTTCTCCCCCACGGTGGGGGGACGGCGCACAGTCAAAACGTACCATGCCGGCCCCACGCAACTGGCAATCAACACCAAAACAAGCAGGGCACCTACGCAGGCAAGATTGGAGTGCAAGCGCCCGCTGCAGCGCCAAGGAACCAACGCCGAACAAGCCGACCATGGGGCGGCTGACACGACCGCACACCAACAAAACCACTGCAGCGGCCACGACGTGACCATAAACAGACGGCACGCAAGGAGGCCGACACCAAACTGGCCGGGCATGCATGGGTCGAAAGGGGACTGGCGTCCGACGAGTTAGCGACACCATGATGCGCCACGCCCGCCGACCACCATACCCACGAACACAACAGAACACCACAACTCTACCATTACGAACACGACCAACCAACATTAACAACCTAAACTACACCACACCTGGACAAACCAGGACACAACTAACCAGCACCGACACGGAAGTTCGGCGATGGAACCACCGGCAGCAGCGCGACGGAACCCACGCAAACGAAAACGACAATGAGGCGGCTCAGACAACAGCGCACCAACCACACCGCAGCTGCAGCCGCGACTTGACCGTAAACAGACCACACGCAAGCCGGCCAACACCTAACCAGCCAGGCGTGCACGGGTCGAAACGGGAACGGCGTCCAACGGGTTGGCGACACTGTGGTGCGCCACGCCCGCCGACAACCATACCCACGAACGAAACAGAATGCCGTGACTCTACCATCACGCAACCGACCGTCGTTTGCAAACTACGCCGAACGATGAAACGACCGACCGACCGACCGCAACGACCTACTTCGAACCCCCGGCCCCCCGGGACAGCACAACCTCGACCGAGTCAGGAGGCGTGAGTGTGCGCCACGGCATGCAAGTCCTCTAGCACGTGCTTCTTCAAGTCGCCTCACGCCTACTGAAAACCAACCCAGTTGGGGGTGCCTGCAGGACAGGGCCTTTGGCCTGGCTCCGGCCCCCTTGGCCCCAGAATCCGGAGATTGATGAGGATGTGCGATGGGACCCTCCCCCTCGTATAATCCGCCCGAAGGAGAGGAGTGTGAGACTTCGGTCGGACATGGCTTACCTCTCTGGGCAGAACCCGCTGTAGGGTGCTGCTCGCGGCGACCGCGCCCTTCCCCCTTGTGGGGGAGCCGCTTTGTGGGGGCACGTGCAGTAGGGCTGTTGGTGGGTGAGCAAAAGCCCCTTGGTAAGACCCCCCAGCGGGGCAACCCCAGTCCCGAGTCGACCTACCTACCTACCTTTACCCCTTTATAATACTTCGTTTCTTGCGAAACAGGCTTTCTTCTTATCACAGAATGGCAAGCCCTGCCAAAAAGACAGGTGAGGAACTGGTGGATACCGACCATGACGCTGAAGAATCGGAATGAAAGACTGGAACGCCAAAGAAGGGGCGGAAGAAGAAGGAAACACCAGATCCTGGCCTGACAATGGGTACAGACATCGAGGACCAGCTGCAGCCAGATGGGAAGCAGGTGGGGATTGAGCTGGACAAGGTGAAAATCGACCAGGAGAAGACAAAAGGACATATCAGATGGAGGAATGCAAAGTTACTGCAGAAGCGTATTGAGTCACTTGAAGCAGCACCACCAACAGGCGCCATACACGTCCTTCTCTGGGAAGACAACAGTATGTTTCCAACCGGCTGTTCGTTCTTCTCGTTGCGCGGGCCCTCGCGCATGGACCTGTCTTTCATTCACAGATGGCGATTATTGGTGTGTATCTCGACAGCACAGCGTTGAAGCAATTTGGAAGATTCGGGAGAAGCGACGGGCAGCATGTCTGGACTTGTACAAGTGGCATACCACATGAACGGCCAATATTTTGAAGCCTGATACACCGTGGGCCTTCCATGCGAAACTGACGGGACAGACACAAGAAAGCGCAGAAGATGTTGAGCCGATACCACTGTATGAGGCGGCAGATACCCTCCTTCGCTGTGTTGAAGATCAGCGGCGGCGGAACCTACCTCACACATACAACAATCTCACAATCGCCGTTGTGTATGCTGTGCAGATGAGTGCCCTTGTTGCAACCGCTGAACTGAAGCAACCGGATCAATTCGTATGTTCATTTAACGTTGTTTCAACTCTGCTCGTTGCGCGAGGCGTTGCGCATCAACATGTCACTTTCAGTAGAATACGTATAAATTGTGGAAGAATTTCATGACCCTTGCCTATTTTGCTGGTCCGGATGCTGTGAAAGGTCTGCAAAAGTGCCATGACAAAGGGAAGACAGTCTCGACGAATGCACAAAAGACACCGGAGGGTGTCTTCTTGCCGGAGTTCTACAAGAAAGTGGCAGCCGATATGCAGGAAGAAAAAACAAGCCTCAAGTGGTTGCAGAAATAGTTCGACAACATCATCCTTGCACAGTGGGTCTCAATGCATCTGGACCGGCGGGGCAACGGCCAGTACGTCCGACCTCGTCGATAAGGCCTAGGTTATCTTTCTACACGGCTGCACGACACCTTCTCCTTTTCTGTTCTGTAGCCAAGGACATGCGCAGCCGCAAAGAGGTTGCTGCACTAGGAAAGCAAGCCCTGAAGGTGACTCTTGGCACATGGGGCTATTGGCGGGAACCTGAAGGCAAAAGTCGCGGTCCAGGGCCGGCGTGAAATCCATGTTGCGCGCACCACTGTGGCAGGTGGCAGAGAAAGGCAAACCCGTTCCCGCGAAAATCCTAAATGTCCAAAGACTCCTGGGAACAGAGGTTACCAAGAGCCGTGTGGTCCCCGCAGCTGCTGGCGTTACTGGCGACATCAAGACAGTGGAACAGCAGGATCCATTGCTGGTAAGTCAAACTATCACAATTAAGGCCACCCGAATTGCAGCTCTGGTGCACGAACCCCCGAGGCAGTTCTTGGAGATTGACAAGAACCTGATTGTCATCAACGGCGACATCTTTGAACATCTTGATCCTGACACGATGTGCCCGGCCTGGCTGTATGAAGAAACGGCGCGTGCTGATACACTCATCTGCGGATCTCAATCTGTTGTTGACAACATTTACGACGTTCTGGACACGAAGACAGAGGGGCGACTCAACGATGATTCCAACGTGTCGCGCATTGGTAACATGTTGCCCATTTCCATCTTCAGTTAGCCAACCAAACCCAAGGCAGCTGGGTATCCTACGTTTTTTGACGTTCCCTGGTTGCTGATTTTGTCACCGGACAGCTGGAGCAGAAAGGTATAATTTCGTTGTTAAGTCCTCTCTTTGCGCGAGGCCTCGCGCAATAACTTCTTTCTCTTTGCAGTTTCCGAATTATCTGACATTTGGACCTACTCAAGTACAGGAGGTGGTAGACACTGAATTTGGCGGCCCCCTGCTGATAGCGCATGTTATGTGGTATTTTGATACTCACCTCCATCACCTGAAGGAGACTAAGGGCTTCAAGGCTGCTTTTGCTTTCATTGATCATCAACCAGACCTGGTGTGCAAGATTGCTGCCATCGAGCCAGATTCTCGCATGTACCTTCTTGGTGTGTCCACCGACAGCCTCTCTGATTGGGTCAACAGAGTGCAGAATCAGCTGAACCACGTCTGGACACAGGGGTTGAAGCTGGACGAGTCTGGTGATTGGGACCAGCAGGCCAACCAGACAAACCGTGGTATTCTTCTTTGGGTTCGGGATGAAAAGTTGGGTTCTGATGCGTGCGAGCTGAAGGAGGAAGAGATTGTTCCGAAGGGTCAAGCTGCAGAAGCACAGGCCCCGGCAGCAAAGCAGAAGGCAACTCGTGAGGAACTTGCCCCCAAGGAGAAGAAGACTGCTTCCAAGCCCCAGGCAGCGAAATTGGGTACCGGTGAACATACCGACGAGAGCGATGGAGATGAGGAGGAGGAGAGCGAAGAAGCAGAGGAGCAGGAACCGCAGGTCTCCCTAGGCAAGACAGCGAAGAAAGTGGCACTGAGACCGGTGTCCGAGGGGAGGTGGGCCAGACTTCCATTCAAGCAGCCAGCTCGTCAGTCCAAACCAACAGACCAGCCCGCAAAGCCACCGCCAATGGGTAAGACGTCCGTTGCTAAGTCTATGGGTGCTAAGCTGCAAGCTGCTGCCAAGAAAAAGTAATTTTACTTCGTTTGTTGTGATATATTATGCGTGAGGGCTCGCGCTATGCATTCCTCTTCGACGACCTCTTTGCTGTCACTTTGTGCGGCACATTTTTTTCAGCAATGCATTTTATTGTGCTGTTGTGCTGATGTTTGCGCGAGGCCTCCCGCCACGAAGGGTTTGAAAAAATGCTTCTTGTGGTGCTGCGTGCAACAGGGATTTCAAAAACTAGTTTTCGAAAGGCTTGCTACCCAATGGGTATTTTCATATGAAAGCATAAGTGGTAGAAGAAAGAAAAAGTCATGGTTTTCCAAAAAAGCAGTGTATGTTTAGGGAGATAAATTTTTTTCCGGGGCTGTCCGTTTTCTTAAAAACAAATGAAAACGTTCCAAGTAATCAATTTGTCGCTTGATGTTATGTGTCTTTGTTTTAGGGTCCTCCAAACAACTATTTTTTCTGAGTGGTGCAGACAGGCACTTTTGGGCAGATTTTGACCCTGCAACTTGTGCTGCCTAAGCATGTGTGTGTTATGTTCAGGGAAGGTAGTTTGCAACTTTCTTGAGCTGTGGCAGTATGGGTCACCTAATGTTGAGGGCGTTTTCAAGAGGTGTGCTTGGGGGCTCTTCAGGGGGATCATAGTCTAAAAGTAGCGCGCAGTGCAAAGGTTTGCCCGACATCGCCACTGCTTGTAGACGCGAACAATGCAAGGACAAATACAAAAACGAGACGTGCAGAAGCACTTCCGTTCCTCAGAACTTCCAATTTTACCCAAATGCCCCTATCACCACGATTCTTTCATCAACAGCATCAAGGCTTACTCCAAGAACGAACAAGGAAGAATGGTTCATAGTACAAAAGGGAAAAAGAAGGAAGTCGTCCCAGCTTTCAGGGAGAACTCACCGCTAAACGTTGCCTTCCAGCGAGCTGCATCAACCGCCTAAAGAAGTACCAGGTTCTGGTCGCTGGATCGTTTGTAAGGACTGTTCTTTAACCTTTTTGCTACTTTGGTCAATCGATAACCGATTCATGTCTAAAAGGCTTCACGTGCCCGTATGGCTTAAACTTTGCAGAGAAGAAGGCAAGGATCAAGCCAACAGACACAAACATGAAAGACGTTATTCTGATCCGAAAATTGTTACACACCAGACCTTCTTGCCAAATGTGTTCTCAAAGAATCCTTGCATCCCTCTATCCAATGTCTTTGACCACACTGCTAATTCTAGCGATTTTTGCCTCTCCCCTTCCAACTGCAAGCGGCTACTTCTTCCCTGTGTAGTCACAGCTGAAAGCAAGGAAGCAATAAGCGAACAGAAAGAATCATATGCAGAGAAGATGCTGAACATAAGTGAGCATGGTGCACCAGTGGTTAAGCACTCAAGCCCAGTCACCTCAAGGAAGACCTGTGAACACAATGATCCCTTTGGTGTTGCTGATGCCCTGCGATTGCCTGAATCAGTTTTGGACAACCAGGTCTCTGTCCACACAATCCTAAACAAAATGGTAAGAGATTAACAAAAAGGGGATTTTAGTTTTTTGGTTAATGTATCCCCATCATAGACAAATCAAACTCTGCAATATATATTTGACATTCAACGGCTCACAAAGCGTCTCAAAAGGTGTGAACCAATGTTTAACATACGCACAAACTAAAAAAGACAGATCAAACACACAATACGTTGTAGATGCTCGAAACCCTGCTGAATCTACTTTTTTCATAGCCTACCTGCGTTTACTCTCGGCTCCAGTTTGGTATGCCTCAGGCAAGTACAGAAGGCCAACAACATCTTCATATTTCACTGTACAATAGTCTACCTTTTTCGAACACATGCGCACTCCCCCAGGCAGGTGTATAAGCTGCCACAAAAGGAAGGCATGCACGGACAGAGGGACGATTCCCATATAGCGCGCCAACAGTGGGGCACCTTTGATCGCAATCCAAAGATCGCGCCACCACCCCTGAGAACACATGCTTTGTTAGGTCATGTCCCGGTGTTGCCATGTACTGCCAGAGCACAAAAGGCCTGGACAGCTATCACCGCCACCGGTACCCATGGTGGCCTCACCGCCACGTGTATTTTGTGACATTCATTCTACAGCTTTCTTCGAAATGTCAAGGTGAGGTATGCTACATGCCCAATCAGAAGCCACCAGATTCTTCTCGGAATATGTGGCGGAGGCGGTCGTGCTACAGGACACTGCCTGCAGGTCTTTCCTATTGTGGCACCCGGGAGCACCTGTACTGGCGACCATATTTCATTTGCAAGGAAGAAACATCAGGGTGGCACTTACAGGCGCAATTTGCGGTGTAGAACCTGTCCAGGGAAGCGTAATCTCACTGGCTGCCTTTCTGCCAGTGGTGCATGGCTATTCTTGCAAAGGAGCAGACCAGGTTGCAGGCTGGTTGCAGCGCCTTGGGGTTGCAAGCACGCTCATTTTTGCAGTCCAGCAACATGAAAGTGGAGGAGGCGCCCAACACGCGTCATATGCCTAAAGTGGTTGCGATGATACCGCGTGCCGCTGTGTTACAACTGGAAAGGGAAGTCTGAGATAATACAGCATTGCACATGAAGCGGCGTTTGGATGAGAACCAATATGAAGCGCCCAGGCGGCGAACGAAATTGAAACTGGAAGCTCGCAGCGATCTCTAGGACAAGAAAATGCACTTCAACAATATCGGGAATGGCAATACCTTGCTTGTCTTGTGACACCCCTTAGAGGGTGGGAAACAACTTGTTCTCTCCCTAACAGTGGTGCAGCCATGTTGGTAGGGTCAGGTGAAACCTAACCAACACGCAAAGCTCTGCTTATCACTGACAACTTACCTGCTATGTGTACTCTCAATAGACACGGAATGTAACCATGGTCATAAGGTACAAAGTGTTATTGGTACAAATGGCCCTTCTGGTACGCTTGAGGGTTTGCCTTCGTATCATCACTGAGTTTTGGGGGGTTTCAGGTGCATTTTGGAGGAGTCAAACATATGCCTGGGGGACCTTCACTGTGTTTTGTTTTTGTCTTTATAGTACAGATCTCAGAATCTCTTCTTACTTTGTGGCATTTCATAGGGATTGTGGGCCCAGTGTTGGCATTGTCTAGCGTGGGCGCATCCATACAAGTCCACCGCCTCTCTCTGTATTTCTTGGACTGATTGGGGTCACGTTTCATCTCGATGATTTCTAGGGAAGACCTCATGCATGGAGGTAGGACAGGTTGCGGCAGTTCAGGCAAAATCATGTCTGGGAACATGTTGTATTGGTTTTGGCATTGCCCATTGTATTTGGAATGTTGTTGATAGGTAGTTGCGACAGGGAGTACATGGCCATTGGGCTCTGGGATCTCCCACTGGTATGGGTCCAAGCGTCTGACGTTTGATGGGGAACGGGGTGTTGGGTGGGGCATCAAATGCGCGTGGCGATCTGCATACATACAGGGTGTATATAGGGATTGAAAGGGACCTGCTGTGGCAACAACGTGTGGAATAGGTGGAAGTCGATACAGGGTAGCGGCTAGTTCACACAACAAGGTTGGTGACGAGTGGGTGCCCTCCCTGGACTGGGGGCAGTACAAGCTTGGTGACAGGGGCGGCCGTCTTCCTCAATCTGTCCCTGAGCGAAGTCCGCATGCCTGTGTCCCCGCCTCATTGATTGCACTCTAGACACATGACAAGCAGTATTTTACCCCTTGTGCATTTTGTTTGCACCTGCCCCTCTGTTCTGAGTCCAGGGGATGGCATAGCCTTCAAAATGGATGCAAATACCGCCTCAACTGCCTAGCTGTAATCATTACATCAGAGAGAGAACAGGGAGGGCAGGGGTGCAACCGAGACATGCACCTGGGTAAGGGAGGAAGGACCCCCAGGAGCCATTAGGTAGGATGTGCAACATGTGTTGGGCCCGGGGCACGGCTGGCCATACCTTGACTGTCCCGGCCAATAATGGCAAAAAAACTGCTAAGTGGCTCAAACTAAATGGACAATGTCTCCAGTGGTCGCTGAGGCGCATGTTACATAAGTCAATTTACCATACCCCACCAAATACTCTCACGATATACTACTTCCTAGACCTTGTGAATGTTCGTTTATTATAGGCATGCATCTAGCCTTCCTTTTTTGCGCGTTGCCACTTAGTGTAGCCATGTCTCCCTATGTTGAGGCCGTGCATCTGTAGTATTGCAGCTTTGACCACACAGAAAACACCTGAAGTGTAACTGTTTGTTTGGCAAATTCAACAGTGTATGCCACCACAACAGCTCGGTGCCATCTACAGTGTCTGTGAGCAAGCTGAGCGTCAACACCCTAAGGAGTGGCATCTGGTAGGCCACCTGTGTCCTTTCTCAGTTGGTTGCGCAGGGGCTCTTGGTTAATGGGGTTGTTCCTGATGCATTCTTTGGCACTTTGTCCCTGGTGGCGGTGCCATTGTGAGTACGATCGGGTCGAAACTCTCACAATCTCCCTGCTGGTGGCTTGGCCTCTTCGCTTGATGGCCTGTTGGGTCTCCTTGGAAATTTTGCGACCAACAGACATCTGGTGGGGCAGCAGGTGCCGGTCAGTCAGGTGTTGGAAAATCAGTTGCGGTGGTGGTATGTTGCATGCGGCGAAGGCCAAATACAGTGGTAGGTGCCTCTGTAACATTCCCCGTTCAAAGGTTATCCAGATGTTGTTCGTGGGGTGCTGTGTTATTAGCAAGGTTAACATTGCGTTGCTTGTGTGTTTGCACATGGGGACCGGGACCGTGCTCCTCCTGTAGAACATGGCCGTCCAGAGGCCACATGGCACTCACCTAGCTATCGGTCCCGCTGCAGCGGTGGGACGAGGGCGTCAGCCCCCATGGGTGCGTGTGATGTGTAATCGCTTTGGTGTTATTGGTTCATTGGCTTTGCGGTAACCACGATGCGCTGGCTCCAAGAGGCCTGTCCATTTGGTTGATGGGGTTGGCATTTGTTGTTGCAGACGTGGTGTCTGTCACGAGGGAGCCCCTATGGTCTCCTTAGTTTGGTGGTGCATATGTGGCTGTGTAAGTCTGTTTGGGTCGTTGATGGTGGATGTATGCATTGCAGAGGGCGTTACCAACCTCATGCACGAATGCTGCATATCCCACACGGGTCACCGCATTTGTGCAGAGGGCTGGATGCATGGTTCTTGAATGTCACCCAATCTGCTGAGTGGGAAAAAAGGCGCCTAGCAGGGGCAGCATAGCTCCTTGTGAGGAGGTTGCCTCTGCTTGCTGCATAATGCTGCCAAGTAACGACCAGGTGAAACCAGACCATAGGGTTAGGAGCAGAGGTCGAAGTGGCATGGGCAGCAACATTGCTTGGCAAAGAAGAAATAACGATAGTGCTGACTGACTAGTATCCTGCAAACAGATATGATACACATAGCCAATGAAATACCTGATATGCACATATGAGAAATCCAGTCTATCATCCACTAATTCATATAACTACAAAAAAGACCCAAGATTGCCTTATCTATCTCACATCCTATGCTCCTAACAAGGAAATGGAATAAAATATACGATGGTCCCATATATAGGTCCATACAATGATCCCTTAAGGGTAATATGCTTGGGTAGGGCGGTGACTTGCTTCACCCCCCCACTGAAACTGACTGCCACGGGAAGGAAGTATATGCCCAAGAGGGACGTAGCAGTCACAAACAGCAGCAAATGCTGGGTTAGCACACAATCTCTCCCATAGGGAGTCAAACCTCCGCTGGCAATCTGAGTGCCAGCCGAATGGCCGCTGAAGTAGCTCCGATCGCTGGGTATCGAACCACCGCCAAAATGCGCAAATTCATCAATGGGATCCCGCAGATCCCGCAATAAGTAGTAGGTGGAATCGCGAGCTGTTGCGCGCAGAGTCTGGTCCCCGCATGTCGCATAAGGCATTGTGGGATCCAGCCAATAAATTCGGTATTTTTACTCAGAATTAAAACGAAAGGCAAAGTGAAATCACACTTCCAAACAAATCTGAAGGTAACAGTACCTGCAAAACGGTGCAACGCGACGGTGCCAAAGATTCACCTTTGGGAAGGAACTTTCAGCAACAGCAACGGGGGGGGCGTGACAGTAGCTTAAGACTGTGCCTGCAACAGGGAGCACGTGGAAAAATAGAGTTAGAGGTCAGGGAAACAGTGATGAAGCACACTACCAAACCTGCTTGAATGTTGTTGTGCGATGCATTACTGCCTTTTGCCTGCCTCTGTCTTCTGCCACGCTTAGGCCACTAACAAACACGGCCACTATGGCCCCACCGTGCGCGCGGTGGCTCACTGAATAGAGGAAAGAGGCCCCGATGACCTCAAGGTAAATGACGGAAAAACAGTTAGGCACAAGTCAAAACATGGGTACGATCCCCACACCTTGCACCTTCGAGCTTCAGAGAGTGTATGAGCGCTTGCATGTGCTTGGTGTTGTTGATGTGCTTGATGTAACGCTTGCAGTACCGAGGAGGCTTGCTTGGTCACTTGCTTGGAAATGTAGAAACAAGGCCTAGCCAAAGGCCCACTTGCAAACTGACCCGCCACACAGGAAAAATGAAAACGGCCGGTGTGCCTTTCAGGATGCTGAAGAGCCACGGCTGCGGCTCAGATGATGCTTGACCCCATGGGCACGGCTCAGCCAAGGGCCGTGTCCCTGCTGATGTTTAATGCTAGCATGTGTCCGAAGCGTGATGCACCCCTTAGAGAGTAAAGGAGGAGGTACGGAGATGGGATGAGGGTGTGAGTAGACACACTTGAATAGACACACCTCTTAACCATATAACAATGACCAGACCCCACTGCTAACCCATCACCTAGGAGCCATATTACGCATACATATCATACATACACATAATAGAGCGATGCACGCCAACAAACACAAGACATACTTGTGCGCGCACATCCAATGGCAGGGCTCGCAGGCACACACTTGCCCGGAGGGCGTCACAGGGTGTGGGCCTCGCGGTGGCGGCCTTGGAGCACGTGGTGCCACACGTCCGCACAAACAAAAGCTCCCACAAACCACTCTCGTACATACAACAAACGGTAAACATATTCACAATAGAACATGTGTATAGATATGCCACGTTGTTGCTTGAGCTTCGTGTGTGTCTTGGGGGCCTGCGTATAGACACGTGGGTTAGCTTGTGTGTTACCTTTGTCGGTGGGTGTGTCACCGGCGGGCATTAAGGCAGGGGGTCAGCTCCATGCGGCAACTTGGGGAGGTCGCCCATTCTGTCCCGCCAGCTCCTTGGCGGTACGATGACAGGCCCCGAAGGAGGTAGGTAGGGTAGGTAGGTAGGTGCACTCGGTCGTGGAGAGGCGCCCCATGGCTCCTGCTGGCGCTGCCGCTGTGACGAACAGGAATAGGCTCTGTGGTTGAAGAGGGGAGGCGACTTACATCCCCCTAGACCTGACTGGTGGCCCCAAGCAAAGCGGCCCGGGGCACTACCGGGAGGGCTGATCACCGTCACCTTGCCGTACTTGTCATGCTGGGAGGGTGGGCCCCCGTGCTTGCGCACGTCCCCTCCTTTGCACGGAACCCTAGGGGTTCACCGGACTTCCTGGCGTATCCCATTCCCAAGGCGGGCATGCATGTTCTTGGTACTGGGGTTCCGAGGTGCTTGAGTGTCGCACGCTTCGACTTCAGTCCCAAAGCAGCGCAGGCCTTAGGATGCAGCCTTACCCCCGGGCTCTGGATCTCGTTTGGCCGCGTCACGTGCATGGCACGGGCTGCCTCAGTGTGCGGGCTATGGACACTGGGTTTCCTACTGTTGTCCGGTGCTTGTGTTTGGGTTCGGGTTTCGCGGTAACCCCGCCACTCCTGGCTGGGGTCTTGGGTGTCTTTGCCCGGGTAGGGGATTTGTTTTCGCGCCACCATTCCTGGCTGGGGTTTGTGGTGTTTGCGGTTGGGCTTTAGTTTTGGCTTGCACCCCGCCATTTCTGGCTAGGGTTTGGGGTGTGTGTGGTGGTGTGCGCGCTCCTCCTGTACCCCGCCACTCCCGGCTGGGGTGTGCGGTGTGCATGTGTGTGCTTGGGCTCGGATTTAGTCTGCGCCCCGCCAGTCCTGGCTGGGGTGTTGGGGTGTGTGTGTGTTTTGGTGCGCGCTACACTTGTA
The DNA here is from genome assembly GCA_964036045.1 of Eutreptiella sp. 'Long Island Sound 2002'. Lineage (NCBI taxonomy): Eukaryota > Euglenozoa > Euglenophyceae > Eutreptiales > Eutreptiaceae > Eutreptiella > Eutreptiella sp. 'Long Island Sound 2002'. The sequence continues at coordinate 123,335,102 of OZ038378.1, read as the reverse complement.
CTCCGCCAGTCCTGGCTGGGGTCTGCAGTGGGGGTGTGTGTGCTTGAACTCGGGTTTCGGCTGCCCCCTGCCTCTCCTGGCTCGGTTGTTGGGGTGTTTTTGTGTTAGTGGGCGCGCTCCGCTTGTACCCCGCCACTCCTGGCCGGGCTGTGCGGTGTGCATGTGTGTGCCTGGGCTCGGGCTTTGGCTGCTCCCCGCCACTCCTGGCTGGGCTGTTGGGGTGTGTGTGTGTTTGTGGGCGCGCCCTGCTTGTACCTCGCCACTCCTGGCTGGGGTGCCGGGGTGTGTGTGTCGGTGTGCGGCCTCTGCTTGTACCGCGCCTCTCCTGTCTGGGGTGTCCGGTGTGGGTGTGTGTGCCTGGGCTCTGGTTTCGGCTGTGCCCCGCCACTCCTGGCTGGGGTGCTGGGGTGTGTGTGTGTTTGTGTGCGCGATCCGTGTGTACCCCGCCATTCCTGGCTGGGGTGTGCGATGTAGGTGTGTGTGCTTGGGCTCGGGTTTCGGCTGCGGCCCGCCACTACTGGCTGGGGTGTTGGGGTCTGTGTTTGCTTGTGTGCACGCTCCCCCTGTACGCCGCCACTCCTGGACGGGTTGTGCGGCGTGGGTGTGTGTGCTTGGGCTCGGGTTTTGGCTGCGCCCTGCCACTCCTGGCTGTGGCGTTGGGGTGTGTGTGTGTTCGTGGGCGCGCCCTGGTTGTCCCTCGCCACTCCTGGCCGGGGTGTGTGGTGTGGGTGTGTGTGCTTGGGCTCGAGCTTCGGCTGTGCCCCGCCACTCCTGGCTGGGATGTTGGTGTGTGTGTGTCTTTGTGGGCACTCCCCGCTTGTACCCCGCCACTCCTGGCTGGGGTGCTGAGGTTTTAGAGTCGGTGTGCACCCTCTGCTTGTACCCCGCCACTCCTGGCTGGGATGTGCGGTGTGGGTGTGTGTGCTTCAGCTCTGGTTTCGGCTGCGCCCCGCCACTCCCTGCTGGGGTATTCGGGTCTGTGTGTGTTTGTGTGCACGCTCCCCCTCCAACCCGCCACTCCTCGCTGGGGTGTGCGGTGTAGGTGTGTGTGCTTGGGCTCGGGTCTCGGCTGCGCCTTGCTACACCTGGCTGGGGTGATGGGGTGTGTGTGTGTTTGTATGCGCCCTCCTCCTGTACCCCTCCAATCCTGGCTGGGGTGCGCCGCGTGGATGTGTTTGCTTCAGCTCGGGTTCTGGCTGCGCCCCGCCACACCTGACTGGGGTGTTGGGGTGTGTGTGTCGGTGTGCACCCTCTGCTCGTACCTCGCCTTACCTGGCTGGGGTTTGTGGTGTGTGGTTTGGGTATTGCCTGGCTACTGTTCCTGTGCGGGTTGCGCGCGCTGCCCGGGTTTGCGGCACCCGGTGGCCGTTGTTGCTTGGCAGCTGTCCGTGTGCCTTGGTTATGGCTGGCGGCGTGCCTCTCTGGCGTGCCTCGTGGCCCTGATTTGGTGCGCCGCGCCTCGTTTGGTCCAGTTGCTCTCGGTGCTCCCATCGGCCCCCCTGACGCCGTGGTGCCCTTCCCCATCGCGGAGGCTTGGGCCCCCGGATTTACTGGGCGGCTGAGCGGGGCACGTGTAGGCCGGCCGAGAACCGGGCTCTTTGTGCCTGCGGCTGGCCGCTGTCAAGGCAGCAGTGCTGGGCTCGCTCCGCGTGGTACCCGTTCGGGGCCCCGCGATGGGGTTGTCCCTGGCGAGTCCCTCTGGCGTCAGTCTTGGGCTGCGTGCGCTGCGGTGGTTTGGCGTGTGTGGACCCGGTCACTGACGCGTCCGGTTTCCCGTACCGCCCGTTCTTCGACAGATGAACTCGGCCGGTGCACCGGGGCTGTTTCGTGTGGACGCTGACACCGTCCCATCTGGGTCGGAGGACGCCACGCCCGGGTCCCGCGCGTGTGTGCGTGTGCGTGCCCCTCTTGGCCTGTTCGGGCGGGCTGGCCTCCCGCGTGCGTTTTGGTGTGCCTCACCTTTTCCTGTCGCCGGTCTCGGTGCGCTCTTTGTTTTTCCGGCCCCCTCCGGGCTCGGGTGGCGTTTTTTCTTTTTTTTTGTTCTTTCCTTTTGTGCGCCCCCGTCGTCTCTGGCATTCCGTGCTTTCTGGCCCGGGACGCTTTGGGCCTCGGCTTCTTGTTGTCCCACCCCCCCCCCTTTTGTATTCGTCGTCTTTTTTTGTCACCTCCCCCCACCCCTTGTTTTCTTTTCTTCCTGGCCTGCTTTTCCTTTGTCCTTTTTTTTTTTGCTTCCCCTGCCTTTTTCTTTTTTTCCTCCCTTGTGTGCGCCCCGGCTGTCTCTGGCGGTCCGTGTCTTCCGGCCCGGGTTGCCTTGGGCCTTGGCGTCTTGCTGTCCCCCCGCCCCCGACCCGTTTTTATTTTCTTTTTTTTCTCTCCTGTTTTTTCCCGCCTGCTTTTCCTTTGTTTCCTGTTTTTTTTCGCTCTCCCCCGCCCTCCCCCCCTTTTTGTTTTGCTTTTTTCCTCGTATGTGCCTGCCGGTCAAGCGGTGCGGGGGTGGTTTGTGTGTCTGGGACCGTGGGGTATGCTGGTGTGTGCTTGGTGGTGCTGTCCCTGCCGTTGCTCTCTGTGCGGTGCTCTCTAGCCCCTCTGGCGCTGGCTGGTGTTGTGTGTCGTTGCCGGTTGTGTTTGGGTGTTTGCTGTTGGGCCTGGCTGTCCTCTTTTGTCTCCCGCCGGGTCTTGGTGTCGTGTTTCGGTGGTGTTGTCCCTGTCTGGCCTCGTGGCTCGCCGCCCTGTGGTTTGGTGTGGTGTGTCTTGGTGCTCGGCTGCCCTGTGTTGTGTTCTGTGGCGCTGTGCTGTCGTGCTCTGCTGTTTGTTTCCGTCGTCGCCTGTGCCTGTTGTTTGTTCTCTGCCGCTGCGCGTCTGCTGTGTGTGATCTGGGGTGTCTTGCTGTGCGTTTCCTGTCCTCTCCGCCCTGTACGGTGCTGTACTGCGCTGTGCTTGTGCCCTTGCGTTATGCTCTTCGCGTGGTCTGCATTGTTTCTGGTGCCTGGTGCTGTTGGTTCCTGGTGTCGCTGCCTGTTTTTCGGAGTCCGCTGGTGGCTCTGGTTGCCTGGCATTGTCGTTTGGTGGTGTGTGTCGGCAGTGGTGTCCGTATCGGGCCTCGTCGCCCGTCGCTCTGCGTCTTGGTGTGCTTCCCTGTGGTGTCCTGCTCCCCTGTGTTGTGTCCTGTGGTGCTGTGGTGCCGTGTGGTGCTGTGCTGTGGTGCCCTGTTGTCTTTTTTTTTTGCCTTGCTGGTGGTGCTGGTTTTCTGTTTCCCCTTAAAAATTTGCCGTAAAACCCGTAAAAATGGTTTTCCGTTTTTAAAAATAAATTAGAATTATACATCAAGCAACCAACGCGCGAGCGGCAAGACCACATTTTACTCACTGACTTATGTGTTACCCGTCGGCCTCCATGGCGTCGTTATTGAAAGTACTCCGAACTCTGTTTCCCATACTTGACCTTCTAGTTGAAACTGTTCTCGACCGGTTTGTTGCAAAGGGTTGACAGAATATCCCCCAGGGC